>JAQISU010000047.1:9915000-10520000 GCA_029339505.1 Unio delphinus | reverse complement strand
CTGCCTGTCATGGCCTGCCTGCTTCACTCGGTGCGTGGAGCTTAGAGAACCATCTCGACAAGTGGGCCACAAAACACAGCACCAGGAAAGACAAAAAAGAAGTAAGAAAATTCCAGCTCTTCCTTTTGCGACCTGCAACGTTAAGACCATGTGTCCTGGACTGACCAATGACCTACAGCAGCTCGATGATGCGCGGAAGACTGCTATCATTGACAAAGAACTCTCCCAACTGAACATCTGAACAATTGAACATTGCCTGTCTCCAGGAGACCCGACTGGCTGACAGCGGCACCATCAGGGAAGCCAATTACACGTTCTTTTGGCAGGGGAAGCCTTCAAATGAACCTAGGCAGCACTGTGTAGACTTTGCCGTAAAGAACATGCTAGTCGCCTTCATTGAACCTCCGTCATCAGGTACTGAGAGAATCCTTGCCCTCCGGCTGTCAACATCCTTAGGTCCAGTCAACATCTTCAGCGTGTATGCTCCAACCCTCCGCTCTACCCACGAAGAGAAAGACAAGTTTATGAGGCTTTGGATCAGGCAATATCCAGTTTCCCAAACAACGAAGGCATTTACTTCCTAGGAGACTTCAATGCTAGAGTGTGAGCTGATCATTAGGCCTGGTCCACCTGTCTCGCCTTTTGCGGAACGGCAAGATCAACAAAAACGGTCAGCGACTTCTGGAGATGTGCAGCTCCCACAGCCTATGTGTGACCAACACTTTCTTCCAATGCAAGGAGATCCACCTTGTGTTTTGGATACACCCACGTTCACTCCACTGGAACCAGCTAGACCTTGTCATCACCAGGCGTGCGGAAGTGGCCAGCGTCCTCCTCACCCGCAACTACCACAGTGCCGACTGTGACACAGACCATTCCCTTGTGGTCAGTAAGGTGCGAATATTACCCAAGAAGTTTCACCATGCCAAGAAGAAGGGTCACCCTCGTATCAACACCTGCTGTACAAGTAACCCAGAGAAAACACAGCAGAACATCAGCAAAGTGCAGGAAGCTCTCACCAAAGTGACACCTGATGACACCATTGACTCCACGTGGGGCCATCTCCGTGACTCTTGTACAACTCAGCCATCACAGCTTACTGGAGGAGCGAACGGAAAATATGCAGACTGGTATGAGGCAAACTGGGAGGAGATGGAGTCCGTGACTGAGGCAAAGAGGAAGGCCCTCCTGGCATACAAGGCTGCACCTAGCCCAAGAACATTGCAAGCACTCAGGAATGCAAGGAGCAACGCCCAGAACACCGCCCGTCACTGTGTCAACATCTGCCGACACCGAGAATGCAAGAGGAATGTATGAGGGCATCAAGAAGGCGACAGGCCTCTCAATCTCAAAGACCTCCCCCCCCCCAGTCCAAGACAGGTGAAGACATCACAGACCAGTGGAAACAACTGCAGCGATAAGTTGAACACTATCTTGAGCTATATGCAACCCACAACAACGTCAATGACACTACCCTGTATGCCATTCCAGACCTGCCTGTCATGTAGGAGCTAAACACACAGCCCACCTTGGAAGAGTTTCCACCTGAGATGTCTGCAGCGCATTATGCACATCAAGTCGCAGGACAAAGTACCCAACACGGAGGTTCAAGAACCCGCCAACATCAACAGCATGTTCGCCATTCTCAGCGAGAGGCGCCTTTGCTGGCTCGGCCATGTCAAGAAAATGGACCCAGGCCGCATCCCTAAGGACCTGTTATATGGGGAACAAGCAGAAAGTACACGACCGACTGGACGCCCACGCCTGCGCTACAAAGATGTTTGCAAGAGGGACATGAAGACGGCTAACATCGATGTCAACAACTGAGTGAGCTTTGCTAATGACCGTCCCATCTGGCGCCTAGCTGTCAGGCAGGGAGTTAGCGAAGCTGAGGATGACAGGAATAGAAAGCATGCTCAAAAGAGAGCCAGAAAGAAGGAACAGTTGAATCAGGAGCTACGTCATAGTCTCAAGTAGACGGACGGATGCCAAGGAGTTACGGGCAAGACACCACACTGTACTACTGGGAAACATGTTCCATCGCCTTCTCGTCTTTGGAATAAAGACCCACATGAATCAAAGGATTATCTAGCATATGTGTAGTAACACCCATAAATATAGTTCGCTATTATGACACATTGTTATTTTATTATTTTAAATCATGGAAAAAGTACGTTAATAACAATATTAGTTTTCATGTTGGTAAACAACCTTTACAACCAAGTTTTTTATGCAAAGTTGATAGTGTGCCAAGATTATTCTGCTGTCTTTGAATGATGATATTTTTATATTAAAAGACTTTATAAATGTACCGATGTCATACAGTCAAAATATCGTACCTAAAATGGATATGTTGCTAAGATTAGCATATATGATTTTCAGAAAATTGACAAAATTATGAATAATTTAAGATCTCTTGACCCTATCATCTCTCTGTATTTCATTCACAACAACAAAACTCCTTTTCAGTTGCTAACTGTATACATATTTGCTGACAACAGAGTTCTCAATTCATAATCTGGACTGCTACCTTGTATATTTTCAATGTATTTTGCAAATGTAACGATAAATCTAAAATCCACATAAATAACTATGGGAAACTGGAAAATTATCTTTCAATACCTGGGAGTCATTTTGTATTCTAAATTAATTTATTTACAATGTAAACTTCAGAGTTTTAGAAAAACGTAATTTGTATTTTACGTAATTTGTATCAATATAAACATCAATTAGTATAGTATGTAGAATAAAAATAAGCGAGATTAGTATTAATATACATGAAATTGACACAGCAATTATTATGAACATAAACGATTGTTTGTTTTATAATCGTTATCTTATAAATTATTTGCAGTTGCATTGTAAAATGTTGCCATTTGTATCCTTCTAGTCTACATAGTTCATCTTGGCATTTTCTTTTCTCAACATATGTTTTTTTAAGAAATGCATAAAAAGCTGCTATAAACATTGACAGTGTCAAGTTTAAAGTTTATTGACAATATATGCCAGTTATTGTTTTATCAAATATATGATCCCCCGTCTAATTAGACATGTCACTGGGTAATGCAAATATACACCATCAATAACATTAATTAGTCTCTCTCTCTCTCTCTCTCTCTCTCTCTCTCTCTCTCTCTCTCTCTCTCTCTCTCTCTCTGACACACACACACACACGCGCGCACGCGCACACGCCCGCCTGAGACACAAGACAGCTCCTTCCTTCGCTAGCAATTAAGATGGATTCTAATGAGTTAAATCAGCACATTTTAAATTTTAAGAGTTTCAGTCAGTTCAGTGTTCGTTCAACATGTCTATATAAATGTGGCAATTTTGTAGTTTGCATCTGTCTTGATATTGTCACCTTTGAACTAATATAAAAAGTATTATTACTTACTTAATATACATGCCAACAGAGTAAAACCGAGCAAAATATCTGAAAAAAGAATTTGTTCATTAATATTTTCTAATGCTTCATCGCTCGAATTTACAATAATATCTTTTGTGTTAATGTGACTAGACACGATAAGAGGGAATATACTTTCTTCAGGAGACTGTCACAATTGCATCTAAAAGGTTACTGTTTCAAATATAATTGGGGAGAAATAGGAATTGATAAACGGTTATTATTTTCAAAAATATAACAAAGGTGCTAGACAATCGGCGTGCATACAAACATTTTTATACCAGTTGATTTAATGATATAAACGTGAATGTACCTAGATACCTTGAGTTCTACGAACTTAACGCACATTGAAAGAAAAGACAAAAGAAAAAAAATATATATACTTGGATCCAATCGTCCACGCTTTTTGACATAACATATGGTAAATAAATTAAATGTTTCATGTGGCTTCTCGTTAGGAGTAGTCGGGGCTTAGTGCTGACCATGACCGTGTGGGACCAGAGTATTGGTATCTCGATTGGTATGTTATTGCAAACACTGATTATGCTTAAAAGGACGACCTTAAGACTAAAGCATTGGACCCATTCAAGAGCGGGTCCTGAGTCGGTCGTCCCACTTACCACACCCAAACGCCGTTTATGTTCGTTGTTTACCAATTGTATGCGTCACAGTTTAATGATGGCTGTATGAATACAGATGATTGATTTAAGCTGTGGATAGTAAAGGGCTTTATTTCAGCATAAAACGGGGACGACCATTATCAGGTCATTATCAGATATAATTCTGATACTCCTTGTTTAGATGTAAACAATTAGTTTAAAATCACAATGACACGTACCAGCAGAGAGGATGAACAGACCAAAACTATTATGCCTAAAATAGTCCATTTGTTAAATTAAGGCCTCCTACGAAACAGAAGAAAACAAATAATGTCAAAACACAAAACCAAAGCTTCTATCTAACTGAGATTCTCTTTTTTGTCATTTGTTTAAATTATTACGGGTGTGATTGTTTACTTTTTGACGCATATTAAAATTCGCACCCTCTTTGCTACTACTAATTAAATCATATCATATAACAATAATGGCGTGAGGATCGTGAACAACTAGATTAGCTCGAGAAAGATTAATATCGATTAAGAAATGTATTCCTGTGAGAGATTCTGTTAGACAAAACTTACAAGCGCGGCAAGAATCTCAAGTTGGTTTTGCAACATGTGCTGAACATTTATTCAAACCCGTTACAACATCTACCAAAGAAGTTATATATGGAAAGAAAGAACGAGAAAAAGTAATAATAGGTGTTCTTGATGAATTTGAAAAAATCACTGAGAAAACTGAAGAAACATCGAGACTTTTACAAAATCTTCCTGCAGTACCTCAACCGGTAAGACTTCATTCTGGTCCAAAAAAAACCGATGAAGAAATAGTCGAAGAACTACGTAAACAGTTTACTAAGGATACTTTAAGAACAATCGATAAAGGTGATTTAGGTGATTTTATCGATATTGTTGCTACGCGTTACGAAGATAGAAAAAATAATGTTGAAACCAGAATATAAAAATATATTAGAGATATGTAACACTGGACTGATGTACTTTTTTACTTTCAATGCGATATATAAAGTATATGATCAATATAAAGAACTAAAAGGGCAAGAAATAGAAAAACAAAAAGGTAAACATGAACAAGAAAAACAACAAAAGAAAGCAAAACATCTTCAAAGCAAGAGTCTTCCAATCAACTTCTTCCACCTCAACAAGAGAAAACAAAATAACAGAAGATGTTTTAAGAAGTTTGGTGGGATCTCCAGAAGAACAATTTCACGATGCTCCTGGTGCTACTGGTAGTAGATTTTCTCAGTGTGGAACTCCAAGCGATGCTTGGGGGAGTGGTCTTGTTGATTGTTCTAATAATATTCTCTCTGATATAGCACGATTAGAAATTCTCATAGGGAGTAGACGAGGTGGAATTAACTTTCCGGAAATAATTAATGAAGCTGCTGATATTTGTAGACGATTGTTTCAAGATGGTATCATCGACATTAGAGTATATCGCGATTTTTACGATGAACTTGTTTACGATGTATACCACAGTAATTAATTGTCTACGATTAGATATAGCGATAATCGATAAGATGATCATACACTATCACCGAAATAAGCCAACCATGGCATACGTAGTAAACTCGCGATTACCCATTTACAGAACGACTGATGGAGGTGGTCTTGGTAATGTTATTAAATCGTTATTTTCAAGGATGGCTCCTAAAATAACACCAATCGCAAAACAGTTATAGATGAAAGCTATTAATGTTATCGGCAAAAAAGCTCCTGGTGCTGTTGGTAATATTGCCAGTAAGGAGTTTTCTGCAGCCTAAAAAAGACTAACACTATTAATGCGACGAAAACCGCAGCCAGTAAAATTACCATCCACGGAAACTATGCCCCGTGAATGTAAGGAAAATAATAACCCAAGCCGTGGATCAAAAGCTAGCAGCCTTAATGAATCAAGGATCTTATGAACAGGGAAATATTACTGCAAATTCAATAGCAGGAGGTGGTTTGAGATCTCGATTTCGATCGAGAATTATATAATAAAATGTTCAAATCTTCATCCGACTAAGTAGTTGATATAGACGCACCGGTTCTCAAAAATGAATCTGTACGCTGTTATCAGTTTTATTCTCATAACGCAATACAGTCAAATAGTCGATCAAGGATTGAACTTCAAGTTCAAGATACAAGTATATATGTCTTACCCGCTGCAGCATTTGTTGAAGTAGAAGGAGAACTAGTAGCAAATGCTCCAGATAATTCTCCATATGGCGCAAATATCAAAGTTGGTTTTGTTAATAATGGAATTATGGCGCTGTTTAGTAGCGCTACATATATGATTGATGGAAGAGAGATTGAACCTAATTAGAAGGATGTTGATGTTGCCACAACAATAATAGATTTAGCGAGATATTCTGATGATTATACAAGATCGGCTGGTCCATCAATAATGTTTGCTAAGGATATTACTGATAGAGCTGAACATATTCAGTATGTTAAATTACAGACACCAGTAGCTAATGCAGTTGCTGATCACCCAGATGATTTTAAACATGAGGATAGTCCAGGTGTTCCTTTTGATATTATAAAAGGTTTTAATCCTAATTACAACCTTGGGTTTGCAACACACGTATCAATGTTACAAGGAGTGCGTAGATTATTTTCATGTGCGATTTTATTGTCTCATATATTTTTGGATTTTGTAGAAATGTACGATACGTAATATTTGGAGCTAAACATACAGTAATCCTCGTGCGAAAAGGTGATGATAATGATGCAATCAGGCATGGAGCTGGTGTTGCTGATGGTAGAGTAAATATAGCAAAATTCTCATTATGGATGCCAGTAATGACTCCACTGATCTCCGCAGAGGAAAAAGTACTATTGTTTATGGATACAGGAGGTAAATCATTGCTATCGAGGCTAACAGTTGCGACAGATATTATTTAAAGTACTATTAACGGTATATTTTATGGCACATGGCATCAGAGAAAGGTGTTTCTGCGCCTCGACATATATTTGTTGTGTTACCAAATATTACGCGATGAAATTCACAATCGCGGAGTATTATGATATTTGACCAACTGGGTGTTTTTAAAGTCTCGTTAAGAATAAATGGTCAACAAGAACCGTATGTGGATACTTTACTTAATTACGATCCCAACCAAACAGCACGCGCGTATCATTGTTTGCTGACATTTATGGAACGTGATCTTAATATAGATACTGTTCTGCAAATATCACAATTACATTTTAGAAACCGATATTCGATTTATTACTTTTCGCTGGAACACCTTGATTTCACCCAACAGAGTGTTGTTGACATACACTTCCGAGCTAGTGTAGATCGCAGGACTATCACCGAGTACAGATCAATTGCCGGTGGTATATTTCCACTTCTCGCGACTATACCAGGATTGATTGCCCGCATCCGCCCCCGTAGTCACAACAGCTGCTGCGTTAGGAGCAGTTAGAACAGCAGCAATAATGGCACTAAAGAAAGCAACGAGAAAAGTATACAAAAATTGGAAGGGGTCCAAGGTTACCAGGGACTTTGTATTCATGGTACAGAGGAAACGGCTTGAGGTTGCCAGGGACGATTTAATAACACCATTGTCAAATTTTGAGTTAATCGATGCTGCTAAAAATTAGGAATAAAAAACTTCAGAGGTGTTTTATGCGAGTTAAATTACCAAAATACCTGAACAATATTTAAACCGGTAATATTAATCTCGATAACAGCATCGGACCTGGAACTCACTGGGTTGCATACGCAATTAATCCGCGTGGACTCGTTTGTTTTGATTCATATGGGTTAGCACCATCAAAGGAATTTATGTACTATATACACCGATTACAAATTCCTCACAAAGTGGGGCTTTGCTTTTCAATGCTACCAACACAGACAATAACTGACCCAGCAATAGGCGGCCGTGAAGTAATAAATGTCATTGAAGCTATATCAACATCGACTAAATCACTCCATAAAACCGTACACGAATACACGAGTAATCACTTTATAGAGAGATCTTAAGACTATAATGATTGATATGTACGGTAGATCCTCTCGACAAACAAACCCACCAGTGAAATATCGGCAGCCAAAGATGTAAAGAAAATTATCGAGGATGAAATATCCGAACTGTTAATTCTTGTAGATGTGGAGCCAAACGAAGTAGTTATATTTCAAGATAAACGGGGGAAATTGAGAGCGAGTAATCTATCAGCAAGATACTAATGCTACTGTCTTCATAGATAATGGCTCAGCTTCTTTGTATCTACTCACAATATCAACAACGCGTACTTTTAAGTCCATTTTTTTGACGGTATCAGGTGGAAGAAATAATAAATCTGCCTGATGAAATTCATTTGGCACGCTGACATCAAAATGTGCAAAGAGAATTTATTTAGGCGGTGGTAGATAAATCTTCCATATTGCCTGTCTTGATAACCAGTCTGCTGCAGTAGCTTCTTAAACGTTTGCTGCTTCAGAGCGAGTTTATTAATTGCTGCTTTACTTCTCCAGAATCCTTTTGGTAAATAATAAATAGATTCCATAATAATAATAATCAGCTAATTAATTACCAGCACCTAGCACTAGTTTACCCTTCATCGCACATCTTAATAACCAGTTATCTAATGATTCCTTGAAAGATTTATTCGTAATAGAATTTAATGCGTGAATCAATTTCAAATCTGCGATATGTCTATGCTGCAGTGTATTACTTCTATAAGCAACATCAGGAGCATGACAAGACTTATCAATAGCGTTTATCGGATATTCATCTGATCTTGGTTGGTCTTGACTGTCAAGTCGGATATCAAGCCTAGTTCCAGGGCAGCAGTAATTATATCCTGGAAAATGTATTTCTCCTGGGTATTTAGCCCACGTAGTGCCTGGTAATTTTGTCAATTTTGCTGCAATATCACCTCCTCGTTTTTGTTTTTTTTTAAATCATCACCTGATTTCATAGAAATAAATCTAAATATACGTGTACCACACTGTGCGCACTTACCAGCAAGTGCTGATCTGTTATTGCTTGGTGTAATTGTGTTAAGTCGTTTGTGCTAGTACGCGTCTTACATTTCACACAATATAAATCCATAATTTATTTATAATAACATGAAACGATATATATATATATATATATATATATATATATATATATATATATATATATATATATATATCATTGGCATATGTTTACATGCTGACCTCATATGTCAAGGATTGTTATACACATGGTTTACATACTAACGCTCCAGTGGCCTAGTAGTTAGAGCAGATGTCACGGTTTCGAACATCAGGCGAGTTATACAAAAGACTTATTTTGTTTTTAAAATGATACTAACAGCTGCCTATCTAGGCGTTCAGCATTAAGAGTTTAGTGTTAAGACTTGTCGGCCTGGTATCAGGATAATGTGACTGGGTAGGACATCATGCTACATGTATGCCGCATGATGACCCAGTGTGTTCGCTATCAAATTCAACTGCTTGACTACATACATAATAGCGATAAGACTGAATTTGTTTAAAGCTACGATACAAAATTCAAATCACATGCACGTTAGGCAGGTGTACATAATATTATGGATAGTGTGTTGGGCAGTTGTCCTAAATACAAATTCGATACCTATAAGCATTTTGTTTTAGTAAAATATTTTATCATTGAAACATTATAAGTCTCGACGTGCAATTTTATAACTTTGACCATATATTAAAGCTTGCACAAAAAAGAACTTGATGTATCTAATGCTTTTCAAGTAAATTTGCAGAATCTATCCAAACTGTATAAGACTTTGTAGTCATCTTAGCCTTCATTAGAATATACTCGATTTTAACATGGTTAGTGTACTTTCTTTGTAGCATGCTTATAATAGCTAGGTTCTGCTGAAAATCAGAACTGTTTAATCAGGGACACTAATTTGTATCAATCATTGATTTGAATGCATTTTTTAAGCCAAACGAAAACCATCTGTATCAATTAAGGTCTTTACCTCACTACTCTTGGTAGTTTCTAGGAAGGTGTATACACACAATAAACAAACTACAGTGTCACATGTTTTTTGGCTTAATTTGGATTGGTGCTTTGTGTTCAACATTTTAAAATTGCAGCAAAATATTTTCTCTAAATACAACTAGTTTAGATGGATTGAAATTATTACCAGCTCATTCAACCTCACGAGATCGATTGATATTGAGTCCTAACACCCGTTTTTGTATTACACGCACAGATTACCGATGTGGTATATTATTTGTTTTAATAGGCATCTGTATGCGACATTATGTGTGTAATGAACGCGGATCAGATTCCAAAGGATTTTAGCAGTGTGAGACGTACCGAAAATTCTTTTCCTTGGACACTTTCACTCAGACTGAAACTTATTTACCAAACTTTTCAAAGGACTTTCTTAATACAGTGTTAGATTGCTAGGATTAATGAACATTAATTAAATGTTGTGTCTTATAAGTTACTTATTTTGGAACGATTTTAGTTAAATATTTTAATTTGTAAGTGCTCATTTGAAACAAACCCTATGCGAGTTTATTAGGTGAGTCTTTATATGTATTATATTTCACAGGTGGGCCTAAATCAGATTAGAAAAGAGTCCATTAATGAAAAGAAGCCAATTTGTTGTTGATTTGTTATGAGGAAATAAGCCGCTAACTGATTATGATTTTCCCATTTGTTAAGTGACTTATAGTATGTATGATATTTCACTTGTAGACCTTAAGTGCATTACCAAAGAGCCCATCAAAAAACGAAATTGTCTGGTTGTAAGGGGGAAATAATGAGCTAGCTGATTCTGTCCCACATCCCACCTTATTTGTTAAGTGGCCCATTCCATTTATGATATTTCAAAATTTTGGCGTTATACGTAGTATCAAAGAGTAAAATAATGAAAAGAAACAAATTGGAGGTGGTGTGGGGGATGGGGGTATAAATAACTAGAGAGGGAAACTAATTTGTTAGGAAGGAGAAGAAATATCTAAAGAGGGAAATAATCAGCTAGCCAAATAACCAGATAGCTGATTCTTTCCCAAACCCAAACACCAATTGTCAAAATTCACGTTGAGATAAAATAAGAATTTGAAGTGTAAATATTCTCAAATAAGAATGTATCTTTGACAAAGTTGGACACCTTCCATATATCGCTCATTTGGAATACTATACTTATCTTAATATATTGATATTTTGCTACACAAATGCGAAATAAACGAGTCTTAAAACATGAATCTACATTCGCAAAATCTAATGTGTTAATTATGACCCATAGCTTACACCCTTTCATGATTATTTTCATAACTATTTCATCAACTTGAAATCCAGTATTATACCATTAGAAGATTTTCTGCGTTTTTTTTAAAATTGTGTCTGATATTTATTATAGCCACGTTAACGCGAACAAACATTGACATATGTAGCCAACATTCCTTGTATCTTTTGCAATCTGTTTTTATTTTTCTTTCTTGTAAAGCTTAGCCACATTCATTGCCTATGTCTTCATTTTGTTTCAAATGATACATAATTCCTAAATAACCGGATTAGACATTAAATAGTCATAAATTAGGTCAGAGTAACTCAAATGTTTCAACTACAATCAACGACGATCACTAACCCTGGTGAGAAAATTATTTAAAGGCTTCAGCTGTTTCCCTATGGTTACGTTAATCAAGTTATATGATCTTTTTCTTTTTACAGCCGAAAGCTATCACAATCTCTTCATTTCTAAAATGCAAAAGGAGAGATTTGGTTATTTATTATCACTTTTGTAATCTTTGTCCAATATTAAATAAATATAAATGTAAGAATAATTGGTTTGCAAGACTTGAATCTAGATAGTGGTTACATTTGGTTTACTAACAAATTATTGTTCAGAAGCCCATCTTTATGGATGAAAAATACTTCATTAAATTGTCTATAACGTCGTCAGAAAATTCCTGCGTGTTTACAAAAACGATACGTACCATTTATAAGTCTCATTTTGCGACAAGATCCTCGTCTGTTGACAGAAATGTTCTTACTACGTGACTTGACGTTAGAAACCGCACTTGTTCGCATTTGTTATCTTATCTGTTTCAGGAGTGCTATTGTTTAATTCCATCACGGAAGCCACTGATAGATCAACTATGAGTTCAAGACACCTGTAAGTATAATAATATTAAGACTAATAATAATACATGACGACGTTGATGATACTAACACTGTTATGCTTGATAGCATGTATTGTAATATCGTCTTTGCTAATTGGTTTTTTAGTTTAACAGTGTCTAATGTATCTCTTGGTCAAAATATAAAGTGGATGCTTTATTTATTATTTAAACAGCATGTTAATGGAAGTTAAATTTTATCTAATGGAGATAAGTTCATTGAAAACGTTTTTTATATATTAAGTTTGATTCACGAATCTTCTTAGAACAAACTTAGAACCAAGTTTAGTTAGAAAAAAAAAACATATTGCTAATATTTACCAAACATCAGCAATATGTTCTTTCGCAAATAATCTGCATATATTTAGAAATCTTCCCAAAACGTTCGTGAATGCCTGTAATATGTTTACATTTGTTTATTCCACGCATTATTGCAAAACTGTTACGAATTTTCACAAAACATGTAAAGAATATTTAAATATTGTTTGCAAATGTTTGCAAAACTGTGGGTTTGATCAACATTCCTAAATCACGAAAACTGGCAGAACTGGACGTTTTAGTCGTCTTCCAGCGAAACTTGTACACATATATGATTGATAAATAGATATATCAACATTAACGTTTAACACCTAAGCACGAATATTAAAAAGATATGATCTACCACCAAGAGTATCAAATGTAAAGGATTTATACGCAACAATGAACACGGTACGATTATGTCACCAAGGGTGATGAAAGTATAGAATTTTATACAAAAATATAAGTAAGGTTTTCTACAGAGGTATGTATGGCAATAGCGAACTTAGGAAAATACTTTACAGGCCCCCCCCCCTTCCACCCCCCCCCCCCGGGCACGTATAGTGACAATGCAATTTAACATAAGGAATAGTGGGCCTGTATACCGATAAGTGAAAGTTTGTTTGATGTATAGGGTTAATAGCAGAACAGGTAGGGTGAAGTCACGGTACTGGACATTGGCAATCATGTTGCATAGGTCTGACCTGAATACGCACTACTATAGATAAACACATATATAACACATAAATATCACACCTAAAACATACAAATCGACTGAAAATGTTTTAGGCAAGAGAACAAATCTTTTCGAGGCAATGAAGTAGCCCTGAAAAGGGCCTTTGTGTTTCTTCTACCGTCTCTCATCTCTTATTCTTTTCCACACTTTGTTATCTTTTTCCATTTTGTCTACTCATTTTGTTTCTCCGCCTCTTTATCATTTTCCTCTATCTCATATTTCGTCCTCTTTTCATTTTCTCTTCTTTTTCTATATTCTTATTCCACATTCTCATCCTTTATTTGTTTTCCTTATCCTCTTTCTCTTTCATTTATTTGCAAAAGATGAGACTACATGTTTTTCTTGTTCTGGCCATCTGAACACCATCACTATATACTCTTTAATTTTGTCTTGAGGTTCTGCTTCCACAGTATCCTCTCATTCCATTTCCATAGATTCTTCACCATGCAGAATTACAGTCTTCCATAGTTTCCAATAATCTAGAATGACTTCTCTCAAACTGCCGATTGTTATGGTATTATCGAATTCGGCATTGAATTGTTCCATCTTTTCTGAACGTGTATTTTTGTTTTCTAATTCTGAGTTAACCACAGTCAGGGTTTTACAGTGAAATGTCCTCGTGTCGTTGATATACACTTTCGATCTCGTGTCAACGTAAACGCTGGATTAATTCCTAATTACAGAGCAATGGCTGTTATACACCGCGACAAAGCGCATGATATTATAATGTCATATATTGATGTTACGGTCACCTTGACTCCTTGTCAGCTGTACAAAACTACAAGCGAAACTTGATAATAAACTTGATAATAAATGCGTATTAATAATAACATTGAAGAAAGATCAAATCGCTACTGGTGGTCCAAACATATAATCATTAAACGTTTTAACAAAGCTTTAAAATCAAATATCATAGTTCAACTGCATCTTTCACCTAGCTCCATTAGAGACTCAATTAAAACATGTGGTATATTACACTTCTTGCCGCGTTACCATCAATAATAATATCGTAATATGGCACAAAAAAGTATTTTAACAAATCATCAGTGAGTAAATATCCGAATTATTAAATCTTGCAAATGTAGATCCAAACATAGTGGCTATATTTCAAGATACACAACGACAATTAAAAACACAAGAAATCTTTCATTACTTACAGGATAGTATTGTCAGAATTAATGGAGAAGCTGAAAATAGCATTGATGTATTCAATAGTAATGGAAAAATTAAGCCCGGTGTTATTATGGCAACGATATCGGATATAAGCCACAATTGAGTACAAAACTTCGATAATACAAATGAATGGTTCTCTCAGTATGACTAATAATAAAATTGCTGGTCTTGGAGAACCCGTATCAAACGTTGATGCTGCAACAAAGACATATGGTAAAATCATTCCAATGAAGGACTCGTTAACAACAATCAATACTGTAATGACCTTATTTATAACCGTTCTTTTCTAATTATGTAAACACATTCTGGAGTTTTCGTAGAAAGCTTAGTAGAAATATTATCAAGCGGTCGTTGATTTTAAGGTCACTGAAATAAAAAGATCACCAATTGATTAGTATATACGGTTTCGTCTGGACAAGTATAATTGTCCCCACCAAATAAATTTAATAAACACCGTGACAAATATGATCCTGTCCTTCATAATGAAACAATTGTATTACTGAGTACAAATTCCAAACCAGGAATTGCATCTGGTATTGACTAACCCTATTGTTAAAGAGCATATCTTGTAACAGCAGTTATTTACGGAATCTATCCGATAAATGATAAACCCAGCGTTGATAATCTAACACCAGTGAAATAAACTGTGTAGCTGAACGAGTAAGGGAACATTATACTGTTTCGACTGGCGGATAAAAGACGTAAAATAATAAACGAGTGGGGAGAAATAGTTAAAGACACTGGAGCGTTTATCAAAGATTTCGCTGAGCTAGAAAAACACAAAAATTCCTAACATTAGTAAAAATGATAACCGAAGAGATTTTGTACAAATCGAAATATAATCAAAAGGATATTCAATTGAAATGATTGATCATAATGCGCATGCGTGGACTAATACAGTGAGGATATTGCCACGATATTGACTGGAGGGAGGGACACCACATCAAGATCCCAAAGAAGGGTACCTCAGCAACTGCTCCAACTATAGAGGAATCACACTCTTGTCAGTATTAGTAAAGGTCCTCAACTGAGTCCTCTTGGAGAGGATCAAGTAGGTTATTGACCCCACGTTACGAGATGAGCTAGCGGGCTTCCTGCAAAACAGATTGTTTACGGACCAAATAGCTACTCTTCGCATCATAGTTGAGCAATCGTTGGAGTGAAATTCTTCGCTCTACTTCAACTTTGTCGATTATGAGAAGGCATTTGACAACGTGGACCGAGAGACACTCTGGAAACTTTTTCGCCACTATGGCATTCCATCCAAGCTAGTGAACCTGATCAAGAACACTTACAACGGAATTTCCTGCAGAGTCATTCATGCAGGACAGTACACAGACACCTTCCTAGTGCGGACTGGCGTCAGGCAAGGCTGCCTGTTGTCATCATTTCTCTTCCTTCTCGTCATCGACTGGATTATGACGATGATCACCAATGGGCGGACAAATGGGATCCAGTGGACATTGTGGAGGCAATTTGAGAACCTGAACTTTACCGATGAATTAGCGCTCGTGTCCCACATTCAGCAGCAAATGCAGGACAAGACGAACAAACTGGCAGTCACATCTGCACAGGTTGGCCTCAAGATCCACAAAGACAAGACCAAGATCCTCAAGATCAATTATATCAGCAACAACCAAGTCTCACTGCAGGGAAATCCCCAGGAAGAGGTGGAGTCCATCACGTACCTAGGCAGCATTATCAACCAGCAGGGTGGCACAGACGCAGATGTCCAGGCAAGGCATGGAAAGCCGAGAACAGCTGTCATACAGCTCAATATCAAATGGGGCTCCAAACACATTCCCTTGACTACCAATATCAGACTATTCAACTCCAACGTGAAGTCAGTCCTACTGTATGGAGCACATACCTGGAGAATCACCAATTCTACAGTAAAGAGACTTCAGACCTTCATCAACAGCTGCCTAAGAATAATTCGCCAGATCCGCTGGCCAGACACCATCAACAACAACGACCTGTGACAGAGAACCTCCGAGCTTCCGGTAGAGGATGAGATCAAGAAGAGAAGGTGGGGTTGGATTGGACACACCTTACGTAAGCCGCCAACCAACATTACCAGACAGGCATTGAGGTGGAACCCTCAAGGCAAGAGGAGAAGGGGACGATCAAAAAATACTTGGCGACATGACCTTGAGGCGGACATCACTAAGATGAGTCACACCTGTAGTCAGCTTGAGGGAATGGCACATGACAGAAGACTCAGGCGATCTTTTGTGGGCGACTGATACCTAAAACTAACTATTGCCACAAAATGATACTGTCAAATTGTACAAAGTAGAAATATTTTAATTTATTAATAAAATAAGCAAAAACGATCCTGTATCAGTATGGCTGTTTCAGAGTTCTGTAAACGACGATAAATTTATTAGACCAGATGGAAATATCTGCATCGAAGAAAAAAGTAAATTTGATAAATTTGTACGACTTAATGGCTTTATTTATCGAACAGAATCTCTTCATGCAAAAATGAAAAATCTTGCATTAAAATATACCGATGATGCTGAACAAGTGTTCAGTAATTATTTTAATGTTCCGTGAGCTGATGTTCATTTTGCTAGAAGAAAACAAACTCGTGGAAACTAACTCGATTTGATTTTCTAGATGATATAATACTGACTTGTGTCGAATCCGGGATTTTGAATCATAAATACGATCATAGAGATGCTATCACGGTTGGTATGGTTGCATGTTATCCAGGAAGTGTTCTTGGTATGGGATATTTTAAAACATTTGGTCATCCGATGCACGAAATGACCAAAGTATCTAGAAATGGACCATTGCCGGATTCTGGCCTGAGTGGATTCGTCGTCACGAAATTGTATAAACCCTTTTATTTATTAACTACATGTACTAGAGTTTCGTTTACGGTCTACAACGATAAGAAAGTGATTAATGTATATTGTGTTGTATTTCAAAATGGTGAGTTCGGTCCATCATATGCCCCACGTGTGAAGTTGTTTTGTTAGAAGAACGAAATGCTTCATGTGCGCAGACGATATCTGTGAATAAATACTTTACCGTAGATAAAGCTCTGGACATTACGGAACGTCTTGTCAGTGAGGGGGTCTACTATACGGACTTGCAGATATTCGTATGCAGTGGCATGTCACTGTATAAATTGCTTGTATATGCGATATAACTAATGTATTACCACGTTTATTTTTGTATGTTTTGCAGCTTTGGTTGACGCAGGATACTGTAAATATTTTTTTTTTTTTTTTATCTTAGCAAAGGATTTATAACAAGTATATAACTCTTATCGAGCAGGTTTAATTTTTATTTTGAACTTGTTTTTTTTTTAAATTATTGTGCCGGTAATGTAATCTGTAAAGCTTACCGTGTGTAACGGTATTACGTTTTTATGCTCGTGTCATGTATAATACGCAAAGTTGTATGTTTGCAACTATCTGGTGTTGTCCGGAGCGTCCGGAGAGTGTAGAGATGGGTAGAGTCGTCCAGAGTTGCTGGAGTATCCGGGAGTGTCTAGTGTGTCTGGATTGGCTAGAATGTCCAGAGTGACCCGAGCGTTCAAAGTTATCGATGTGATCAGGGTCGACGTGGTGCAAGCTGTAAAGCTAACACAGGAATTAACCAGAGCAGCGCAGCTGTGACAGTAGCAGCACTAGAGTTGCAATAAAGTGTGTTGATGACTGAGTGTATCTCCTTAAATATAACCTTATAGCCGTGGACTAATTGTGGGGTTCGTAAACCCCACAGAATCTTTTGGTATAGTTCCAGTCATCGTTCTTCGCGTAACTTCACTATCTAAGTAAATTCATTTTACTACATGAGTACAATTCAACATTGTTACTAGCTGAGTAAACCATATCCAATGTTTCATTTTGTAATCAATGTGAATCATTCACCCCTTTTCTTTGTATTTTGTAAAGCAATTTATTTGTATTTTCAATATTACCCACGCACGTATTCATAACTAATTCCTCATTCAAGTCATCCATTATTGAACATTGTAATTATATCATCTTCAAACGTGTTATGTGGTGAAACCTCACCCAATTATCTTGTTACATTCGCCTGTATTGAATCATTCGAGTTTGCTAAAGATCTTTATAATATTTATTATGCTTGGTTTGGTAAACATTTTTCAGATAAGATGTGGGCACCAAAGGTATTATTACGATATATGCTAGATATCAAAATATTGATATTGATCTTTCTGACGGTGAGTGAAGCAATTATATCAGATCGTCCGCAGAAACAAGTTTGGTTACCACAGCAAATACAATATTCTAACGATGAAAATCCTGATACAACAGAATATGAAAACAAAATTGTAAATGATCTCGCCTGAACAATAATCCGTAAATTTACCCAAGGAGGATCATAAAAGACATTATACAAAATTGATTATAGACGATGCTGAATTAGACTGTATCATCTCTGAGTTATATGGATGATGAATCGCCACAATGTACTAATTTAAGAGCATCAGTGATCGGGTATGTTTCAATAATTATAGTATTATATACGCTACTGATTCGTTTTGATATAAATTTTTAAAAAAATCATGATTATTGAAAAAATTATATATCGAAACTTATGCATTATGAGGCGAATGGAAAATAAAACAACTTATACTCGATTATTTTGAATCCGCTGATGTTGAAAGTAAGGATATTTAGTGCAGAAAATATAAGACATTACAACTATCATCTCACCATCAGTGTATGATCCCATAACTAGACATACAACAATTTATCTTAATGGCCCTGGTGGTTCTAGTAAAACAACTCGTGTAATTGAACAATTTCGGAATTTTGATAAGATCGTTTCACCCCTACACATACTTGCAAGAAAAATGAGAAAAAATGTATTAAATCATGCGCTTATTATATATTATTTCGATGGAAGGAAGACACATGGACTCCTGATCGAACAGGCGAAACATATATTCCAAGAATTATCGTTAGGGATGAAATATGTACATTGTCGTTAGAAACATTAACAACATTTTCAAATTGGTTATGAACAAAAACTATTGCTGTGATAACGTGTGGCGATTATGGTCAACCACCACCTTTTGTTGGGTTGTCTCCACATAAATGGCTATGGCGTTTTGTTGATTATTATGACGAAAAATCTCGTGATTATAGAACACTTGATCCAGAATTAAGAGTTTAAGAAATTAATCAGACAACAACCGAATAAAGGTCAGTGTGAAATAATGAGTGATATAATTTCAGAAACTGTTATTAATAAATTCTGGAATTTGTAGAGACTAAATGATTTGATAGTTGCATGTAGAAAGATCGTTCGTGATACACTTCAAAAAATATATTTGTTTCATCAAGAACAATTTGCAAATATACACGTACCATTAGGTTATCGACCGTTTGATATGCAACGCAAACTATCGACGTTGATACACCAGGATCTTCAGGAAAACAAAATCTCGTTCTTAATGATATTGTTTAAGTTAATGTCATTGTTGTTGAAGATGCATTAAAATGGACAAAACTTATTGGACGTTAGGATGCGCAATGATGATCCATTCATTTTGATGATTAACTATTAATGATACAGTTGTTTCGATCATTGATGATCGTATCGACTGGTCAAGATTAGTATATCTCGCAGTGTCTCGACTCCGAAGAATATCCCAGTTGCAGACGGTTATCATAGACGTTACAGAAACAACTGGCAATGTTAATGACAATGATATAATATAAATAAAACCAATCGTGTTAACCATTTTGCAGCAACATAACGTTCGACACCTGCTGCATTAGTTAGTTTACTAACTGCTGATCTACCTGTCCAATATCTTATTGGGCTATAATAAATTGATTCCATTTTTTTAATAATTGGTTGATTAATTACCGTCTCCTAATGCTAGTTAAATTTCATTGCAGATTTTACTAGGAAGCTAGCAAGTTTTTCTCTGAGAGATTTTAATATTTTATAGAATTTAACGCATGAATTAACTTCACGTCTGCAATATCTCATTGTAGTAAATCTTTATTTTTATAAGCGACACCGGGAATATGACACGCTTTATCAATATCATTTTTTTATACTCTCCAGGTTTTGGTTTATCTTGGTTATCAAGTCGAATATCAAGTCGGGTTCTAAGACCACATTATTTATATCAAGATGACGTTTTCTCCTGGGTATTTAGTGGCACCATCTGTAGATTATGAGAGATGATACGATGTCCTTAAAGAGTTTAACGAAGACGTAAGATTATTAAATGAAGAAGGCAGTGATGTTATTGAGTTTATTACCGATATTTATGAAACATCGTCTGTGGATGGATTAGTCTGATTTGTTAATAATTTAGTTTTGTATAATGATGTAATGCTGGATAACAATCAAATCCATCTAGAATATTGTCTCGAGGAAGGCATAAACATACTGATGTGATTTATGTTAGACAACGCTATGTACAATTCCAAAAGAGATCAGCTATAACTGTACTATTCTTAGCTGTGTTTAATGGAGTTTAAACACTAACTCTCCCAATTAGCCAACAAACTTGGCATAGCGGAGACATGGACAAAAATAAGTTGAAAAACTTTCCTAGGTCGCGATATTGTGTAGGATTTGATACAATATTTGATTGAGAGACTGATAAATAAACTATAGCAGCAGAGGAGGCGCGACCTCATATAAACGTCCTGACGGGTAAAATAAAAAATGAGTTTGACGTTATTGACTTTCGTTTTCGTAGAAAGCCTTAGTTTTCATAAATAAACTTTCAGCAGTGATAACATCACTCTTTTTCATTTTTCGTAGACAGCCTTTAGTTTAAGAAAATGAACATTCGAGCATGTGGTCTTTTCTTCACCTCTGTTGCTTGTTTAGACACCGCATCTTATCTTCACTACTTAATTGCCCTGTCTCATACTTTGGTTCTAGGAAAGATCGCCGCTTTGGGTGCATAAACAGTAGAAAGAGCATTAGGAGACATCATCGCTGCTGTCGAAAAAAGATAGTTCTTTTCAAAATAGGTCTAGTATTGTTCATAAATATCAAATGAAGAAAAACATTGGTTAAATCAGGGTTGGTATGCATCGTGGGAACTGACGAAGTAGAAGTGACGAAATTGAGATCTCGTAGTCGATTAGCGTGGTTTTCTGAAATACGTTGTGTCCTTACGGCACAGTATTGTTTCTAGTTATCGCGATGACACCAACTGTTTTGGTTTTTATTCTTGCAAATTTCGCCTTTCGTAGAAGGATTTAAATTGAAGGGTCGTCAAGATGCACGATGTGTTCTAGACGCACAATTGTCGTTCGCATGCATCTGCCAGGGGATACTAACTCTTGGACTTTCATTGCCCTTGTGAAATTTACCAAGCCATTGTCACAACAAGAGGTAAAGAGGGTTAAGTGTACAGAGAGATCGAATTTGGTTAAATCAAGAACGAAGTACCGTTGGATAAAGCAAATGGGTTCATCACCAAGGTGAGGGATTACTTGTTAACCACACTGCAATAGCAATGTCAAGACAACGAAAACGATCGCTTGAGACTTTCCATTTATCGCGGCAGTTTGAAACCTTGTCTGGACCGAGTTTAGCAGCCCATCAAAAATGTCACCGTCTAAAGTCATCGGTAAGATTCAACACGTGCAACAATCCAAATAACCGATGGAAATGTTCATGACCCACATTTCTTTTTCCCAAGGGACCGGACATTCATGTTTGACGACATGCGGAGCACCAAAACGAGACTCGTCCAAATTAATAATCATAAAGACAAGAAGTTGTTACCCAGTGCCATCGTCATAGGACGATGTTATGCCGACAGGAACGACACGTTAAAATGGAAAACGGACTAAGATAACATTGGACAATCGGACCTAGACAAGCAGCGTAGAGGAGAACTCATGATACAGCAAGCGGGGCTATCGACAGACACGCCATGTGGCATTGCAAGATGCCTTGGCTCCACCCTACACCTTGAATGTACACCCTCAAGGACAGAAAATACAGTCATGTCTATTATCACAATGAACATTGCGATGCCATCATCAGTATCGCAGCATTCCTGTGATAGTCATTACTGCGAAAAATATTACTATGGCTATAACAATCGATAGCAACACAACTATTGTGGATGGAAATGTGAGGGATGTTTGGCTTCTCAACTCAGCCTGGACAAAAGACAAGAACGAGAACATTGACATGCCTGTCGTCGCACTTTTGCTTTTCCCCCTTCCCGTGTGTGGATGGTATATTTGGGGTTTGTTTTCTCTCCAGTTACCGTGTGTAGACTGTAGATTTGGGGTTTGTTTTTCACCTCTTTTCGTGTGTAGATAGAAGATTTGGGGTTTATTTTTACTCTTCTTCCCGTGTATGAATATTGTATTTATGGTTTGCTTTTTTTTCCTCTCCCCGTGTGTGGATAGTATATATGATGTTTGTACGACAAAAGAAGAAATCTATTGGACCTTATTAAAAACCACTCACATGCCTCGAAACCATTTGCTTTCTTGCCTATAATATTTTAGTCAATTTTATAGATTAAGTGTTATATATGTTTTATGTCTATGTCTATATCCCTATATCAGTCACACCCAGGCCATGCGTCGTTTTATTGGCATAGTTAATAAACTAGCTGAACTTACCCGCCACCCGCTACCAACTGAACTAGCTGAACTTACCCGCCACCCGCTACCAACTGAACTAGCTGAACTTACCCGCCACCCTCTACCAACTGAACTAGTTGAACTTACCCGCCACCCGCTACCAACTGAACTAGCTGAACTTACCCGCCACCCTCTACCAGCTGGACTAGCTGAACTTACCCGCCACCCGCTACCAACTGAACTAGCTGAACTTACCCGCCACCTTCTACCAACTGAAGTAGTTGAACTTACCCGCCACCCGCTACCAGCTGAACTAGCTGAACTTACCCGCCACCCGCTACCAGCTGAACTAGCTGAACTTACCCGTCACTCTCTACCAGATGAACTTACCCTCTACCCGCTATCTATACAACAACCCAACTTTCGCTTGTGAATATACAAGCCAAACCAATATTCCCATATTCAATTCCCCTTTGGCGTTTAACGTGCCAAGGGTGATCTGAAAAGTCAACTAAGGGGTGGGGGGTCAGTGATATAATTCCCAATTGTCGCTAAACGTGCCAAAGGGAGTCTGTAATGTCCGCAAAGTATTTTTCAGTTGACCCTAAATTATCCCACTCTACAACTTCCATCTGAAATGTTTGCTTTTTTTAATAATGAACCATTTTCCATATTTATTTTTTATTTTTCAGAGCTCAACTAGAATGCACAATTCGCACTGAAATTGGCAACTCTATACTGATTATTTTTATTTATTGTTATTTGGATGAAATAATTTACGATATTACATGTAATTTCGTTTGCATAATGATAATGGGTGACTGAAAAATACTCACGAGCATGCGATGTGAATGAAAGTGCAAAGAACAAAACAACCGATGGATATATGTTGAGCTTTAGAGTGCAAACTTAACAGTAAAACTGAGGCTTGGGAATTAATAACAGAAACCGTTACAATTAATCACAGAGTTCTGACATACTGGGTGAAATGAATTCTTAAACAGATAATTATAGATAAATGAAAAATATATTTCATTGAATGTTTAAATGAATATACCCGGGACAATATTTCAAATGTTCTTGGACGCAAGTAAAAGCACGACGTCGGGCGTATTGTTGGATTGTAAAGTATATAGAAATATATTTAAAGAGAAACTTTATTTGTAAAGACCAAAAAATTAAATGATCGACAATAGTAGATGCATTTAATTAGTTATATTGGAAAGCATTTTATATTTAACCGTATCGAAGCACACCAGATCCGGGGTTTGATTCGTAATTGCTCGGCAGAAGCATAGATCCGAATCGAGCAAGTCTGGTTTGTCGCAGAATCATATTCCTGCTGATAAAAAACATGTGATTCGGTGTGGACTTCTTCATCACCTCGTACAAATCATCATTCCGAATTTCATCATGCATATCATGCATATTTATTATTTCATCGGTGTCCATTTGTCTAGATGCAAATTGTGTTTGTCTTGTATCGTTTTAAGTTTCTTTCAATAGTCTGTACAACATGACTTTTCTGAGAATTGGTGAAATTTCCTTGTCACGGCTCATTCCAGAAACTATATTTCCTAGTCCAACTATAATGAGACACGTCCAAATAGGAGTCAAATTCATTTTGTGTATCTGTAATAATAATAATAATAATAATAATAATAATAATAATAATACAGAGCACTAATATAATTTTAAGTTCTTTTCAACTACTTTCTTCGCAAACTTTTGTTTAAATCAGGTTTCGCTGTTAGACATTAGATCGATTAAGCTTCGCATTAAATACAATAGCAGGAGCTATATTTCCTCTGAAACTGACGAAAGCAAACAAAATTTGAAACTGATAATAGCAAATACAAATATATTTGGGTTTATAGTGATGTCTAGCACTAGGGCATCATGCTGCATACATGTAGCATGATATCCCACCCAATCACATTATCCTGACACCAGGCCGACCAGTCCTAACACTGACATCATACTGCTAAGCGCCTAGCAAAGCAGCTGTTAGTACCATCTTTATAATTCTTTGTTATGATTCGGCCGGATTACTATATCCATCAATAAACAATGACCTCAAGGTCAAATTGGAAATTTTGTGCAAAGCAAATTTCGAGTATTTCATACCAGAGAGGCCACTATTCGTGGGTATTGATCAGCTACATTCATCGTCAACAAATAATTGCATTTAGACATGTGACCCTCACAAACATTAGTGCATGTATTACCTTTTCTTTACATACATCCGGAAGTGACGTGTCACTAGAATTCGCCTAAGTTGATATTATAGTGCATGGAATTTGCGAGCTATGAAATGAACAGATATCATATGGAACGTAACGAACTTGGAATCAAGGGAAAATATGCCCATCAATAGATCGAGCTCTGGTGCTCTTGTCTGCTTTCATTATGCAGATTTATAACCCTCTCATTACTGAAGTTCATGCTCTTTTTAATAACGATTATCCTAAGTTCAAGCCTGATACACTTCCTCTGCCTTCCGTTTATGTTCAATGAACATGTTCTGTATTAACAACTTATCAAAGAACATTCGCCGTATCATTTTCAGACGGACATTCAATCCAGCATTAGACACACTTAACGTTATCAGTAAAACTTCATATATACCGATATGACGACAAAATAAAATAAACATCTTGAAATTACAAATCATAAAAACATGCTGAAAATAGTTAAGGTAGGAAATATTATTATGTCTTTAAGTTTGCTCTTGTTGTAGAAAAAGGTGCGTTTTTAGAGCACTCTTGAAAAGGGATCATTGTGTATTTCTAATTTCACTGGGCAATTCGTTCCACGTTGCTGGGCCTGGTGAACAAATTAACATTGTCCATATGACTTCGTTTTCATATTGGGATTGTCAGAAAATTAATGTAAATATCTAGCTGGTGTGTACACATGGGTGAGGCAATATAGGTATGTTTGACTCGAGTCCGTCAGTGAAACGTAGCACAAAGAACACATTTTGTGTTTGATTCTGGATCGAATGGATAGCCAGTGTATGGTACAGAGCAGCGGGGAGGTGTGCTCTGATCGTGGTACTCAAAGAAAATCTGAGCACCTGTGTTTTGCGGGAATTGGAAGTGGTGTAATTTGTTCTTTGATATTAGCTTGTTGGTGACCTCTAAAAGTTCTTTGCAGCTGGAACTTTCCACGATCTTATTACTGTAGTGGGATATTTTTGCTGCATGGACTATGTGAAGTGTCCTTAGCGGTTTTATTGATTTGGTTATAAATAGTGAGTCTGGTGGAAAGCCAAAGCCTCTCCGCTTTTCGGCGGTCCATTTTAGCAGTGTGAAGCTGGTCCCTAACACTGCTATACGAGGGAGAACACTTGAAATGGTACTCTGCACTTGGTGGCTGTTGCATGTTTTTCAAGCACTTAACGCAGGCTGTTCTCGAGTTATTCTGCTGTTGGAGGTAAGCAAGTTGTGTGCTTTCCTTGGATGTTTTGCATTAGTTTGGTTCTATTTATCATACGGAGGATTCTCTTAGTAGCAAATAAAGGTGGAGGATTTTGGACTGATAGGTCCAGGTGGGATATAATGCAGGGGTCATTTGATGCAAGTTCGTGGTATACAAGAGTGGACTATAGAATAGTATCATCATGTCTATGAAGAATCCAATCTAATATGTGGTCATGTTTATGGGTTGGTTGGTTAATTGACTATTTAAGGTTGAAAACATGAATGGAATCTAGGAGTATTGATGTGTATGGGTTTCCAGTACAGTCAAAATGAACGTTGAAATCTCCAAGAAAAATCAGGTTGCCATATATCGAATTGCCATACTCCAGTATATTCGGTAACTGCTCCAAAAAGAGATAATCAACAGCTTGTTATTTCTACTAGGAGGTGGGCGGTAAATGCACAAAGAAATTGACTGACATTTGTTCCAGTGTGAGTGTTGTTTGGACCTGTTCCGAGCATGTATCTTAAAAATAGAAGGCTGTGGTGTGATTAAGACATGTTACCATGGAATTATTTGTGATGACAGCAATTCCACCTCCCCGAGAGTGGCGGTGGAATGTCTTGATGAAATAACCGGTGGATGTTAAATCCACAGACTTGGGCTCATGGCCTGATATTTTTAGCCATGCTTTTGTCAGGAAGAAGACGTCGATATTCTGGTCGTTGATAATATTAACTATTTATGTGCGCTTTTCCGGTGGTCATACTTTTTGAGAATTGAATAATGCAATACGCAGTGGTATCTCTGGGATAGCTGACACAAGGTTGACGATTTAATAGGGATTTACACCAGGTTATCTAAATTAACGGTCGAATTTTTAAATTGTTGAGCGGAAATGGCGAAAGGGTGATAACTGAAATTATTCTTCCCGTTCTACACCGGCCAGCATTGAAAAAAAGTTGCTTTTTTCTTTTATGTTTACATTTAATTAATGATCAATGTAATCCCAGTTATTTTAGTCTTGAGCACAATGTGTGGAGAACCAAGGAGAGGTTCTCGATAGCAATTGATGAGGGTCCACCATAGAATAAACGGATTTAGAGGCGATCACGTGATGGTGGATTTTCAAGAACAAAAGACGTTGTAGCAGTGGAGCAAGACAGATGAGAACATTTATAATCGCTCTCGTTTCCGAAACAAGGAGATGAAGAAACACAATCGAACTGAACAGCCAATGTTTGAATAAATTCAATAAAGTAGACAAAAATAGACTACAAGCACACATAACGGAACAGCTGTTTCAAACCGATTAAGCAATAGCGGCCATCTTGTTAAAACATCAACAGGACTAACATTGATAGAAGCGGATATGGGAGTAGAAAGTTGTTTTCATTGTCATTGTCTCTCAAAGATTACGAAGTTTCTATGTAAGAACAAAGTGCGAGCACACAACGGTTTTGTGTTGCGAAAAATAGTTTCTAGGAAAACAAGGAAATAACAATTTAAATTCTGAAAACCACTCATTGCTAATGGGAAAATGCATATATTTTATTGGCGTAAACGAATCGTGCACTGTTCAATGAATAATACCAGTCATAATACAATGTATTATTATAGATATTATTTTAGCGACTTTTCATATATGGAAAGAGTTTTGGTACCTTTTAGCTTTGATAAACGCAGTGCTAGTTGTATTTATGTCATACGTCTACGCCATGGAAAGATAATACGTGAACAAAGCCTAAATTTGATAGTAAAAGTGGACGTATTGAATAAAGTAATGAACCAATCGTTATTCAAATCATGACTTTATACAGAAAAAAATCCAGAATTTAACATAAGTATCCACAGTACTGAGTTTTATATCAAAATATGGGAAATAGGATGGTACATAAAGTAGGTCTGGTGGTGATTCCTATATTGTTTGTAATGTGTGTTTTCTTCTCACAATGGTGCTCGTTCTTTTGGAAATCCGAAGTGTTGCGTAGACGACTCATTTTAATTGTTCTTTCTTTATACTGATAATGTCAAGACTTAAATAATAAATTATGTAATGAGCTGACGCGATTTCTGCCTCGATGTTATAAATGCTTTTATAACAACAGGTGAATAATTTATGACAAACTATGTATTGTTAAGGTCTAAAGATTCTTGAAAAACGACAGATTGATTATAAATAGAGCATACATATATATATATATATATATATATATATATATATATATATATATATATATATATATATATATATATATATATATATATATATATATATATATATATATATATATATATATATATATATATCAGAGAGAGAGAGAGTCAAAGTAATGTGACTGCCGCATGATGCCCCAGTGCTAAAAGTGACTGAACAATTGTTAAAGCTACGTAAAAAAATCCTAATCACACACACACACACACACACACACACACACACACACAGACACACACACATACACACGCGTTTTCATTTTATATGGGAGATAAACTGACGGCCATAAACAGTGTTCATTAGGGGAGTGAACTCTTCACATCCCCCTAGCATGCTTAAACGCTCATACAAAAGGTTCTGTCGTGATTCATAATTTCATGTACATTCATATCAATTACTATATGTTTCCTTTAGCAATATTAAATGAAATGAAAACACAAGGCTGATAGTTAAAATTCCAATTGTGTTTAATAATGTGCATGCAAACATTGAGTTTTCAGCATTCGTTGTAATGAACAGCAACAGGGCGAGCATTTGCATCTATAGCAACACTACAATTCGAGCCAGCAACATCAGAAAAGCGAAGAAACAAGAGGTAATTAATAAACGATTTAACTCGAACGACGTTTCATTGATATCGTTTCTGTCCACATTTATCTATTTCTACTTACTGCCAGTATTAATACTTTTAATAAGTATCCTACTTTTCCGCTGTGTGGGCCCTGATTGAGTAATCGCCCGTTGAAAGAAGTTGACCCAGTTAGGGATCTCTTTCACATTTTCCGTGAGGTTCATAACAAGCATATTTTGTAATGTGATGTTTGTTCCGTAGAATGGGTTGCTGATAATCTAATTCTGTTGAATACTACACGTTTGGGAACTTGATATCCTACAGTATGTTGATGTGCAGTTTGAAATTTCTTTGTTGTAGGGGGTGGCGTTTGACAGATTTATTACTTGGGTGGTCAGTGTTACTCGGGTAATTAGAGTACCTCTGTTGTTATTTGTCACTATTGTTTGAGTAGCTAATTATAGACTTACGTTTGTGTGGCCTGACGTTTGCATGATATGGGTTGGGGGGAACGTTTTATTCTCTTAACCTCTGAATTAGGTAATTTCGGCTACTAGTGTTTGTAAATGTCTTTCTTTCTGTAATGTTTTCCTTTGAATTCGTTTTTAATGATGTGTCGAAGTTTGTTAATGGCAATGAGTTGTTTCCTAATTCATGTTGGGTTTGTCGCTGAGGTTGTCATTGTTGCTATACGCAATATAGAAAGGAGTTTCACATTGACAAAAATCGGCTGATCTTAGCTCAGCATACCGTTTGTAGATATCAAGTAGTTCTCTCTCTCTCTCTCTCTTTGTTATTTTTGTTTTCATAGATCTTAGGATTAATATCCCTGAAGTCCTTGACATTTTCTCCTGTTCTTTTGTTTTGTCTGCCTCTCAATTATTTTAAGATATTCGAGGCCATTCACGTCTTTCTTTAGTGTAACATACCCGCCATTCAAATTGTACTGTCGAGCCATTCCCCTCAATCCAAAACGCACAGGTGCTTCCATCCCCATTATCTTTTTCTACACAAGACATTCATATCTTCGTCTGTGATCGACTGGGTTTATATCCTTTTCCTTACTATTTTAAATAGTTTGCTAAGTAAAAAGAGCTTCTCTTATTAAGGCAAAATTTGTTTCAGTTCCTCTCATGATTGTAATTGCATATTTCTTGATTTTAAGGTGGCGATCAATGGAGCTGATGACGATTCTTTAGCTGTTCTATTCAAACTCAGTTCCATCTACTCTCCTAACATTTAGTATAAACCAGACAGGTGCTGATATAATTCAGACTCTTGTATTTCTTGTCAATATGGGTCAAACGTTTACCAGTACAATCAAGCAGCTGTACGCCAGGGCTACCAGTGCAGTAATTTCCCAAGGTTATGTGGAGGATTGGTTCCAGACAACAGTCGGAGTACGTCAAGGCTGTCTCCTGTCACCCACGCTTTTCAACATCATCTTAGAGGGCATCAGGAGCAAAGCCAAGGAAAACCATTGCGGGATAGTCAGCATTCGAGAGCGTAACATCACCAACCTCCGCTTTGCAGACAACATCGATGGGCTAACAGACAGTGAAGACGAGCTTGCCCCCGTAGTGTCGAACCTGGATAAAACATCGTCCAGATTTTCACACGGAGATAAGCGCTGAGAAGACAAAGCTGATGACAAAAAGTGGCAAACAAATCTCAGCCAACATTAAACAAGCAATAATATCTGTCTGAAAGCTTAATTCAGACTATGTTCGAGAGCACTAGTCATCTCGGTATTTTTGCATTAATGTGAGGATCCTGGACCCTGACAGCAGAATGCAACGAATAATTCAGGCACTTGAAATGCGAAGCTACATAACCATCCTTAGCATCTCTCACATGAACCACATCACAAAGAAGTGCGTAACACCATCAGACGACTAATGTATCAGTAGGCCATTAAGATGACTTCTTCACCACCGTCTAAAAGAGTATGCTGAAATGGTATGGCCACGTCACTAGAGCCAATAGTCTATACACAACAATTCTGCAGAGCAGCGTCCATGGTGGCAGAAAGATATACAGACAGAGAAAAATGTGGATTGACAACATCACAAAATGGACCATGAAACGTTTTACGGAGAAACACGCATTGGCTCATGATCGTGACAAGTAGAGGGAACTGGTCAGAGGTTTAGCAACACAGCGCCTCGGCGATCGATCACATTAGTTGAAGAGACTGATGATAATGATTTCGTGTAAAGTTCTGAATTCATTTTTTTACTGCAAGAAATCTGACACTAGCCTTATATAAAACATTCTGCTTACTTTCAGTATATAATCAGGCTCATGGTCTACAAATATGTCCTAATTTACAAGCTCACATTTGGACACAATGATCATATTCATTTGCAAATGTCTCAGGCAAGTCTCTATCAGACTCTCAAATTAACTCAGCTTAGTAGATTAAATGTAACTGCATCATATTGATCCTTTTCCGATAGTTTTCTTTTCTCCACAGAGTTAGTGTTTTATTTTTACCAGATTGAGAGACTAGAAACAATGATGACACAGATGACACCAGACGACACGGGGTGGAGCTCAAAACTTGTTTTCACTATTTCATATTATGGTTGTTTACGTTGTATAAAAATGTTAGTTTCTATAAATACGAATTTACAAGAAAATAATTTCCTTGTTATTTTCTCATTAAATGTAATATTCCAAGATATTCCAAGAAATTCATATCCATGTTCAGAAAGTATATATGCTATAAAAAATATTTTATTTTCAATATGCGTATTCATACGCCAAGGAGCAAATCACAATGTAATTATACCAATAATATTGGTATCTCAGATTGCTTTATTCCAACACTTTAAATGCCATGTTATTTTCAATGTATGTGATATATATATATATATATATATATATATATATATATATATATATATATATATATATATATATATATATATATATATATATATATATAGATATATTAATATATATATATATATATATATATATATATATATATATATATATATATATATATATATATATATATATATATATATATTGAAACAATCCTGACTACCTGTCAACTTATAATTTTATAAAGTGCAATTGCAAATTTTATTAATGTTTGAGGGAATTTATAATCTTCTTTTATTGTTTATATTCCCTTCATGTTGTAAAGTTTGCCTGTTTCCAATGCAAATAATAGTAACTGTGGTAACAGTTTTTTATATATGACCATTGTACAAAACAAAGGTAATCTGATACAATATGTAAATCATATAACAATTATTTGTTTAAATATTAATATTCTGGGTAAAGATTTTTGAAGCCCAGAGTGTGCTTGATATGATTGTAAATTGTTATTACTTGCCGTCTATTTTGAGAGAGAAATAGGTAATTGTATCCATTTTCTTCTCTCTAGAATTAAGATAATACTCATATAAGTTCATAAGTGTCGCCAACATGATGAAAGTGTTCATTATTAATGTGAATCTTTGTATTATTTATTGTGAAATAATTGCTATCTTTGTCGTTTGAAATCGGGCGCCATGTTTACTACTGTGTATATTGGGCGCTCGGCTTTCCACTAGGAGGCGCTCAAGTTAATATTTCCAAATTCTCCCATATTAGTCATTTTTTCGTGAAAACATTGTCGTGAATTTCCCGAGTGTGTTCCCAAAACCTATAAATAGGGATGAGATCTAGTAACTAAAAAAGACGTGAGTTGTCCATCTATTCCATTTTATTTGACCTTGACCCCTTGGTACGTTACAAATTTGGTGGCAGCGGTGGGATCGATTAAAACCTATTTGACCCTGTACATACTTAATAAACAAGGGGAACAACAATGGAAGCTCACGACTCAACGTTAGAGATAATCGGAATCCAAGAACCACAACTCCCGCCATCGAAGAGAGCCTCCTCCACACATACGATCTTAAATGCAACACCCAGTGGAGAAGTTCAGTTTAGAATTAGTAATGGCGGAGAAATGGAAAAGGATACTCAATACACTTCGTCAGAAAGTAGCAGTCGCTCAACGTTTATAACTTATCTGCCACATTTCCAATTGTGTGATGGAAGAAATGGTAATACAGCTTTTTCTACTAGCTCACCTAATGAAACAAGTGGACATGCTGACATCAGCAGACCAGAAAAACTACTTTGACTATACAAGAAGCAGTTCGAATGAGGACAGACCAAGGTCGAGTGACCTCTATGAGTTGATGTTACCTCAATCCATACGCCAACCCAGATTTGTGTCTGATAGAAATAATGATGGAGATCCTGTCTTACCTATGTTACATGGTAACTCATATCATCGCAATGATTCAAAATATCACAAACCAGCAACATATGATTGGTTGACACATTGGCAAGATTACTTGGTACATTTTGAGTTAGTAGCGGAAATTAATCAATGGGATGATCATCAAAAGGCCTTGGAACTTGCAACTAGCTTACGTGGGGCTGCACAGGGAGTTCTGAGTGATCTACACCCTGACATGCGAAGAAATTACAGAAGTCTAGTAAATGCATCAGCAGCTCGGTTTGAGCCAGAAAACCAGTCGGAACTTTACAGAGCACAGATTAAGAGTAGACTGCGAAAGAGAGGGGAACCTCTCACGGAATTAGCACAGGGCATCAAACGCTGGTACAACTTGCATATCCAACTGCGCCCTTACAAGTTAAAGAACAACTGGCCAGAGATTGCTTTATTGAATCTCTGAATGACTCTGAGCTTGAATGGTGGTGTTTCAATCAAAGTCCCAAACTGTGGATGATGCACTACGAGTTGTTCATGAATATGAAACATTTCAAAAGGGAAGACATGGACGCTTAACTATCAAACATTGCGTACGGATGCAACGAGAAGTTTTGAACAAAGAAAACAGCATGTCCGTAGATAGAGGTGAAAAATCAAATAAAAATGATGACAAGCTCAGAGAAATTCTAAAACGAATAGAGCAGCTGGAAAATCAAAATAAAACTAATAAAAATCCCAATAAGAATAAGCAAAATAGGAACATGAAACGTGCTTATTGTGGTACGCTTGGACACTGTGAAAGTAAGTGCTTCAAACGTCTTGACGATGAAGAAAAACTCGAACAAAATAGAAGGATAACCAACACGAAAAGTCAGATGAAATATATTAACAGTAATGTCAAGGTCCCGGGAAACGAACACTAGCTAAAGCAATAGTCCCAACTTCAGCTAATATTCAATATCAGTGGCCTATGAATGAAGTAAAACATTGTCAACAAGATGGTTTATATGTTAAGGTAACAATTTATGATATTGGGGTAAATGCATTGATTGACACTGGCAGCTCAATCACAGTTCAAAATCCTCAGAAGTATTATGCTATCTCAGATTCACTTCGACCCCCTTTGCAAACCGGTGGTGGACAACTTAGAATGGCGGATGGTGGTTGTGTTACCCCATTAGGAATTGCTGAGTTTCGTATCGAGATCAATGGTAAATCCCTAACACATCAGTTTATTATAGCTGATGTAGTGGCACCTCTAGTTTTGGGATATGACTTTTTGTATAGACACAACTGTCAAAAAAACATGAGAGAGGGTGAACTTATGATAGATGGGAAATGCTTACCATGTCAACGAGAAAGTCAGATGCAGTCTGTGTTTAAAATTACATTATCAGAGGACATCATTGTACCATCCAACTATGAAATACTGGTTACATGATTGATAGATGGTGAAATTATAGGCAGTGAAGAGGCTGTGGTGGAACCATACAAATCCCACTTGGCACATAATGGCATACTAGTTGCAAAAGATGTCGTTAACCCAAGTTATGGTTGTATTCCACTTCGAATGGTTAATTTGCCTCGTAGCTCCATTAAGCTCTATAAACATTCATGTGCTGCTATTTGTAAACCAGTGGCTTCCACTTTTCATCTAGAAGTAACTGAGAATGATGACCTTGTAGGAAAGGTAAATAAAATAACCACTACTACTTGTCCACAGGAACCAGAACATTTAAAAATGTTGATTCAAGAGTCAAGGAAAACCTTATCTGAACCTCAGCAGGATCATCTTCGAAAGCGTCTATGCAAATATGAATCAGTATTTGCCAAATCTAAAAGTGACCTTGGTCGTACAAATATAGTTCAACACAAAATCAATAGTGGTAATACCAATCCTATAAAACAGCTACCCAGAAGGCTTTCTTTGTCGAAGCGACATGCTGCAGAGGATGAAATCAATCGAATGTCAAAGGATGGCATAATTGAACCTTCAAAATCTCCATGGGCATCACCCATGGTCCTTGTCCAAAAGAAAGATCTGTCAGTGAGATTCTGTGCAGACTACCGCAGGCTAAATGATGTAACATTAAATGACAGTTATCCTCTTCCGCGTATTGATGATACTTTTGTTGTTTTCGAGGCTCCAAATGGTTCTCAACTTTAGACCTTGCTAGTGGCTACTGGCAAGTAGAAGTTCATCCAAATGATACTGAAAAGACTGCATTTACCACAACATGCGGTCTCTTTCAATTTAAGGTTATGCCGTTTGGGCTCTGTAATGCCCCAGGGACATTTGAACGACTGATGGAATATGTCCTCCATGGACTACACTGGAAAACATGTTTAGTTATTTGGATGACATCATTGTCTTTGCTGATACTTTTGAAGAACATATCACTCGTTTAGAGGAAGTAATCTTGCGTATCCAGAAGGCTGGAATGAAAATATCTCCAAATACGTGTTCCTTGTTCAAAGAAAAGGTTGCCTTCTTGGGACATATTGTGTCATCTGAAGGTATTTCAACTGACCCTGAAAAAGTCGCAGCAGTAAAAAAACAGGCCTACTCCAGAGAATATCCATGAGCTGCGAAGTTTTATCGGCACCTGCTCATACTATCGCAGATTTATCAAAGGATTCTCCACTATAGCTAAACCTCTTCATTGCCTAACTGAAAAGAATGCCCCTTTTCATTGGAATGTAGAACAAGAAATGGCTTTCCAAAGAATGAATGAATTCTTAACATCAATACTTAGCTACCCAGACATTACTAAAACATTCATTCTTGATACAGATGCAAGCGGTCATGGCCTAGGTGCTGTTTTGTTTCATTTGACCAGGCGCACACCATGGAAACAGAAACAAATACAATCATGGCCATCCGTAAGACAAAACACAGAATTTCAACAACTGATATCCACATTAATGATGCAGTTGAGGAAGTCGAGTCTGCTGCTGCAATGTGGTTTGCCCAACACACAGATCAATCGATAGCAGATATGCAGTCCAAGGATGATAATCTTTCTTTTGTCATGAAATGGAAACATAATGGAGATACCAAACCATTATGGGAACATGTATCGCCATACAATTCAGCAGTTAGAACTTATTGGTCTCAATGGGATCGTATACAGCTTCTTGATGGAAAACTCTACAGAAAATGGATAATAGTTGACACTGGTGAAATCCGATGGCAATTAATATTGCCTAACAGCCAGAAAAATGAAATCTTGAAGATGCTGCATGTTGACCCCTGTGCTGGACATCTTGGCGTGACTCGCACCATTGCAAGAGTACGAAGTCGTTTCTACAGGGTCGGCTATAAAGAGAGTGTCAGACAATGATGTCAAAAATGTGAAATATGTCAATCCCGCAAAGGCCCCAAGCTACGCCCAAGAGCAGCTATGAAACAATACATTGTTGCTGCCCCATTAGAAAAGGTAGCCATGGATGTGCTGGGTCCATTCTCAAGATCAAATAGAGGAAACAAGTACATATTAGTAATTGCAGACTATTTCACACGATGGACAGAGGCATTCCCTATGCCAGAACAAAACACTGAAACAATATCTAACTTCTTTGTGGAAGAATTTATCTGCCGTTTTGGATTACCGCAACAACTACACACTGACCAGGGTGGTCAGTTTCAATCAAAGCTATTTAGTGAACTATGCTCCAGAATGCACATTGACAAGACCAAGACAACAGCTTTCCATCTTCAAAGTGACGGTCTAGTTGAAAGGTTTAACCGCACCATTGAAGATATATTAAGCAAGTATATAATACAGAATCAGCGAGACTGGGATGACCATCTTCAACTGGCTATGCTTGCGTACAGATCATGTCTGCATGAAAGCAAGGGGTCAAACTCCAAATATGATGATGATGGGACGAGAAGTTCAACTACCTGTTGATCCAATTTATTGACCTCCACCAAAAGCAGAACAAGAAACTGATGACTACCCAGAAAATGAGCATATTATATATCTACTTACGCGAATGTGGAAAATTCATGACAAGGCCAGGAATCATATGATGGAAGCAAGCAACAGGCAGAAGAGATAGTATGTTTATAAGACACAGGCAAGACAGTATAAAATAGGAGACATTGTTTGGCTCCACACAAAAACAAGGAAGAAAGGTCGAAGTCCAAAACTTCAAACAAACTGGGAAGGCCCATATCATGTAATCGGAGTGTTATCTGATTTAGTTTATAAAATACAGAACAATCCTAAAGCAGTACCAAAAATTGTCCAGCATGACAGATTGAAGTCATTTTATGGCGGGAAACGCATGGTTGATAGAAACCTCTACATTTGTGTTGAGCCCGACACATTTTGTTTAACAAGACACATATATAGGGTATGTAAGCCTGGTGTTCTTGTAAATTTTACTCTTTTTGTGTAGCAGGCATTCATGTACCTATTTATTTTCTGACACATTAGTCGACAAATGCTCTCAGTTATTTGTACTGAGGTTGGTTGGTAGTTTGTCATATTCACAGCAACCTGAAGGAAAGTCCAGAATAGGGAAGTCAGGGAAGGGAGGACTCTCACTTTTGAGGGCTCTGATGTTGGCATAGTGGAAGGATCAATAGTTTTGGATACTTTGATACATTTTAGGTAGGGTATAAGCAGTACTGTCCAGTGTATTGTGGGGATATATATCGTGAAACCTTTGCAAATGACCTTTATGGTGGAATATGTGCTGTCATTACTTATGTTCGGGTTGTGCAACTTCTGGGTAGGACCTTTACCCAATTATTCTAGGACTTGCACCTTCATATGTTTGCACCTTGTGCTACTGTAGAAAACTTAATATAGTTATCTGACTTGACTGCACTATCGATGTGTAGTATCCTGGATATTTGGCACATTTTATCTCAGACACAATATACAGTGTTCATTCGTTTGGAAAGCTTTCAGTGCGCTTTTACATGTGCATCTCCAATTTGCATCTTCTGCCACGAACATCGTCAGCCAATGTTTCGGCAGTGCACCTGAAACCCTGAAACGTAAGCTTCGTTAAAAATCCAACGCACACAGCAAACACACACACACACACACACACACATACACACACACACATACAAAATAAACTTATTCATGCGTTGAAAATTTATGTTATCATCAGCTTTTCTCTTACGACCAGAAATAGGGAATGATCAAATTTATACCCGTGAGTTTGCACAAATTAGTCCCTGACGGACGTGTATTACGATATATAACATATTAAGAAAGTTGAAATTCCAGAGTTATAGCCACTGACTGAAGTTTGCTTACGTCACTTGTATCAGACGTATTTATGGAATTGCAATTATTGATAACTGCTCGATCCAAATATAAAATAGATGACGCAAAAATAAAGCTACAACGGGGAGAATAGTTTCTTTGGCAACATAATCTACATCACATTAAAATATTATGGAAGAATCAAAATAGAGAAGACCTTTAGTTCGGCCATAAACAACCGTTGTATATTGCACCATAGCATGACTCAATCACACATCCGTGCTTTAGTTTTTCAAAGTGCCCAACGGGGTAAGTATTGGAAAATACATCTAACGTGAAAACATTTTATTTTCTTGCCACAACTAGCTTATATAGAAATTCGTATATTGCCTAATGGTATATTCTCTCTTTGGAGAATGTGTGTACACCTAGATTGTACAATATTAAGTAACACTTAAACAGGAATGTAGAATAAGTATCAGGTTATTACAATCAAGGTAAGAGATTAAAATAAATTTTACCTTCAAGATTCAACCAGATTCTAGTTCCTTAAACGGAGACATATAAAGAAATCATTAGTCATTAAACAAAACATTTTAATGTGGAGTCACAAAACTTCCATGAAATTGTACACGATACAGAGATAGCGGGAACCATTTGTTCTTTAATAATGGCCAATCCATTGAAGTTTATAACATAATATATATTTTTGCCGGCAACGTTCATATCTGCATAATTGCCTGTTGTGACCCACGGGTTTGTATGTTTATGAACCACATATACGTCTTGCAAGTTGAAATTAAAACTTACCTACCACACCCCACCCCCGACCATCTGCTAACAAAATCATTTTCATGTCTTGCAGCAACATGTACATGTATTCATAACAGTCTTTGAACATTCATTTTCATATATCAAATTTTATGCTTATCAGTTCTTGCATTTCATTCCTGTCTTTCATTACTCGAGTTAGTGTTAGTCATATCGTATAAAGACTATAAAGGAAGGAATAACATTATGCTAGTTATTTAATCCCTTGTAACTCTTCATATGATATTTTATATACTTTCGACGATAATATTGCAAATAGATACTATTGAGAAAAGAAAATTTACATTAATGTAACAAATTAACAAATTGTGGCGGAGAACTTGTTGGTATAAAATTAACCAGAAAAATCTATTGACAACTGCTTTATCTGTCCGTACCTACATTTGAGTTGACCAATGTTTAGATATGAAGTAAGTTCAATGAAAGATTGAGTATTGTAATAATTGTTTAGAATTCATCGTTGGTCTAACATTGATATATTCAATACCTTCAAAAAATTATTGTAGTCAAGTTAGTATAGTCATGGCTTTGGGTGTCAGTTTTCTTTTCGTTTTAGCCGACTTAATATCTCAAAATATCTCGTAATGTACTGAAGATGGGAACGAGTCCAGGGTTACCCTAGTCGAGAAGAATCAAAACCCTTATATTGCCATCCTACTTGTCCGTCAGTAAATATATTTTTACGGAATTAAGTGGGATTATATTTTCAAAGTGTTAAATCCGGTATACAATGAGTCCCTGTTAGAAGACGTTCTAAAAAGTAATGTTATCCCCTGACTATAGCTTAGAAACCTGACTTTGACACTTTTTACCATTGGATCTTCTGCGTGTGACGCATAGTTGCTTTGATAAAACTTACGATTGTGCTCTTCTTTTTATTTAATACAACGAAATCGAAAACTGCCCATTGATTAAACTCATTTGATAAAAGCTTGTATTAGTCACTGATTATCTACAAGCTGCAGCGTCGAGAGGGGACAATAACCCCCATCTAGGGTCAACAAACACATTAACACCATCCCCCAGAACACCAGTTTCAAAAAAATTTTCGAGACCCTTTTGCGACAAATTGTTGGCACTATCATGGATGTCACTGGAAGTTAATCCACGAACCGCTGTATCAAGAAGTAATCGGCTCCAGCAGGGAGTTAGTCCTCGAAGGTACCTTGCAGCTAGGCGCTTGGAGATAGTCTCAGAGAATTTGTTCTAACGTTTTTCAAAATCCCCACTCCTACCACAGCAGCGAGTGGAAACCAGTGATATAATGGTATCAATATGATATTGATATCAGCAGGAGTGGACGACACTAGTCACATAATCTTCCTCACGACTAGTCAGAAAAATTCAGTGCTGACTATCATACGGGTGAAAGATTTAAAAATTAAAAAATATCAGGGAGAGTGGGAAAAGTGTTTATTGCTATGGTAGCAAGTCTTTCAGTAGTTTTGCGTCCAGGTGAGTTCATATTTGTCCATCATGGCGAGTTCGGGCCATTATTGTCCTGCACTATGGTAGAGGTTTTTATTATATAGATACAAGGACATCTCATACACGCTTGGTGAGGTACGACCGAAGCGCTACCATCCAGGGAGTAACCTCAATTACGCGACAAACTAGAGAAAATATTAACAAGCAACCAATCGTCATGAAGGGCATCAGCGGAGTCAGCATATTTAGCAGTTGTCATTAACTTGCTGTGGGACAGGCAGTGGAGGTCATTTATCACAATGGGAACGCTTGTCCAATGCACCTCCACTTCGTGGCAGTGCAAAGGATAGAGTTCTATGAGGGCCACACAGGTGAAGTAATTCAGCTACAAAACACAAGAAAAGCGACCCAAGATTTTCTTGGTCTGCACCAAGAACAGAATTGAGCGCGAAAGGATAGAAATTCGTGTCAGCAGGTAAGCTACTTTCTTCCGAGAAACTTGTTTCAACCTACTGGTCTCCACTTCGACGACTATCAGCTGGGATCAATTACTGTCTATAAATAAGTTCGGCGCCCAGCTTGAAGCTGCTGTCGAATACTCGTTGGAAATGTGTTCGGTGGCCAACATGCAAATCGGGATCTAGCTTGCCTCTTTAAGTATCTTCTCGTCCGTTTTAGATAAGGCTAGCTTGACTCTATTTAACGAACGTATTTCAATATTTGCTGCCATCGGTTCCAATGTGAACACCTATTCGTCCTCATCCCATGTCTCTTTCTTCCTTTGTTGCTGCTGCAAAGAAAATTAACAAAGTTATGGAAAGTACTGACATCCACATCAACCTATTCGTGTTACCGTGGCGCGTCAGGGCAAGAAACTTTAGGCGTCCGCTTGCGGGATTGTCTAAAGGTACTTTCCCGTCAAGCAACTTAAGTTGTACATTGCTCTACGCACAGAGGCGCCATAACTTTTTATCGCCGGGCTGACTACCCAAAATACTTCCGCCTGAAACAAGTGTAGGGTACGATGGGCGAGAAGTGTGAAGGACTGCAGGGTCTCTATAAAAAGAACAGGTGCGCCTTCAGTGTGGTCGATGGTAGAGCTGGTGCCATGGCTGTTAAGTCCGTTTGAGGTCGTCTTCGAGGGAGCCGTTTTGTGGTCTACATTCGTGGCAGGGTAGTACGAACCAAAGTTCATCCCTGCAGGGTCTAGGAATGAAAAGTGTCCCCAGTGGAATAAGAAATCAATCCATGATCACAATGTCCACGATAATCCTATTCTGATTGATTTTAGGGAGTAGTTGAGAGCCAAGAATCCTCTAATCCAGAAACTACACCGGTATGTTAGTGAATTGTATTACATTCCAACTTCTAGAATAAATTCCCGAGAGAAACTTGTTTTGAGGAATTTACAAGCTTCATGGGGCTTAAGTACAAACCAGGACCAAGCAGTAGGAATAACTAACAAATCATTGATAGAACAGAACCAACATCAACCCTGACAAAAACTACTTATTTAGCACTATTACTTCTTTTTTTACACCAACACTGCTTTTATATCATGCGTCGGCAGTAAAACAAGGCAAACTACACACATTTGGAATCATGGTGTCATCTCTTGACTTCAAACCAGCTTTGTCATGAAGAAAAAGGAGATATGCCAAGAAATACCTAAGGATTTACGCATCTTCAGTTTTATAGGTATGTGAGTTATTTATTAATTTATTGTGTATTAAGTTATAGGTATTGTACTACCACGTTTACTTTTGTATATTTTCTTTGTAGCTTCAACTGACGTAGTATGATGTAAATATTTTTATTCTTGTTTGTGACTTGGCAAGAGATTTATAGTAGCAATATAAGTTGCATTTTTAAGAAATGTTTAGTACCGCATGATTCTTATCGAGCACGGGTATGTTCACATTTGAACCTGTTTATTGTTTTGTAATTATTGTGCCGCTAATATAATCTGTATAGCGTACCGTATTAGCTGAGCAAAGTCAACGTGGTGCCAGCTGTAGAGCTACCCAAAGAAGTTTACCACAGCAGCTGTAAAGTTGAACCATAGCAATCCGTAGATCTGAGTGAACAGTGTTGCTGGTCGAGTAGTAGGTGATCGAATGTTGCTGACCAATTTGGAGGCGCTGATTGCTTGATTGACTAAGGAATTAAATGGTAGTAGGCGACTACCTGGAATACTGGCAGATTGATTGGCCAGTGTGACTTGTTGCCAAGTGTGCTGATGACGGAGTGTGTAACTCTATATATGTAATCTTTTAGCCGCGTGATAATTTGGGGGTTTGTAATACCCAGTGTTTTGGGATTGAAATACAACCCATTTATCCTGTTACGATGGGTGTAAATGAGATAATAACCGTCTGTGTCTTTACAACATTTGAGGAAAACAACCAGCATGAACTACTCCAATGCGTGAAAAAATGCTTTACCGGCATCTCTTCCAAATTCCGGAAGCGAACGATAAGCCCGTGCGAAAATAGGTAGCTTTATTTTACAAATTTTTGTAACGTTGAGATTGAGCCCACTAGATTTTAAGATCCAAATAAATATGTCTAAACTACACACTTATCTGAGAATGTAATCGTTTAGAAAATGTTTGTTGACATAGACTATCGATTGTGGGGTTTTACACATAGAGGTATAAGAATAGATTTTCACAGATATAGTTATATTTATAAATACGAAATAATTCATAATTAGAATGTATTCTTCTATATACAAAAGTTTACATGTATAAAACTCGTGCAAATGAAGAATACCTTTCTGACTGCGTTAAGAAATGGGACTCGTACACCAGTATCAGCGATAACATGTTGCCATTACATAGCAACAAAGGTTTGGCATTGAAGTCTTGAATTTTGTAATTTTTGAATAAATTGTAAATTTTCTTCATTACAGCTATAACAAAGCTTTGTATATATCGATTAAAATGTTTGAAATCAACTTTAAATTTTAAACGTTTGGTACACATCGCATAATAAAAAAATCAAAGATTCTTGTTTCTTTTTCTTTTCACTTTACACCTTTGGATTTTTATAATGTTACAAATACAAGTTGTCTTTTTTATTACTGATTTCTTCTACACAAATAGTCATTTTCTTAATATTTAAGATATAACCGTAAACCAGTTTTGTTAAAGTTACTGACTCAAAAGAGTGACGGCTAAAGCAAGAGCGAACTAAAGCGAACTCCTTTGTAAAACCTGCAGTTTATATCATCAAGACAAATACATGTCATGTAATATGTTAAACAAAAGTACAAGCATTCCCATCTTCGCTTACCATGTACCATAAATCCACTTGTATCCCATATCAACACATGGCACGTGAAGCTAGCCTAAGCAGTGTATATAAGAGCCTTCTTGAAGACGAATGGGTTATTGTCCGTAACAAGCAGAATCGATTGACCAATGAGAGAGCTTACTATTTGATATATTAGATACTAAAAATGGTAACTTCCATTTTTGTCAAAGAAAGATAGTCTATTAATAAAACAATGATAAAAATAACCTGTATGGATCTAATGTTTGTCTTTGAAGATAAATGTAGCATTTCCTTCAGTAGTTTACAATACATTTTGTTCCAGTTCTGGTGATTCTTAAAGTACCAATAAGATTCCTCGTTTTGTTTTTAAACTATACTTTAACTGACTGTGTGTACAGGTGTATGGATATATGAGTGTTTGGTTGTGTGTTTGTGTTTGATTGCTTTGATTAAAGGTATCTGCTCCGAATATATATATATATATATATATATATATATATATATATATATATATATATATATATATATATATATATATATATATATATATATATATATTAAACAGGAAATAGTCTTATTTCTGCTGAAACAAGATACAATAATGAGAAAGCTGGCTAACTCTGGATATAATTCTTCCATACATATAATCAAAAGTTTTTCAGAATAAAAGCGTTGCAAGAGAATGATAAAGGTGGGAAACATTATCAACCAGTAATCAAAGAAATAACAATAATTCAAGAATAATAAAATGTTTAATTATGGTTCCATTACTAATGTTTATCTTGTGTGTGTGTGTGAGAGAGAGAGAGAGAGAGAGAGAGAGAGAGAGAGAGAGAGAGAGAGAGAGAGAGAGAGAGAGAGATTTGGCCAGGTCCGACTGAAAGGTGTACAGCTTCAGATCTTGACATACGATCTTGTTCATTCTCAAACAGGTTTGAATAGAAAGAAGAATCGTTATGTCTGGACTGCATTTCGGTTTTAAGGTGAACATTATGGTTGAAAAAGACGGCATCCTGTATCCGCCATGCTGCTTCTCTCGAATAAAAAATAAGCTTATATTAAACTGTAGATATAATAATGGCGTTACTAGGATATTATCAAGGTTATCAGAAAATGCTTGAGAGTAATCAAAATGAAAGACTATCTCACAGCAGAGCAAAGACATAGAATAGAAGGACCTGACATTTTGACTTTTATTGATCCTTGAGACCATTTTTTTGCTCTTCATCAATAGGTACGATATACATTGTACCTCGCCTTTACATGCTTATCAGTGTCTGATATTCTTATCCATAATAATCTTTATTAGTATATGTATAGGTTTATATCCAGCAACGTTTTGCTGCCGCTATGCCTGTTTGAAAGTGCCTTTCCCGCATTAAAAATAGCAAAGAGGCGAGGGGCGACAGGAAGATAAATATTTACTTGTGTTCCCTGCATTCACTTCAGTGGTTTGTTTTAAAGAAGAAGAAAAATAATACTGCCGAAATTTTGCAATCCCGAAATTATGCCGCCCATTGGCAATCGCCATATCGGCCTCCGCGGATAAATAGCACTGCCGACACCTACATTTTAAGATGTAATCATAAAATGGGGTTAAACAATGAAGTCGATCTTTTTTTGTATAAAGGGACGATTTGACGGACTTGTGGAATATATAACTGTCTATACTGTTTGCAGCGTCGGATTAAGGCTCACTGGTGCCCAAAGCACTGACAAATATTGGTACCCCTCCACCACCACCACCACCTTGTGGTAAATCTGGAAAAATAACTCTAGGGTGCACCATGATAAGGAAACAGAACATTATGATCAATTTGCTTTAGTTTTATCAATTATTTTTACAAATCTTCATCCGTTTTTTTTTTATTTTCACCGTTTATTCAACTTTGTGGTGCCCTAAGCACGTGCTTAGTCTGCTTAATGTTTAATAAGCCCCTGACTGTTTGCCTTACCAGCTTTGTCGCCATCAAATCTGTGAAACACTGAATAAGCCAGGACACTTAAATTATAAAAAAGTCCATTTGAAATTAGTGGTTAAAGGTTACCACTACACATCTGTAATAACTTCTTCTGTACATTACAGCAGAGGAAACCTTTTTGAATATACTGCATCTTAAATGAATCGTAAACCGTGTCTGGATTAGCTGAATTTAATCAACTGAACGTTTTGTTTATTGATTCTAAACTGCGTTTAATAATTTTCACGGTTCTAAAGCTATTTTCATCTTATGATCATATATACTGAGATACGAATAACTAAAATAAATGAAAGATAGATTAGGTCACAATGGGAGAAAGGTTAGTTTTGATCTCTGATAATCTCGTCACAAGTATATACACCATGATTGAAGGGAAATAATTCGAACAAACAAACATGGATGCTAAGAGAAGTTTCTTTATGCAACATCTCATGAAAATATAAGGTTATTGCCATTCTTTATCGTCCGGTATAGCATAGGGCAAAACATTTTTGTGACAAAAATTCACTAGAATTTTAGATATTCCTATTCATGTTGAACGATATTGAATATGTTATGGTAGTATATATCTCGACGTATCAGTCCCTAACCCTCCACCTCTATTTGCTACTAAGAGAAACCTCCGTATGATAAATAGAACCAAATTCATGCATGACATTCAAGAAAACCTAACAACTTTCTTACATCCAGCAGCGGAACAACTTGATAACTGCCTGCGTTCACTGCTTGAAAAACATGCCACAGCCACCAAATGCAGAGTATCAATAAAGAAAGTGTTCTCCTTGGTATAGCAGTGTTAGGGACCAGCTTTGCACTGCTAAAAGACATCGCCGAAAAGCAGAGAGGCTTTGGCTTTCCACCAAACTCACTATTCATAAACAAATCTACGAAGCTGCTAAGAAGAACGTCACAAGCATAGTCCATTTAGCAAAATCATCCCACTACAGTTCTAAGATCACGGAGAAAACCAGCTGCAAAGAGCTCTTCGAAATAACTAACAAACTAATGTCAAGGAACAAATGTACTCCACTTCCAACGACCTTCTCTCCACTAGACCTACCAGACCAATTTTCAAATTTCTTCAATAACAAAGTTCAAACCATTAGAGATTCGCTTGACAGCACAATTTCAACTGATTCGTCACCATACGGGTATGATGCAGAATTTCAGCGACAACCGTTAGGAGCCTTTACACCTGTTTCTATAGATTTAGTACGGACAATTGTGATGAAAAGTGCAACAAAGTCTTGTGAACTTGATCCAAATCCGGCATCACTGCTGCTTGAGTGCTTAGAACCAATATTGCCTTCACTAATTGATGTTATTAATATATCTCTCTCCTCAGGGGAATTCCCATCATTTTTCAAAACTGCCATTGTAAAGCCACTGCTGAAGAAACCAACACTGGACCATAACGATTTAAAGAACTACCGCCCAGTTTCTAAGATCCCTTTCATATAAAAAATCTTAGAAAAGGTTGTTCTAACTCAACTTGTATCTCATTTGAATTCAAACAGTCTTTTTAGCAATTTACAGTCTGCATATCGCCCTTGCCACAGTGCGGAAACTACTCTTCTGAAAGTATTTAGTGACATTCTCTCCGCTTTGGATAGTGGAAAGATAACAGTCCTCACTCTCCTGGATTTATATGCAGCATTTGACACAATAGACCATGATATATTACTTCACCGTCTCCAGCATGTATTTGGCATTCAGAATATAGCATTACAGTGGTTCAAGTCCTACTTAGTCAACAGGACACAAATTATATCTGCAAATGGAATGCACTCCAGCCCAGTTGACGTATGTTATGGTGTTCCACAGGGATCTGTTCTTGGACCTGTTCTCTTCATTCTGTACACTCAGCCGCTCTCAAGTGTCATAGATCATCACCCAATGTTGCACCAACTGTACGCTGATGACACCCAAATATACAAGTCTAGCCACTCAAGTGAAGTTGATGCTACCATCCATGGAGTAGAGAAGTGCATTTCTGGAATCATGGATGACATATAAAAAGCTGCAGATGAATGATGATAAAACTAAGGCTATTCTAATCACAACACAAAGACTTTCTCATCCACATCCTTTACCTCAGACAATAAACATCAGCAACACCAACATTAAATTCTCACAGACAATACGGAATCTAGGTGTAACTCTAGACAGTACTCTCACATTGCACCAAAATGTCATGTACATCTGCAGGGCTGCATATCTTGAAATGAGACGCATCTGTTCCATTCGTAAATATCTTTCTGTTGATGCTACGAAAACACTTGTGTGTTCATTAGTACTTTCAAGACTGGACTATTGTAACTCAATCCTGTCTGGTTTCTCAAAATATTTACTCCAGAAACTTCAAAACGTTCAAAACACAGCTGCATGGATCATCTTTAGAGTACCTCGATCAAAGCACACCTCACCACTGCTCTATACCCTACACTGGCTATCAATTTGATACAGAATCAAACACAAAATTTGTTCTCTGTGCTATATTTCAATGACAGACTCCAGTCCAACATAACTATCCAGCCTCACCCATGTGTATACACCAGCTAGATCCCTACGCTCTTCTTCTGATAATCGTATACTCATTGTTCCCAAGGTGAAAACAAAGTCATATGGACAACGTTCTTTTGCATACCAGGGCCCGGCGACGTGGAACGAATTACCCATTGAAATTAGACACAAATACACAGTGGTCCCTTTTAAGAGTGCTCTCAAGACTCACCTGTTTCGACTGCAGGGACAAACTTAGCGACCTAATCATGTTTTGAATCTTATATATTTTCAGCATGTTTTTATGTTTTCTAATTTCATTGTTTTTGTCATTTCTTGTTCTGTATGTAGTCATATCATTATTGATGGTGTAAAGCGCTCATTATTATTATTATTATTATTATTATTATTATTATTATTATTATTATATAGATATCGGCTGACTTAAAAATGGCATACTCCTTCTCTGGTGTATATTTTAGACAGGTGTCCCGAGTTTCCGTTCATGTGGCATATTAAAAGGCTTGATGTCGCTAAATGTTTAATATATTTTGAAGACTAAGCTAGAATATCAATTATAATCAGACAAGGATCATCTAAATAGTTGTCTCTCGCCTGTTAATGGTTAACACATACATAACTTTTCTAAGAAAGAGTCAAACTGTTCGCCGTCATCTCGGCAGATGTTCTCACTATGAAACAAGCTTCTTGTAAAATGCCCTCATTTCTTTCCGAATAAAGGCGAATATAATAGTCGCCCCCCCCAAAAAAAAAAAAAAAAAAAAAAAAAATAGGCCACGTGATGGTGTGTACAAGCGGAGTTCAGAATGAAGACCTGTTTAATTAATATATCCTTGTCGTATCAAGGAGCCTATTACCGCGCAGTATGGCAGATGAAATCCAAGAATCGATAGTGGACTTATGAAGTATAAATACTATTTAAAAAATTATCCCTTATCCAGCTAGCAGGCCCGCACCTAAGGGGGAGACAACCATGGCACTTGTCAGGGGCCCGAGCTAGATAGATAAAATATATGCACATATTTGAAACACGAAAGGGGCCCGAACTCTGTCAGCTGCATGGGGACGAGAATTTCCTAGGTGCGGGCCTGCAGCTAGTACTAAAATCAGATGCTGCATGGAATTTCATAGAGCCTTTCAGACTTACAACAAATCCTTACCATTCTAAGTAATACGGAAGTGTACTTTTATCATTTCTTTACTACATGCGTGACCGGTTATCCAGTCTGCAACTGTTTCTTTACATTTTATAACAGAGGCATTTAGATATGATTTTAGAAACCTTAGATTGATATATAAATGTGTTGCTTAATTCGTGTCAGAAATGGTATGGAGTTAAATTTTGTTCAGTTCGCACCTTTAAAGAATATATTTCCATTTAAGACAAGCTATATCTCTGTAGATTATAAAGCAAATCATATATATTCATGGAAACATGACTTTCCACATTTATTCTATCCTACCCCACCCCCACCCCATATACCTATCTTCGTTCTTGTTGATTACATGACTACCTGGCTATTTGACTATGTACTGAATTTCTTTTTCTTTTTCGTCCCACAGGGTATTCTACGCTCTATAAATTATGTACAATAATATTTTTTTTAAAAAAAAACATTAAATCTAGATAAAAATATAATCCGTACGCTGCTCATCATTTTACATCAAATTCTAACCATCCTACCATTAACAGACCGTGATGTTGCATATATTTATTATGGCTGATTAAAATGGAGTTTCTTAAAAATTAGAACCACTAACAAATACAAATACATACAAAGTATGACTCAAAATCTACATTGTTTTAATGACAATTATACAAAACTATGTGTAAAATCTTTTCTTTCAAATAATCAATATAATTAAACATAATTTAGAAATAAAATCATAGTTCTGTCCATGTGCAAGTGAAATATAGTAAAGCCAGAAAAAAACACGAAAAACTTTGTAATTGGGTACAAAATATACATTGTATACAATATTTACACTCAGTTGTAAAATAAATGAAATCTCCGAGGATGGGTAAATGAAGTGAAGCAAAATGAAAATTAAACATGATACAGATTTCAACTGACTACGAAACATACATTCGTTTCTTATCTTAAAATAATACATGATACAGCTTGCAACTGACTAAAAAAGATACATTCGTTTCTTATCTTAAAATAAAACATGATACAGCTTGCAACTGACTACAAAAGATAAATTCATTTCTTATCTTAAAATAAAACATTATACTGCTTGCCACAGACTAAAGAAGATACATTCGTTTCTTATCTTAAAATAAAACATGATACTGCTTGAAACTGACTACAAAAGATAGATTTGTTTCTTATCTTAAAATAAAACATGATACTGCTTGCAACTGACTACAAAAGATACATTCATTTCTTATCTTAAAATAAAACATTATACTGCTTGCCACAGACTAAAGAAGATACATTTGTTTCTTATCTTAAAATAAAACATGATACTGCTTGAAACTGACTACAAAAGATAGATTTGTTTCTTATCTTAAAATAAAACATGATACTGCTTGCAACTGACTACAAAAGATACATTCATTTATTGTCTTAAAATAAAACATGATACTGCTAGCAACTGACTACAGAAGATACATTTGTTTCTTTTGTTAAAATATATCTATGATCATGAATGATTAATGCAAGATGTTAATCAAGTTAAAGTAACATTCTGTAATCATATATCATAGAATAAATACATTTTTGGTAAAAATCAAACGACAATCAGCAATGGAGTGAAACAAAGTCGAACTAAAATTCCTATCTTACAATACATTATTTGCAAAGTCTGAGTATCTAAGTAAACATATCAAATAGTAGTAGTAATTGATTTTTGTTTCTTATATTCCAGATTTCAGATACGTTTAAACGTCAGTCCATCAATTCAAGCCAATGAACTATTTCAATAAAGGTTCTTGATTCTCCATTTCTACTGATTCTGACATGCTACTTATTTAACTTTAAAACATATATAGACGGATAAAAGTTCGTTCGCGACATATTTAGCTCTAATAATTTAGTAATCATACGAATTGGAGGAATAGCTCTCATTCGTGTACGGCTTCAAGTTCATGTAAATATAGTAATACATTTTGTTTTACAAAGGCATGTGAATAACAGTGAGGTTTCGATGACATCGTTTGAACTGATTTATCACAGACCGCGCTTTGTGGACTTAAGTAAAGCTATCATAAGATTGTAGAATTTCTTTCATTATGGTCCATTGATTGTTAACAATGACAACGATAATTCTCTAGTGATATATGTACCAGACCCTGTGGTAACGTAATAAAGATAATGGAGAACACTTTAATCCTGCTATTGTTCTAGCAGCAGAGGGGGTGAACAGACCACGTTTTCGAGCAAAAATAAGGCTTCCAGATAACGTTTTCGAGCAAAATAAGGCTTATAGACTACGTTTTCGAGCAAAATATAAGGCTTCCAACAAAATCTCATTTAACCAAAAAAAAAGTCTCCATTTTTGCAAAAACGGAGATTTTACGATTTTTTAATCAATTTTGCTCGCAACGATGTGGTCATCACCCTCTCTGCTGCTACGGGTTAACAAAAAATAATAAATGATTTCAACCGAATATTTAATCGAGTCCTAGGACTTCACAAACAGACTAATCGCTAACACCTCCTCTTGTAGATCAATTAGATTATTAGATTGGTCTGTGAGTTTGAAATTAATTCTGGTCAGCGAATCATTATGACACCGCATATAGACTGGATTAGTTGGATCCTCGATTAATAAATATCCTGGAGGAGCTGTTGGTGTAAATGAATAAAGAATATATCCCTGCTGAGCTTGATTTGATCGTTCGAGATTAATTTGATAGCTTCCTTCGATAACATCGCATACTAAATTGAGCACAATCACCGTTGAAATATTCACGTTGAACGGAGCGATATGTCTGCCGCCACCGTCTGGGTCATTATTATGTTTGAGGATTTTTATTTTCGGTGATGCTGTTTTTTTCCATGCATCATGAATTATTTTGAAACCAACATCGATGGCATCACTGAAAAGTCTTTTTAGTTCTGGTACGTTATATCCTGGTAGTTTAAATGTTGGAATGTCTTCAACGCGGATTTTATAGATCAGTGCAAATATTCTTCTCGGTAGGGGGAGGTCGTCATCTAATACCTCTTAAATAATTTTCAAATTAAATGTTTCCATATCGTCGATGATTTTGTTACATGTTTCTACGATGCTGATAAATTCATCTCGGGTGAGAGAGCCGGATTTAAGGGGTATTAACAACAGTGAAAAATCATTATTCATTGCTGTGAAATTTTCAACGATTTTAGGTCTGTTAATAAGATGATCTACCTTTATTCCTTCTCCTTCCTTAGTTGGTTGTTGGTATCCGAGACCAAAAAAATCTGTAGGTATCCTGTACTCTTGATAACTTTTTATTGGATTATCAGGTTTTATTTTGTCTGTGACATAATCAGATTTTTGTGGTTCTGGTAAATCAACGGTTTTCCCCCCTGGTGGTAATTCAGGCCATCCTAGTACGGTTCTAATAGAACTCTGATAAATATCTACGACGTATCCTTCTGTGCTTATTTCAATTGCGGATGATAGCGTCGGCTCATGAACTGTTATAGCGATTTTCGATTCTACTCCAGTGATTGATTTTATTCTACGAGCGAATTCATTATTGATTTGTTCGATTTGGTATGATCCGGTTGGTATCGAAACAACGTTCCAGTCTGGAGTCCCGTCGTCTTTATTCTTATTCGCAAACACCAAAGAATTATTCGGTTGTTGACCACCAAATGCTACCGATCTGATATTGGGCCAACTGTGATACACTCGTAGTTTTGCTAACGCGATTTCCTTCACTGGAACCGGAGAGGGGAAATTCACACTAAACTCGGGTTCCGTTGATGTTATTGATATCATGCTTGTTTGTACTGGGTTCGTGTTCTCCACTATTCGTTGAAGTAATTCTATCGGTGTTGTCATCGCTGCTATACTGTTGTTGTCGCTCTAATTTTGATATCGCGGAATCATAAATACTGACCATCACTGAGAACTCACTATCTAATATTGTTGATGTTATTTAGATCATTCTGGTTTTCGGGTTTGTGTTCTCTAATTCCATCGGTGTTATTATACTGTTGGTGTCGCTCTAATTTTGATATCGCGGAATAAAAAATACTGACCATCGCTGAGAACTCACTATCTGATATAACTCTATTATCGAGTGACGACGATATCATCAAGGATAATTGCGAGTACGCGGTTGATACAACATGAAATTGAATTAAGTAATCTTGCAGTTTACTCTGGCTGCATGATGATATCCTTTTAATGATCCCGGTTGATATACCCGCGATTGTAGCGGCCGCAGAAATGCAAATTGGAACCACGACCGGGGCAATCATTGTAACCGATGCGAGTATTATTCCGGCGCCAGCGAGAACGCTTGACACCGAGTACACAGTAATATCAATTGCGGTGATTCTTCGTCGGTATTTTTTTATTTTTATTTGATACTCCTCGGCGAGGGTTTTGAGTCTAGTTTGAAATTCTCTGACATGATCATAGCGACATTGCGTTGATGAAATCATTTTATTTTAAAAACGCTAGCGTTTTCAATTGTGAAATCCTTTCAATTTAGTTATCTACTTAAATCCGCTACGAATTCCACATACCACGTTTTTGAAATCCTAACCAAATTTTTATCAGTGGATGCTATCATGAACTATTCAGTTGTATCCTTGTCGATGATCGTTGAAATCGTATTGTTGACCCCGGATGAACTCGACGATAAAATATTAAATTGAATTGCTGTTACCAGCGTTAATCGATAAATACCTTTAACGGTTGCAGTGATTTGTAAAACGTTAGATGTAGGTGTCCACGCAAATGATCCGTGTTGGATCGTGTATACTACGTTGTTGGTTTTCTCATGAGGAATTTTTGTTTTTTCAATGATTGTTATCATCCTCGGAAAATCAGTTTTGATGTCTTCGATGAAGTTTTTCGTCTCATCGATGAATTTTTTTATATCCGGGAGTTTTATGTCGAGTTTATCGAATGTGGTTCCAAGAAATTTATCAATGATATTTCTACGAAGAATTGAAAACTGTTTTCCGTGTTCTTCGATTTTAGATTGAAGTGTTGTTAGTTCCAACAGAGAATTTTTCAACTCATCGTTGAGAGTTTTGAATTGATCTGTAATAGTCGAGAAGAGTACACCCGGTTTGAGTCCACCCTGATCGGAAAATAACGCAATAGTATCCTCGATTGCGTTTCGTTGTTTAACCAAAATATCATCCAACGACACATCACTAGTTTTCAATTTACCCTGTTTGTCTTGAAATACAACTATTTCTTTCGGGTCAACACTTGCTAGATTTAGCGTCTCAGCTATTTCATCTTTGATTAGTTTTTTTACATCACCCGTTGAAGTGTCATCGGGTTTAGGTTTCAGAGGTCTCCCCCAAATATCAATCATGTTATTGTAAAACTCTTTCTCTCTTTAAAATCTCTTTGTTGACGACTTCGTCGTTGCCAGCGATTACTAGTGTAGTCATTTACGACAACATGAGGTGGTTTTCCCCTTGGGTTACCCAAGGAGTTAGAAATAGCATCGAGGATATTTAATACTTCGCTGCCACATATTGGTGGATCATTCATTTGTTGTGTTGGTAGCGTAGAATACCAAGTCTTCATTGGAAAAGTTTTATGTAACGCATAAACTCGCTTGGCGGAGCTAATCCATATGAATCAAAATAGAAAATCCCACGTGGATCAATAGCGTATGCAACCCAGTGAGTTCCAGGTCCGGTGCTGTTATCGAGATTAATGATACCGGTTTCAACACTGTTGGGTTGTGTCGGTAATTGATCTTTCATAAAGACACCTCTGAAATTTTTAATCGCGAGTTTTTTAGCAGCATCGAGTAAATCAAAATTGGACATTGGAATCATTGACTCCTCAACAATGGGTTGGAAATCGAAGATTTCTGAATTAATAAATCGTTCCTGGTAGTCTTAGACCTTTTCCGCTGTACCACGAATACGGGGTTCCTGGTAGTCTTAGACCTTTTCCGCTGTACCACGAATACGGGGTTCCTGGTAGTCTTAGACCCAATCCGTGAACGGATCGTCCCTTTTTTTATAACCCTTCCCAGTTGGCTTTTTTAGTGCCATTCCTGCCGCGGTACCAACAGCCCCTAACGCTGCCGCTTTCGCCACAGCTGGCGCCGCTGCCGCAATCAATGCTGGAATCGCAGCTAACAACGGGAATATACCGCCGGTTTTTATCATGTCGCTGATCGCTTTCGCAGAAAGAGTAATCTGAACACCCTTTTTTGCTACAAGTGCATCATTGAAATGTTTTACTTGACGAGTTGTCAGCGATAATTTATTCGCCCCGCCAGTCATTTGATTGGGTTTCAACGTGATTGTGGTTCCACATTGCTTAGCTGATTTGGATTGCAATTTTTTTAATTGACCAGGTGTCAACGTGACATTGATAACACTATATGACATTATACATAATAGATTGATTCTAAATTGTTTACAATCTCAATCAAAGATTTTCTATTGGTGCATCTACTACTCTCATTCTTCCTCCAACACCTTCGAGTAGCATTGATTTGTCGCTGAGAATGACAGCAACCGCTCTATAATTAGCAATACCACCAGGACGGGTTACACGGGCTCTAAAATGTATATCAACGACAGACTGTCTCATCAAATCAAGATGTTCCAATGAAAAGTAATAAATCGGATACAGATTTTTAAAGTCGTATTGTGATATTTGCAAACCAGTATCAACATTTTGATCACGTGCCATAAATGACAACAGACGATGATAAACTCGTGCAATATGATTTTCTGTGTAATAAAGTTGTACATCTTCAGATGGTTCCTGCTGTCCGTTTATTCTCAGCGAGGCTTCATTAACACCTAACTGATCAAATATCATATGGCTTCGTTCTTGATTACCAACTCGCGCATTATTCTGTAACGCTACGAATATGTGACGTGGCGCAGCAACACCTTGTTTTGATGCTAGGTTCCAAGTGAATATATCATCGATATTATCCAGTTTAATATCCGTGGTCACTGATAACCAACTCAACAACGACTTTCCTCCTTGATCCATAAATGACAGTAATCGCCCTTCTGCTGTGATTGATGGAGTTAACACTGGCATCCATAATGATAGTTTTGTTAAAATGACTTTACCCGGAGCAACCCCAGCATCACGCCAGATTGCATCATTATCAGTACCCTTTCGCACAAGCGCCACTGTATGCTTCGCTCCATAAATAACTTTTCGGACGTTTCTACAGAATCCAAATATATGATGCAGTGGAATCGCGCATGAAAATTGTCGACGCTGTCCCTGCAACGTTAATACGCGTGTTGCAAATCCTAGGTTGTAGTTAATGATATTATTTATGACATCAAAAGTACCAGCTGGTCTAACATATCCTTCTCCTGGGTCAGCAACTGAAGCATTATGTGCTGCCTTGACTCTAGAATACTGGACGTGTTCAGGGTGATCAGTGAGATCTTTTGCGAACATCATAGATTGACCCGCCCATCTTGTATAATCATCAGAATATCTCGCTAACCCTATGATTGTTGTAGCCACATCAACATCACGCTCTATAGATTCAATTTCTTTTCCATCAATGAGATATCTAGCGCTTTCGAATAACGCCATGATACCATTATTAACAAAACCAACTCGGATAGTTGGGCTAATGTCATATGGTGTATTAGCCGCAACATTTGTTACGAGTTCACGTTTGATTTCGATAAACGCTTCACAAGGCAAAAAGTATTTACTGGTATCATGAACTTGAAGTTCAATTCGCGATCGGAGATCGGGTTGTATTGCGTGATAAGAATAAAATTGATAATCGCGTACAGAATCATCCTTGCCAACTGGGGCATCCATATCAAACGCTGGATCAGGTGACCTTTTGAACATTTTATTCTATTTATCAGAGTCTAAATCGTGAAATCGTAAACGATTTTCATCGTGAAAAACGCTAGCGTTTTCGACGTAGTTTTTTAAAGCCACTCCCCGCTATCATGTTTGCTATCATGTTATTTTGGTCCCCTTGATTTATCAAGGGAGTCACCAATTGCGCTAGTTTTTCATCTACTGCGTTATTTATAATTTTACTAACGCTTGCAGGCATTTCCGCTGTAGACGGTAACGGTTTCTTTCTTCGTCTCACTAATGATGTTATTTTATCCTTTGCTGCAGAAAATGCCTTTCCGGCAAGATCTCCAACAGCACCAATACCCTTATCACGAATAACATCAATTGCTTTCATTGATAATTGTTTAGCTAACGGCGCCACCTTGGGAGCCATTCTTGCAAATAACCCTGCAATTGTATTGCCGAGGCCATCTCCGTAGTATGCTCTATAAACTGGCAATCGTGAGTTTACCACATAGACGGGGGTTGGTTTGTCATGGTTGTAGTGAATGATCATTATTTGAAATCAGAAACAATTTTTCAATTGTAAAACAATTTGTCAATTGGAAACGTTAGCGTTTTATTCAGTCCCGGTGATTAATCACTATGATACCCACTTTCCACTAACTCGCCAATGAAATCTCGATATGTTTTGATATCCATGATACCGCCCTGAAATAACCGCCTGCAGATATCAGCTGCTTCATTAATTATTTCCGGTGAGTTATTTCCGGCTCGGAACCCTCCGATGAGAACTTCTAACCGTGATATATCACTGAGAACACTACCAGGACATACCTTACTTGGGGTCCCACTGGAATCTTGCAATCCACTTCCGCTATAACCAGCTGCTTCATCCAGTTTTTTTTCTTCATCCGTGGGTTGTAGATAACCAAGAGGATCATGATAATCATCATCATCATCATCATCATCAGGTGGTAGTTGTTGTTTTTTAGGAGAGTAGAATACTATCTTTGTAGGTTGCTGACGCCTTTGCTTTTTTGCAATTTTGGCGTTTTTTGTTGTTATTTTAGTTCTTCATATTGCTTATACACTGCACCCACGTTATTGATATATCCAATGTATGATGCACTATCTGTCTTAATTTGACTTGTTTCAGTTTTGATTTTGTAGAATATATCAGCCCAGTGAGTTATACTCCTAACAAACTTATGATGTTCTGGTTTCAACATTTTTTCTCTGTTTTCATAAGTCGAAACAACAAGCGCAGGAATTTTTGTTGGATCAGTCCCATCAATTGCTGCTAACCCTTCCTCGTTAAATCTCACGCGTAAATCATCTACTGATCTTTTTGATTCCATTTGTTTTGTTTGTTCAGTTTTCGCTGCTATTTTTTTCGAGTTCACCAATAATAGATTTCCCCGTCTCGGGATCACCCCCCCCCCCCCCCGTATAGCACGCTCTACCCCTTTCGTTGCTGTCGTTACTGGTTTAAACAATTCTTCAGATCCCGCAGCAAAATCAGTCTGAAGACTCTGTCGTTGTTGCAGTTTATTTCTTACAGAGTCTCGAATTGGTATAAATTTCTTGATTGCATCTAGTCGTTCACGAGCCAATCGGGTCGTTAATGCTTCATTGACCATTATTTAAAATCGTAAACAATTTTTCAATTGTAAAACAATTTTTCAATCTCGACCTAACACCATCGGACGGTCATGGAAGTGTTATTTCATACTATAACAGCTTCTATCATTGATGGGGAAAGTATCATAATTGCTATAAAATATAATAATACTGATAGTTTCCCCACTTTTCCCTTGATCAATCCGACATGTCATATCGAGAAAACCATCCATTAACGGTCTATCGATTATTTATTCAGTGTGAAATACTTTTTATTCAGTGTGTGTGAAATATTTTTTGTTTTATTCACTGATTTTAACATTTTCAATCAAAAAATGCTAAAAAAAATGAGGGTCGGTCACAATCAAAAAATGAAAAGGGTCGGTCACAATCAAAAAATGACAAATGGTCGGTCACGGTCAAACTCGTTTATTTTCTTGAATAAACGCTCGTAGGTTTCTAATTTTAGAGTTGACTTCTTTTTTCAATTCGTATTCGTTACCTAATTCTTTTCGTATTCGTTCTACGATAGTATACAACGGAACAAACACACTTACGTCACTGGAAAATGAAAGAGAGTCTCGAATAAAATTCTGAATTTTTTTTATGAGCGCGTATTTCTTGGTCAGCATATATTTATTGTTGCTAACTCCGTATTCTATATCCTGATAATCCGACATGATTTGATCAGGATTTAACCCATCTGATAGTTTGACATCCTGACTTTTCAATTTTGAAATTTCATCAATAATGCTGTTCATGTTTTCAGAATTCATTATTCTATAAGAATGACATATCTCTAATTGAAAAATATGACGCATTAGACATAACTAAATTGAACTTTCTGTCCCGTCTTTTTTGAAATCCCAGATCGACAAACCCCCTCTGCAACGAATCGTACTGAGGCTCTACAAATATCGAAATACTTGCCGGCTTCATATATCGATTTAAATATTTTCTCTTCGTTAGTTGTTGTATTAAAAGATTTTACTGGTCTCGTTTTTTTTGAACAAGTGCCAGTCCTTCCTCGTTTGGAATTCTCACTCTGTGTGATAGCCTGCAGATTTGATAAAGAATTGTTCCTAACATTAGAATCCTTGTGATCGATAACAAGACCATTTTTGATCAATCCATTAAAACATTCAAATACGAAACGATGATTGTAATATTTCTTCTTTCCAACAGTAAAGAACAAATACCCCATACCATTATCCCACCCAATTGGGTTCTTCAGTCTACAGTGTCTTACAACACCATCACTGGATGCTTCATAATTTGTACTCACTGGGTGTGGTCTGAATTCTTGGGTCATTCGTATACTATACTATTTGTCTAATTCAATGACTGATCCATTTGCAGTGATTCATTCTATACATACATTTTTCATTTAGATACTTGTTTTTAGTATAGCATGAGGGAGTTCAAGAGATTGCCTTCGAAAAATGCGAAATTCAATGCTGATAAGGAGTTCAAGAGATTATTGAAAATCAATCCTAGATTTAATCTTGATAGACCCAAAAAACGTCCAATAGACGGAAACATGAAAGAGTTTAAGAGATTATTGAAAATTAATCCTAAATTTAATCTCGATAGACCCAAAAAACGTAACAAGAGATTACCCAAACGTCCAAGAGACGGAAACATGAAAGAGTTTAAGAGATTATTGAAAATTAATCCTAAATTTAATCTCCATAGACCCAAAAAACGTAACAAGAGATTACCCAAACGTCCAAGAGACGGAAACATGAAAGAGTTTAAGAGATTATTGAAAATTAATCCTAAATTTAATATCGATAGACCCAAAAAACGTAACAAGAGATTACCCTGGAGAGATGTTCAATTCAATCTTGATATAGTTTCTGATACACCCAAGAATAAAAATCTTGATAAAGCCATGATTAGTAAAATCAGAGATTGTTTTAATGAATTCAAGCGTGATGGAGCATCCTATTGTTGGTCAACATTTCGAATTGATGGTGTTGTTGACGCTACCATGACTGATGAAAAAGCAGCAGTGATAATTTCACGTCTTGGGGAAAAAAGGCATTTTTTTCGAAAAAAATTCATTATCCGTGATAATGAAAAATGGATTATTAGGGATAAATTTGAACCAATCCTCAAGAATAAAAAAACTATCACCGTGAATCAGGATTCAAAACCAGGAATTCTAACTGGAATCGACAAACCATACTACGAGAGATCTTATCCCGTAACAGCAATCGTTTATGGGATATATCCGTTAAATGATAAACCTGATATTGCAAAACTAGCTCCTATGAAATATTCACCGTTGACTTCGTCAGAGCTCAATTGTGTAGCAACACGGGTAATAGAACACTTCACAAATGCGTCCCGGGGGAATACACTAACTGATCTAAGACGAAAAAAAATAACCGAGTGGGAATTAACGGTGAAACAGCACGGTGCAAAGATCTCTGATATAGCTAAATTAGAAGCATCATTAAAATTCCCAATATCAGTAACGACAATAACCGGAGAAGTATTATACGAACCGAAATATCAATCGCGAGGAGCTCCAATTGAAATTATTGATCATAACAAACACGCGTGGACACCTGCAGTAACACTATTTCCACGAGAACGAACCGTGAGATATATCCCCGAGGAATTCGTCGGAGATGTTTTCTATAATGAGAAATTATTCGATGCTATTCATGCGTTGTGTAAAGAGGATCCTGTGTCAGTGTGGTTACTTAGATGTGATGAAGATCCCGAAATAGGATTTGATCAATTTTTTAGACCAAATGGTGAATTATATCGCGTTGAAGAATTAGATAACAGAATGAGAAAAATCGCTAATGAGTTTTCACCGGAGAGTTTCCATGAAAAACTACTCACGGATAGTTTTACTATTCCATCAGTGGTAGCTCAGTTCGCAAGAGAAAAAAACTCATGGCGTCCAAAAACACGAAGTGATTTTCTCGAGGACGTTAAATCGAGCTGCGTCGAATTTGGTCATGGAGGACTGTGGAATACGAAATACTCACGTGATGGTATGATTTCAATTGATATAGCCGCGTGTTATCCTGGAAGTTTTATCGGATATGGAGAATGCGCTGAGTACTTTAAACGATTTGGACATCCTACGCATGAAATGACTCGTGTTGCGATTAATGGTCCATTGCCTGATTTTGATTTAACTGGATTCGCTCGTGTGATATCATTCAAATTGGCTACAGGACTTCATCCGTGTAGTTATCTTTGGCTTGGTAGACACCTATCTGAAAAGGCCTGGATGCCAATAGTGCTATTGAGATATATGATCGATTGTGAAATGGTACAATCGTTAATTGTCAGTGAAGCGATTATATGCTATCGAGCTCAGAAAGAAGTTTGGCTACCACAACCCGATTTAGATAGAATAATTAGCGAACAGCGAAAACAGTTTCCTGATTTAAGCGAGGAACAAATCATGAATTGGTCTAAGAAATTATTTGAAATTAAAAAAGAACAAGCAAAAGATTTTGGACGAAGAATAATCGGTAAATTTACCCAGGGTGGACGATACGACAATGCAAAATACTCTTCGCGGTTGATCATAGACGACGCTGAATACGATTTTATTGTAGCGGATTTAACGAAACAGGGAAAACTTGTATCCCGTAAGGATGCTTTTCTATCCAATGGTGAGAAATTAGGTACGGTTGTTACCTACTGTGATGGATATAATTCCCAGTACACACATTTGAGAAGTTCTATGCTAGCCTATGCTTGTATTAATCTATTTTCGATGATAAATAGATTTCCTAATACCGCGGTTAGAGTAGCCACTGATTCTATTTATATCCACGAGAAATACAAATCAGATGTAGCTAAATTCACAGATCCCGAGGAAGCGTGGGGACGTTGGCGATTTAAAAAAAGAAACGCTACATGAGTATTGTGAATCCGCAGACGTTACCATGGATGATAAATATCATTGTTGTAACCGCGCTGAAATTCAATCAGAATTTTCTAATGCACCACCGGTATCTGATCCAATATGTAGATACAAGACAGTTTATTTAAACGGTTGTGGTGGGTCAGGAAAGACGACTCGTGCAATTGAATTATTTCGTCGGTCAACCATGATTGTTCTAACACCAACTCACAGACTCGCCAGAGAAATGAAACAACGAGGGGTAAATGCCTGTACCTATCACAGTTTCTTTCGATGGAAGGGTGACAAATGGACTCCTGAGCGTATGGGTGATAAATTCATTCCTGAAATCATAATTTGGGATGAAATATGCACAGTATCAGAAGATGTATTAAAAATATTTCTCGAGTGGTTGTTAAACAAAAACACAAAAGTCGTCATGTGCGGTGATCACGGCCAACCACTACCATTTGTCGGTGCATCCCCACATGAATGGCTAAAGGGGTTTGTAGACTATTATGAAGAAATTACCACTGATTATAGATCACTTGATGAATGATTACGCGAGTTCAAAGCGCTAATTAGATTACAACCGGATAAAATCCAGTGTGAAATAGCCCGTGAGGTGATTTCAGAAACCCCTACGAATGATTTCTGGGAAATGTGGAGACCAAATGATTTGATAGTAGCAAGTAGAAAAATAGTCAGAGACACACTTCAGATGAAGTTGTTTGAATTGCATAAAGAAAAATTTGCAACGCTTCCAGTACCGTTATGTTATAGACCATCGGATACACGAAAACAGAATATTGAAGTTGATATTCCAGGACAGCGTGAAAAGCAGATTCTCGTGTTAAATGATATTGTGCTGGTTGATATCAGCGTCGTTGAAGATGCAATGCGTGCTAATAATTCCCCGTGGACGCTAGGATACGCAGCGACGATACATTCTTCACAAGGATTGACTATCACAGACACAATTGTTTGGATGGTAGATAATCGCATCGAATGGTCGAATTTAGTCTATCTCGCAGTATCCAGAGTACGAAAAATAATCAACTTCGAAGAGGTGTCCTGACAGAGTCAGGCGATGATGAAATCATTGGTGACGATGATGACACCACAATGGATGATGCTAGCATCATTAATAAAAAACTCTCCGGTTATAAACAACAGGATAAAAAAAATAATAGAGAATTTGACATTGATGCTAAATTAATAATTACGCTGAAACAACAACAGAATAATCACTGCGCGAGTTGCAATTGTATAATGCGTTGGCATTATTCGGATAAGGATCCTCGCCAATTTACCGTAGACAGAAAAAAATAACAATCTCGGTCATGTCAGAAACAATATGATGCTGACTTGTCTTGAGTGCAACAGACGAAGGGGTGCTAGTTAAGACCATGAGGTGGTAATCGAGTATCCTCGGGTATCACTTGCAGTTGTTGTCGAGTAAACCCCCGCTGAGGAGCAGTTGAATCCAATTTATAGATTGCTGGTCTACCAGTTGATCGTGTTATACCGGATATTTTATGCGCGGTAACACTCCAATTAGGATCAGTAGCCCTTTTTTTGCCACCTTCCAGCTCTCCTGGTTCGTATAAATACCTAACAGTGACATTACTACCAAGAATGGGCTGAGAAATGCTAGAATCATTTTGTGAAATTCCTTGAATTTCCATTTTAGGTATAGACTTCTTTTTAATCGCGTTGATAGGTTTCATGTGAATTGTTCTAGTAATCTCGTTATTCAGTGCGGTAATCACAGCTGGTAACCTTTTGACCCATTCACGGGATCGCTTTTCTTGGATGAATTCTTTTGCGTATTGATATCCAAATAACCGCTCAGCAAGAGTCCGATTAAATCGTTCTACAATTGCCTGATCGCGATGTAACGCAGTATGCCCTCGTCTGATGGTGACATTGTGATGTTTCATCGCTGATAAAACAGCGCCTTGAAATTCCTTGCCAGGATCAACCTGTAACAGATTTGGCCAACGCAGAGGACCTCGTCGATAAATCCTTTCGAATGCAGAAGCCACTTCAGGTGATGATTTTGTTTTTAACGGTTCTGCTTGTTTGTATCGACTCGCAACATCAACTACAGTTAACGCGTATTTGTAACCGCGATCATGTGGCAAAAATAATAGATCAGCCTGATGAACTTCATTAGGGACAGTCACATCAAAATGCGAGTAATTAATTTGTTTAGGCGCTGGTAGATAAATTTGCCATAGTGCCTGTTTGGATAACCAATTAGCTGCAGTGGCCTTTTTCACTTTTGCGGCGTTAGCGAGTTTATTGATTGCAGCGCTACCCCGCCAGGATCCTTTTGGAGAATAATAAATAGATTCCATGTTGTTATTAATTACAGGCACCTAACATCAATTTGCTTTTCATAGCCGATTTTATCAAAAATGAAGCTAATTTTTCTTTGAAGGATTTATCAGGAATAGCTTTTAACGCATGAATCAATTTCACATCTGCTAGATGCCTGTGTTGCAGATTACTGCTTTTATAAGCAACATCATGAAGGTGACAGGCCCTATCAATGGCGTTTATTGGTTCTTCACCGGGTTGGGGCTGATTTTGATCATCAAGTCTGATATCTAATCGTGTTCCCGGTCCACAGTAGCTATATCCTGGAAGGTGTTTTTCTCCTGGATACTTTGCCCATGGGGTTCCAGGGAGTTTAGTTAGCTTGGCTGCGATATCACCTCCTCGTTTTTTTAAAAATCGGATTTCATAGACACAAATCTAAGTTTCTTTGTACCACATTGTACGCATTTACCAGAAAGCGCTGATCGGTTATTTTTAGTTGTAATCGTCGTCACATCATTTGTGCCAGTACGCGCTTTACACTTCACACAATATAGATCCATAATTTATGTATAGAAACATGGATATAATTGATTTTTCAGCGACTAAAGCAAGAGAACCGGTTAAGCATCATGCAGCGCTACCAAACTCTATCCAGATGATTATAATCGGGCCATCTGGATCCGGCAAAACGCAATTGTTGCTCAATTTAATAATGAGATGGATGAAGTGGGATAAGTTGTATTTAATTGCTCCTAGCGTAGATGATCAACGATGCTATGAAGTGTTAAAGGATTTTAACGAGAATGCATCAGAAATTAGCGGTGAGAACGTCGTTGATTTTATAACCGATATTGACGAGGCACCATCAGTAGAAGATCTCGATGGAAGTATTAACAATTTAGTCGTATACGACGATGTGATGTTAGATAAACAAAAAAATCCTGCTAGAATATTCTCCCGAGGCAGGCATAAAAACACCGACGTGATATATGTCACTCAACGCTACACTCAGATTCCAAAAGTGATCAGAGATAACTGCAATTTATTGTCTGTATTCAACGGAGTTGATACTCATACTCTTAGAAATATTTGGCAGACATGGTGCTCTGATATGGACTTCAATCAATTTAGAAATTTCTTTAGTAACGCTCAGTCAACCCCGTACGGATTTGTAACAATAAATTTACATGATCCTCGGACACGATATCGTATCGGACTCGATCAAATATTCGGTTGAAATCATTTATTATTTTTTGTTAACTTGTAGCAGCAGAGAGGGTGATGACCACATCGTTGCGAGCAAAATTGATTAAAAAATCGTAAAATCTCCGTTTTTGCAAAAATGGAGACTTTTTTGGGGTTAAATGAGATTTTGTTGGAAGCCTTATATTTTGCTCGAAAACGTAGTCTATAAGCCTTATTTTGCTCGAAAACGTTATCTGGAAGCCTTATTTTTGCTCGAAAACGTGGTCTGTTCACCCCCTCTGCTGCTGTTCTAAATAAATAAAGCAGAGTTAAGAACTTCTGTTAGTGATTATTAAGGCTCTATGATAAAATACTAAGTAACAAAGAAAGCAAAAGCAAAACCAAAACGTTTTGTAAACCTTAACAAATAATTTCATTAGCAATGTTATCGATAAAAAAAATGTGGATGGAATTTACAGTATTATGAAGTGAATCTAAAATAATCTTAATAAAGTTCTGTTGCTGTCCTACTGATTGAAAAGTTCTATATAGATTTCAAAAACGGAAATGTATTAGTCCACCAAGAATGGTAATGTTGTCAATTTAACAAACAATTTAATTATCAAAGTTATAAATGAAATTATGAGAGAAACTTACATGATAATGTGTTTAATCAAAATGAATACTTCTAACAGTATATTAAAGTCCTAAATGAATGAAAGGTTCCTTATACATTTCAAAATCAGAAATGTAGTGGTCCTCCAAGAACCATGACTTTATCAAAATGGCGTTGTTCAGAAGTCCTTTGAATAATTTATGACAGTTCCAGAATAATAGTATTGTCCAAATAATGAGCACTTTCTATTTACACTGAACGGTGCAAACAAATGTTTTTCCTCTCGAAAAATATATATTCACAACATAAAACACGTCTACAAACTTACAACAGGAACACAAGAAATGTGAATTACTCCAAAATCAGAATGAATGAGAATGCTTAATTTCTTCAGTTCTCTCATCATATACACTGTATATTGCGACTGCAGTTCGAAATAGACCCCCACGTGACCGAATAAACTGATCATTTTGCGTTGAATTGGTCTATTCATGTGACATAGCCCAACCAATGGGAAGTAACTGAATCATTCCAGATACGTCGAAATTCCCTCAGCCAACGAGAAATTAAACCAAAGGCGCCATTTAAGTCTTGTTATTAATAATTGTTAAAACGTATGTAAACATCTATTTACAGACCGTATACAATACTAAACTCTTAACATACCCAAGACACTTAAGCAATATCTAACTAAATATATGATGATCTAATTACAGCCATCAATAAGAACGATAAACATTTATCAAAATCATGTATTAAGGGTTACAAAAAAATTAGATATACATAACACATACATAACAATGATATCCAATGATGTACAAAGTTAACACATCAAATCAATACATTTATCGAATATGGTGAAATATGCATAATTTGCATGCGTTCTGAAGGATTTATTTTGTTAGAAGGCTGCTTCGCGTATATTGTTTTACAAATTAGTCATGGTTTAGTTGAACAAAACTTCTCTGTTAGTGGAGTTTGGTGTAGCGGGCGGTGTTATATAACACATGACAAACAAGAACAATTATTCTTCTGAAAGTATGAAAAATATACTGAGATGACCTTATACATCACTAAACCTAAAACAAACGAAATGAAAAAAGGAAAAAAGTAAATATTGTGAAATCTTTCTACCTAAGGACTAATATAACTTAATGTTTTATTGTTTATTTATGTTTCAAGAGCAAACTTACCTACATAAAATTTCCACGGAAAATTTACTTGCATGCTAGCTTAAGAACTTAATGTCTGTTTAGCTTCATTTGGATGCATTTGTTAAAGATCCATTATACATACTGCAAACTCTGACAGTTGCAAATTGAGAGAACAAGTGTAACCGAAGTAGTACTATAAATGAATCATTTTTGCTTCGTGATCCAAATACATTTAGTACTCATTGCATATATTCCCATAGTGAAGTATAATATAGAATCTAAATGCTTCAGGTTTTGAATAGTGCTGCGGTGATGACAAAGTTAACACACTCAATAACGAGTCAACTTGTAAATTTCAAAACCGGAAATGTAGTGGTCCTCCAAGAACCGTGAATTTATCTAAATGGTATTGTCCAGAACTCCTTCGAATAATTTATAACAGTTCCAGAATAATATTACTGTCCAAATAATGAGCACTTTCTAACTCCATTAACGGTCCAAACAAATGTTTATCCTCTCGAAAAATATATACGTACATTTAAGCCTTGTTATTAATAATTGTTAAAACATATGTAAACATCTATTTATAGACCATATGCAATACTAAACTCTTAAGATACCCAAGTCACTTAAGCAATATCTAACTAAATATATAATGTACTAATTACAGCCATGAATAAGAACAATAAACATTTAACAAAATCATGTATTAAGGGTTACAAAACAATTAGATATACATAATAGTGATATAATCCAATGTTGCACAAGGTTAAAAAATCAAAGCAATATATTTTTGAATATGGTGAAATAGCCATAATTTGCATGCGTTCTGAAGGATTTATTTTGTTAGAAGGCTGCTTAGCGTATATTCTTTTAAAAATTAGTCATGATTTAGTTGAACAAAACTTCTCTGTTGGTGGAGTTTGGTGTAGCGTGAGGTGTTAGATAACACATGAAAAACAAGAACAATTATTCTTTTGAAAGTATGAAAAATATACTGAGATGACCTTATCCATCACTAAACCTAAAACAAACGAAATGAGAAAGAAGGTAACAAGTAAAAGACTAAATAGGACTTAATGTTTGATTGTCTAACTAAACATATAATGTACTATATTTATTTACAACCATGAATAATATAACAGTGTATTATAACATATAATCCAAATATGTACATAGTTAAAAAAAATCAAATCAATACATTTTTCGAATATGGTGAAATAGTCATAATTTGCATGCCTTCTGAAAAATTTATTTTGTTAGAAGGCTGCTTAGCCTATATTGTTTTACAAAGTATTCATGATTTTAGTTGAACAAAACTTCTCTGTTGGTGGAGTTTGGTGTAGCGTGCGGTGTTATATAACAAATGACAAACAACAATTATTCTTTTGAAAGTATGAAAAATACACTGAGATGACCTTATCCATCACTAAACCTAAAACAAACGAAATGAAAATGAAGGTAAATATTAAATATTGTGTTATCTTTCTACATAAGGACTAAATAGTCATTAATGTTTTATTGTTTATTTATGTTTCAAGAACAAACGTACCTACATAAAATTTCCACGGAAAATTTACTTGCGTGCTAGCTTAAGAACTTAATGTCTGTTTAGCTTCATTTGGATGCATTTGTTAAGGAACCATTATACATACTGCAAACTCTGACAGTTGTAAATTGAGAGAACAAGTGTAACCGAAGTAGTACTATAAACGAATCATTTTTGCTACATGATCCAAATACATTTACTACATATATTCCGACAGTGAAGTAGAATTTAGAATCTAAATGCTTCAGGTAGTCAATAGTCATGCGGTGGTGGCAACGCCAATACACTCAACCCGAGTCAATCGGTTTAACAACATATCAAGAGTATCAATCGAGCATTAATACAGTTAAATCCGATATAAACATCCACATAACCAGAAAATAAAATTAGAACACTTGTAAATTTAGAAGGTATGGAAACTTTTGTTAAGAAAATTAAATACCAACACTGTCAATTTACGATACACTCTAGAATATCATCGACTCCCTAAAACCTAATTTTATAACTTCTCAAATAGTTCCTAGTTTCTAGACCACATTGTAATTTGTCATGATTGATTCAGTACAGCGTGTAAAACTGTATATTACTACTAATGACACAATACTATATCCTGATAAGTGAAAATTACCATAAATTTTATATAAACATGTTGTGAGTTTAAAATATAACAAAAAGCATCAAGATATAGCGTGAATTGTTTCGACACAAATTTCTTGCATTTTCGTTTTAGAAAAGAAGATTTGCATATTGCATGCAGATAAGGTAACATTGAGATAAAGGCATCGTGAATCCATATAACAAGATTGATAACACTACGGAAAGATGTATGAATCAATTACCTATTATGTGTGAATAAATACACAAATCTGGCAACATTTACAGTATAATAATAAGTAATAGTAAACTTTACAATGTCAATCAACACTGATTCACCAAACAACAGAAGATAATTTCTAGCAAAAACATTTTTGCGTTTAACGTATCACATGATGATTTAATATTTGAAACAGATTGTTTTTAATCTACCATAAGAATGACAAAATGTGAGCCCATTCATATGTTTGATGGCATTGGAATATGTTAAAAATGTGGGGGTTTTAACGTTATTAGTGTTTCTGAATATGATTTTGGCTGCCTGATACACCACAATTTTTGTTCAAGTGTATATTGTTATTTTAAGACATTCATAAAGCTTTAAATAACTGTTACGGAAAATTCTTTAGGGTACTTAAGCATGATTTTGAAAGTACGGTTGCTTCAACAAATATCATTCAATAGAGAGAACAATGTTAATGGGACAAAAGTAAACAAAATGTAATATCAAAATAATGGTTGATAAACATCCATCTTTACAGTACAAAAGCAGGAAAGAAAAGATTTCTTACAAAAGAGATTATGTTAATCAGGTAGACGACATACGGTAGGCAGACCTAATTTACATTCAAACATATGAAAAATACAACTAAGACTTAAAACCATATTGACAGTGATAGATGTGTATAAGACAGCAATCTTGGGCTAAGTAGAAACGACAACAGGGGACGTTATACGCAATGTTAGTAGAGAAATACTCCAAGAGAGAAACCTTGGATAGAAATAAAACTTGATCTGAGCAAAACGAGTTCTACAACATGAAAACAAACGCTTTTGAAGGATAATGAAGTCATTCGGTACCTTTTAAATTACTTAAATACAAAAGCATTATCTGCAGTGGAAACGTTCAGAATTCTGAAAACTTGAAGTGGAGATTATTGAGTCAGTCTTTTGCCAAAGCAAATCTATGGACATAATAACACCCTTCACACACCAATATACACGAATCTAACTGAAGTGATTACAGAAGAAAACATAGCAAAGGCATGGATAAGTAGTTAGGTTCATTTGAACCTAATACATTTGAATCACCTGAATTCAAAATTAGCTAAACACTATTAACACTGGGCTACAATTGTTTTTAAAGTCTGCATCAGAGATAAAATCTGATATTTATGTTGGATTTTGATGTGCTGAATACAAATAAAAGAATTAAAACAATGTAATGGTTGCTCTTTTCCAGGATATTTAAGTTTTTACATTTTACGTCAATGTATAGTTTGTAGATAGTATAGTTTTAATCATAAATTGTAAACCTAGATCTTATCAGGTCTTTATGATTGCTTTACATTATAATATTTCACCTGTCCTGTTTATGTAACACTTTAAAAGAGCGGATCTCAAGTAACTCGCGTGAATCCTGTATAGAATGACTGGAGAAATACCTTAGAGGTCTAAGTTTTACAAATATGCAGTTGTTTACAACAGTAGATCAAATAATAATGCCACACTAGATGAAACAATTAACAGCTTGACATTGTCAAATTCAACAGAAACATCTGATGTTTTTAATACAAATTTTGTACAGAAGTGTTGATATACAACTATGCCAGACTAATACTATCAAATATATTGCCACGTGAAATGAAGAAAATAACAATACATTGATTAAAAGCTATTTAACTAGGTCTTAATGAAAAACTGATCTAAATTATAGAGCAAAATAGACTAATCAAGGCATAACATATTCAGCTGCACAAAAATTGCATAGATTGGGATCAAATAACATACCCCCTTTATACAAAACTAACAAGTATTAAGAGAAAGAGCATCATCTATATGTAATGACGTAACGTTTATTCAACGTTATACATCGGATCAACCACAAGTATAACACTGATATGTACAGTTTTGAGACTGACAGGGAGAATACAGAAACGTATATTAAAAACTGTCAACTGATGCAGATGCATATTTGATTTTAAAACACATTTCACGGCTCAAAAGTTTAAACAAATACAGATATATGTTAAACAATCGGATACACATACACAGAATTTTTTTTTAAAATGCTGATCTAGCTAAACATATTTTGGTATAAGGTACTGTTAACCAAAAGGATGGCAAAAACGATAAAAAGGTAATAAAATATGCAGACGGATTCAAGAATGGGAACGATAACAAACGTCTACTATTTAAGTGTAACTTTGACGCAGTTAAAACAGGATAAACGCAATTAGTGACATTTAAAAAGGAACTGAACACGGAAATGGGTGTTGATAATATCCTATTGCCAGACAGAATATGGTCGTGATAGGTACTATTGTTCCGGTTCTGAGAACATGGATTGCAATTTTTTTTTAAAATGTTGGAGAAAAATATACCTCTTTACAAAGAAGTCAATGTGTCAAGTTTTAAACTCGTTATCAATATCAAACAACGAATGGCTTGCTAACACTTGTTAAACCTGAATCTACACCTAAAAATGGTTAAAACGTGGATTACGCTCTTTAATGGTTTGATGATTAGACAATAAAAACAATATGTAATTCACAGCAAGATATTAATTTTTAAAATAAAAAAAACTTTAAAAGCTTTATAATCATTGTTGTCTACCTATTCAACATAAACTATTTATTCTGGCTTATTTACATGATTAGAGGTAGATAATTATGTTTTACAAACGAGCAGTCAATGCAAGAAAGAATCCCATTATTGTGAAGAAAACTAATGTTTATATTAATTTCAGCAGATGGGGGAGACCGATCCTCCCACCTTGAGGGAGACCCCACCAAGCACGGCTCCATTTTGTAATCGGGCCCATAAATGAATGGCAAAAGGAATAAATACCGATCAATCTTAATTTATGCGTGAACACCATTATAAACTCTATGGAAAATTAATGGCACTGGTTACTGTCTATTTTGATCTCAATGGAAAATTACTAGCACGCGTACATTGTGTGATTTTCTCCCACTCTGGTCCATTTTGACCTCAATAGAAAATTACTGGCACTGGTAACTGTCCACTTTTATCGCAATGGAAAATTACAGGCACTAGTTACTATCTATTTCGACCTCAATAGAATAGTACTGTCACGTGTACATTGAGTGATTTTCTCACTCATTTCCATTTTGAACTCTGGAAAATAAATGGTCAGTTGTGTCGTATATATTGCGAGATTTATAAACAAGAATATTACAGTTATCTCTGATAACTTTTGGTATTTGAGTGTATCGTTGAGTGACATATATCACGTCAGTGTTTCTATGCCTGCCTCTAGAAAATATTCTTGCAGGATTCTTATGATTCTCTAACATTACATCATCATATACGACCAAATTGTTAATGCTTCCATCTAAGTCTTCTATTGCTGGCGCTTCGTCAATATCAGTTATAAACTCTATAATACCCTCGCCGGTGATTTCTGCTGATTTTTCGTCGTAATCCTTTAACGCTTCGTAGCATCGCTGATCATCTACACTCGGGGCTATTAAATACAACTTATCCCATTTCATCCATCTCGTTATCAAATTAAGTAGCAGTTGTGTCTTGCCACTTCCAGATGGTCTGATTATAATCATACGAATAGAATTTGGTAGCGCTGCATGATGCTTAACTGGTTCTCTTGTTTTTGTCGCCGAATAATCAATTACATTCATGTTATTATAAATATATTATGGATCTATATTGTGTAAAATGTAAGAAGCGTACTGGCACAGATGACTTGACGACGATTACAACTAAAAAAAACAGATCAGCACTTTCTGGTAAGTGTGTACACTTGTGGTACCAAAACATTTAGATTTGTTTCTATGAAACCTGCAGGAAATGCTAGCATTTCTGATGATTTAAAAAAAAGCGAGGAGGTGATATTGCAGCCAAGTTAGTAAAATTACCAGGTACACCATGGGCAAAATATCCCGGAGAAAAACACCTTCCAGGATATAATTATTGTGGACCCGGGACTAGACTCGATATCAGACTCGATGATCAAAACCAACCCAAACCCGGTGAAAACCCAATAAACGCTATTGATAAGGCGTGTCATGCTCATGATGTTGCTTATAAAAGCAGCTATCTGCAACATAGACATCTCGCAGATGTGAAATTGATTCATGCGTTGAATTCTATCACTGATAAATCTTTTAAAGATAAGTTGGCTTCATTTTTAATAAAATCGGCTATGAAAGGTAAATTGATGTTAGGTGCCGGTAATTAATAACAACATGGAATCTATTTATTATTCTCCAAGAGGATACTGGAGGGGTAAAGCAGCAATTGGTAAACTCGCTAGCGCCGCAAAGGTGAAAAATACTACAGCGGCTAATTGGTTATCCAAACAGGCAATATGGCAAATTTATCTACCACCTTCTAGACAAATTAACTACTCGCATTTTGATGTCAGCGTCCCTAATGAAGTTCATCAAGCTGATATATTATTTCTGCCACATGATGGTGTTTACAAATACGCGCTAACCGTAGTTGATGCTGCTAGTCGATACAAACAAGCAGAGCCATTAAAAACAAAATCATCAACTGAAGTGGCTTCTGCGTTTGAAAGGATTTATCGAAGCGGTCCTCTGCATTGGCCTAATCTATTACAAGTTGATCCTGGCAAGGAATTTCAGGGTGCAGTGTTATCCACAATGAAGAATCATAATGTCACCATTAGACGAGGACATACTGCACTACACCGCGATCAGGCAATTGTTGAACGATTTAATCGGACACTTGCTGAGCGGTTATTTGGATAGTAATACGCGAAGGAATTTATTCAGGATAAACGATCTCGTGAATGGGTCAAGAGATTACCAGGTGTAATAACCGCGCTGAATAATGAGATTACTAGAACAATCAACATGAAACCTAACAACGCCATTAAAAGGATGTATATACCCGTAAAACCACAAAATGATTTTTCAAAACAACCAATACTTGGTAATGTCACTGTTAGGTATTTATATGAACCAGGAGAGCTTGAAGGTGGTAAAAAAGGGCTTCTGATCCTATTTGGATTGTTACTGTACATAAAATATCTAACAACACTATCCACAGGTAGAACAGCAATCTATAGATTGGATTCAACTGCTCCTCAGCGAGGATTTACTCGTGAACAACTATAATTAATACCTGAGGATACTCAATTACCACCGCGTGGTCTTAACTAGCCCCTCTGCGTCTGTTGCACTCAAGACAAGTCAACATCACATTATCTCTGGTATGACCAATATTGCTATTCTTTCTATCCACGGTAAATTGTCGAGAATTGTCGACCAACGCCAACTCATTATACAATCGCAACTCGTGCAGTGATTATTCTGTTGTTGTTTCAGTGTAATTATTAATTCGGCAACAATGTCAAATTCTCTGTTATTATTTTTTATCCTGTTGTTTATGATCAGAGAGTTTTTTTCTGATTATATCATCGCTGACAATGTCACTTATTGTTGTGTCATTAACATCTAAAACGACTCTTCGAAGTTGATTTATTTTTCGTACTCTGGACACTGCAAGATAAACTAAATCTGACCACTCGATGTGATTATCTACGATCCAAACAATTGTATCTGATATAGTCAATCCCTTTGAAGAATGTATCGTCGCTGCGTAACCTAGAGTCCATGGGATTTATCAGCGCGTAATGCATCTTCGACGACATTGATATCAACCAGCACAATATCATTTAATACTAGAATTTGCTTCTCTGTCAAGCCGGGAATATCAACTTCACTATTTTGTTTTCGTGTATCCTTGGGTCTATAACACAGCGGTGTTGGAAGTGTTGAAAATTTTTCTTTATGTAATTCAAATAACTTCATTTGAAGTGTGTCTCTGACTATTTTTCTACTTGCTACTATCAAATCGTTTGGTCTCCACGCTTCCCAGAAATCATTCAATGGGGTTTCCGAAATTATTTCACGTGATATCTCACACTGGATTATATCCGGTTGTAATCTAATTAGTTATTTAAACTCGCGTAATTGTTCATCAAGTGCTCTATGATCAGTATTAATTTCTTCATAATAGTCTACAAAATTCTTCAACCAATCATGTGGAGATAAACCGACAAATGGTGGTGGTTGGCCATGATCGCCACACATTATCACTGCTGTATTCGATAATAACAACCAATCAAGAAATCTTTGTAATACATCTAACGATACCGTGCATATTTCATCCCAAAGTATGACTTCAGGAATAAATTTTTCACCCATTGGATCAGGAGTCCATTCGTCACCTTTCCATCGAAAGAAACTGTGATACGTACAAGCATTAATTCCTCGCTGTTTCATCTCTCTGGAAAGTCTGTGGGTTGGTGTTAGCACAATCATGTTTGATTTCTTACGAAATAATTCAATCGCACGAGTCGTCTTTCCTGACCCACCACAGCCGTTTAGGTAGCTGGTTTTATATCTACATATTGGATCAGATATCGACGGTGCATTAGATAGTTCTGATATCTGATATTTTTCAAGTAATTGTTTTAATCGTAACATCTGCTGATTTGGAATAATCACGCAGCATTTCCTTTAAAATTCTCCATGATCCCCAACTCTCGTCAGAATTTGTAAATTTAGCCACTGCTTGGCTATGTTTCGCGTTTATATAAAATGAATCAGTGGCGACTCTAACCGCAGTATCAGGAAATATATTTATCATTGAAAATAAATCAATAGAAGCATACGTTAGCATAGACGACCTCAAATGTGCATACTGAAGATTTTTTCCATCGTTGTAAGTAACAATTGTACTTCCATTGGACAAGAAAGCGTCTTTGCGATTTACATATATATCTTTAGATGTTACATCCGCGATTATAAAATCGTATTCAGCATCATCTATAATCAGCCGTGAAGAATATCTGTTATTGTCATATTTAATTCCACCCTGAGTGAATTTGCCGATTATTCTTCTACCGAGTTCTTTTGCGTGTTTTTTTTCTAACTTCAAAGATCGGTTTCGACCGTTTTACGATATATTCTTCGTCTAGATCAGGAAATTGTTTTCTATAGTCGCTGATTATATTATCAAGACTATCAGGTTGTGGTAACCAGACCTCAGTCTGCGCTCGATATGATATAATTGCTTCACCGACGATCAGCGATATTAGCATTTTAGAATCAGTCATATAACGTAATAACACAATTGGCATCCAGTGTTTTTCAGAGATGTGTCTACCAAACCAAACATAACAGCATGGATGAAGTCCTTGAGCCAATTCAAATGATACCACAAGAGCGAATCCGGTTAAATCAAAATCGGGCAGTGGTCCATTAATCGCAACACGGGTCATCTCATGTATTCCATAATCCACCATGGTTATATTCGATACAGCTTGATTTGATATATGATAGAAATTCTGCTCTTATTGGTTTCCACATGTTTTCCTTTCTCGCAAAATGAGCCGCAACTGACGGAATTGTAAAACAGTTTCTTAATAATTGTCGTCTTCTGTTGAAAAACCAATAGCTAGTTTTTTCATTTCAATGTGCAAGGCTTCAGTACGGTATAATTCTCTGTTTGGTCTTACAAATTGATCGAATTTACCCTTTTCGTCTTCAAAACTGAAGTAACCACACTGACACAGGATCGTTTTTACTCAACTGAGAAATAAAATCAAATAAATTTCTCGTGTAATATTTTATTGTTCTATCCCGTGGAAATATTGTTACCGCAGGTGTCCACGCGTGTTCATTATGGTCAATAATTTTGATTGGAGTTCCTTTTGATTAATAATTTGATTCGTGTAATATTTCTCCTCTTATCGTCATTATGGTTATTGGAAATCTTAATGATGTTTCTAAGTTGGTTATATATTGAATTGATGCTCCTTTCTTCCTAACTGTTAATTCCCATTCATTTATTTTTTTTACGTCTTAGATCCGTCAATTTGTTTCCACGCAACGCATTTGTGAAGTGTTCTATTATTCGTTCTGCCACACAATTTATTCTTGACGAAGTCAGCAGTGACAGTTTCATTGGTTTTCATTTTTCAATACTCGGTTTATCATTTAACGAATATATCCCATAAACAACTGCTGTTACAGGATAAGATCTTTCATAGTACGGTTTTTCAATCCCAGTCAGCAATCCTGGTTTGGAATTATAACTCAAAGTGATAGTTATTTTATCTTTCAAAATTGGTTCAAATTTGTCTCGAATAATCCAATTTCCCATTTCTGAGCGCATAATGAATTTCACTCTAAAGAAATATTTTCTCTTGTCAAGATGTGAGATTATAAGTGTTCATGGTAGCATCAACACTACCATCAATTTGAAATATTGACCAATAGTGAGATGCTCCATCGCGTTTGAATTCATTAAAACAATCGCGGATTTTACCTATCATGCTTCCATCACTTATTAGACCCTTTGGCACATCTACGGAGACTCTATCAAGATTGAATTTAGCATTTTTCCAAGGCTTAATTTTCGATAGTCTCTCGAACTCTTCCATATTATAATTAAAACAAGTATTTAAATAAAGAATGTATTATATAATAAACCATTGAATGTGGCTTATGATAGGATCAGTAACAGCATGTAACAAATCATGCAGAAAGGAATTCTGTGGATATCATTTACAAAGCGTTCGTAACGGGAGTTATGGGCCCTTACTTTGCATACAATGTGGGGTAGGTGTGAGAGGAAAATCGCAATTGTGTCTGAGTTGCGGTGGTAAGCAATACAGAGAGTTGAAGCGTTATTATAATAAACGAATTAAGAATTTCATCAATGACTCTAACAAAATCATAAGAACACCTCAAGACTACATTGGAAGATTTCCAAAAAATGTAATAATTAAACCAAACAATCAATTAGACAAATAGTATTATATATAAATTGACCAAACATTTATACCGCATCCCGTGATTAGCAATTATGAAGCGTCTCGTGACGGTATTGTCAGAAACCGCAGACTGAAAGATCCAGTTGGGTTTGACAATGGTATGGGATATTTGAAATTTTCTGTTGGAAAGAAAATATATTACTGTCATCGTTTCATGTATGAGGTGTTTAACCGATTGACCGAAGATGATCTTGTTATTGATCATATTGATTCCAATCCTAAGAACAATTCTTTATTGAATTTACAAGCTATTTCTAAGAGTGAGAATTTAAAACGGGGTAGGACTGGAAAAACTCTAATAACGCCAGGCCTATAAAATCATTTAATACAGAAAGTAACGAAGAAATTGAATTTAAATCAATGAATGAAGCCAGTAGGTATTTCAATATTTGTAGAGTCTCAGTAAGATTTTTTGCAGAGAATAAAACTCAATCCGATTTTTCTAAAAAAAATTCAAAACAGAATTAAATTTACATATTTCTGAATTATATTTTGTATTATGTGTATAACACCAAGGGAGATAACTCGTGTAGGAAAGTGTACGGCTTATGAAAGAGTTACCCTCAATGGGTTTAATTCCATTGGTTGGTTTTATGTCAGGCAAACTTTATCTCAATTGGTCCCGCCAGCCCCCCCCCCCCAACCCCCGCTATGGGTTAAAATCTTTTTTAAGATAAAAGTTACTACGATGAAAGTCCTTGTTGAAATCGTTAACGATTTTCATGACTTTGCAAACAGACTAATTTGTAAAACCTCACCTCGTAAATCAATTAGAGAGAGACCGCTCCGGTGGTCTAGTGGTTAGAGCGTTCGCCGCGGAAGCGGGAGGTCGTGGGTTCGATCCCCGGCCGAGTCATACCAAAGACTTACAAAAATGGTACTAACAGCTGCCTCGCTTGACGCTCAGCATTAAGAGGTTAGTGTTAGGCCTGATCGGCCTGGTCTCAGGATAATGTGACTGGGTGGGACATCATGCTACATGTCTGCGGCATGATGCCTCAGTGCTAGACATCACTATAAACTGCCTCACAGCAGACATCGTAGCGATATGACTGAAAAATTGTTAAAGCTACGTTAAAAATCCTAATCAAACAAACAAACAAAAATCAATTAGATTATTGGACTGGTCAGTGAGTCTGAAATTAATTTCGTTAACGAATTATTATGACATCGCATATAGACTGGATTAGTTGGATCCTCAATTATTAAAAATCCTGGAGGAGCTGTTGGTGCAAATGAATATAAAATATATCCTTGTTGGGCTTGATTTGACCTTTCAAGATTTATTTGATAACTTCCTTCGATAACATCACATACTAAATTCAATGCAATCACCGAGGATATATTTACGTTGAACGGAGCGATATGTCTACCACCGCCGTCTGGGTCATTATTATGTTTGAGGATTGTTTTTTTTTTTTTTTTTTTTTTTTTTTTTTTTTATTGAACACAAGGTATCAGGATTTTACATATTCCCCTACATCACCACCTGACCTGGCGTATGGGGCATGATCTTAAATTCTTTTGTGTCCTGATCTCTACATGTGTTCCCTACACAACACACACACACATACACACACAGACACTTACTTACAATCACAATTATTGTACACAAAGTCATACTCGCATACAAACCCCAAGATGCATGAAATTGCATTTAAAAATAATAATAATAATAATAATAGTAATAATAATAATAATAATAATAATAATAATAATAATAATAATAATAATAATAATAAATATGTAAATTTTAAAAGTAAAAATAGTAATAATAATAATAATAATTCATGTACCAAAAGTTGATAATAGGGTCCACTTTCTTTTAAACTCGTCACTGCTGTTATTCACTTTGGCGACATATTTTTCCAGCGTTTTATATGATAAAACACAATTTTTATAATAGGCAAGATTTGGGCTTTTTGATGCACAACGTGATTTGTATATAACATATTTTGCAAGCAAAATTAGGAAGTTAATAAGATCGTGAAAGTTGTTATTTCCTATAAAGACATCTTTTCGTGTAATTCGAAAATTTGGGTCATAAGTTTGTATCCATTCTACCAACAGTTTCCAAAAGTTTTCAGTAATTAAACAGTCATAAAATAAGTGCTCAATTTCTTCTATTCCCTCATTACAAAAGGTACATTTATCATTATCACTTAAATTAATCTTTTTTAGAAACTGGTTTGTGGTAATATTTCTGTGGAGAAATCTAAAGTTAAAGCTAATCAGTTTTGTGTCTTTTGTACAAAATCTAGCCGAAACAAAAGAGTTGGTCCATTCATTTGTACCAATCGCACACTCTAGCTGTCTGGACCAAGTTTCCTGTTTACCATTTGGCTTTATTATTTTGGTTCTTATCAGGTCTTTATAGATAAATTTATTCTTTGCTCTTACCCTAAGGAGAGATGTTTTGTCCAAAGCTACAAGAAAACTATTTCCACTTTCATAGAAAGTTTTAATTTTCTTTTTCCACATCACAGAGATCTTTGAAATAAGAGCAAAGTACTGTATGAAATTATTTGTTTTTGTTTTTTGTTTTATTTCATCAAAACTTAATAGAGACCCTTGTGCATCAAAAAGATGTTTAATAATTATAATACCATTTGTTCTCCACCTTGTGTATGATTTAAAATTATCTACAGTCACTAAATTAAGAATATCTTGAGACAAGTATTCATTGACAGTAGATGGTTCATTTTTCCATTGAGATAACGCATAAATAACATCACGCCAAAAAATATTTTTAATTAATTTAGAGATTACTTTTAGTTTAGTTTTTCCTAATGAAAGTAACAGCATACCTCCAAATTTTCCAAATATTTGTTCAGAAACCAGTTTTTGCCATAAGCCATTTTCGTTTATTAAGAGGCGCCTAATCCAGGTAAGTTTTATATAACACACAAATGAGTGCAAATTAATCATATTTAACCCCCCTTCCTCAAAAGAAGCAATAAGTGTGTCTCGTTTAACTCTCTCAGTTTTACTGCCCCAAATAAACTGGAAAAATAATGTATTCAGTTCCTTTTCTATATGGGGTGGAGGATTTGGCAAAGCTGCAAAAAGATGAATGAATTTAGGCAAAAGCAAGGACTTTATCAAAGTAATTTTTCCAATAATGGATAAATTTCTTCTACTCCACCAGCCAAGCAGTTTCTTAACTTCCTTTAACTTCATCGAATAATTAAGCTCTACCATATCCTCCAAGTTCAAAGAGAAATATACTCCCAGCAATCTAAAATTAGACATTGACCAGTTAATATCAATTTCTGGACATATTTTTTCATTAGAATATTTTTTGTTTCCAATCCAAATTGCTTTCGATTTCAAAACATTGCAGTGCAGACCTGACACCAAAGCAAAATCATTTAAAATCTGCATGGTTGTCCTCAAGGACAACTGAGAACCATCTAATAATAGAAAAAAATCATCAGCGTACTGCCCTATTTTAAACTCCATTTCATTATAAAAAATGCCTGTAACATCTGTGTTTTTCTTTAGTTCTGTTGCAAGAAGTTCAATTCCTATTATGAAAAAATAGGGTGATAAGGGGTCTCCCTGGCGACAACCTCTCTCCAAATTAAAGAATGGGGATAAATGTCCATTATTAATAACACAACTTTTTGATTTATTGCAAAATAGCCTGAACCAGTGACAAATTGATTCTCCAAAGTTAAAAGACTTCAGAGCAGCTTCTAGAAAGTCCCATTCAACTGAGTCAAACGCTTTTTCAAAGTCTATCAATAGGAGAAGACCAAATTCATTTTTTTCCTCAAGGTATTGCATCAGGTCATACAACAATCTTGTATTTTCACCAATGAATCTCCCTTTCATAAAACCCTTTTGGGTGTCACTGATGATAAACGGGAGTACTTTTTTGACCCTATTAGCAATTGATGCTGAAGCAATCTTGTAATCCACATTAAGTAGAGAGATTGGTCTCCAATTTTTTATAAATTTCCTGTCTTTATCTTCTTTTGGAATGCACGTTATGATCCCCTGAGACTGAAATTCTGAAAAATTATTCATATCATATCCAGTATTTAGAGACCTAAAGAGAAAACCGCCTAGGTCTTTCCAAAAGAATTTGTAAAATTCTACCGTAAATCCATCAGAACCAGGGCTAGTTTCATTTTTCATATTTTTTAGTGCTAAACCACATTCCTCAAACGTTAACTTACCTTCACATGAACTTCTTTCAAAATCTGAGAGTTTTTTATCATGGTTAAAAAAGTGGTTAAGCGTTTGAAAGTTACATTTGTTTTTACTTTGGTATAATTTTTCATAAAAGTCTTTCTGTTGATTTAATATTTCTTTTGAATCTGTTACCCTTGTTCCATCTTCCTTAGTTAACTCTTTTATTGTTTTGTTTGTGTAATTTCTCTTTTCGAGATTAAGAAAATATTTAGAATTTTTTTCACCAGATTCATACCATCGTGCCTTAGATCTTAACATTATACCTTCCACCTCTTTTTTCCTCATTTCTTCTAACTCCGCTTGTTTTTTGTTCAATTCTTTCATCGTAGTGGGGTTATTATTTTGATTCACTAAAGCATGTAAGGTATTTATTTCAGCTTCCATTTTTCTGAGATTTTGTTTTTCCTGTTTTGCTTTAGCTTGTGAATACATAATAGATTCTGATCTTATTATCATTTTAAGGATTTCAAAAAACAATTGATCATTACATGTTAGTTTCACCTGAAGTGGGTTTTTCTTATCACCTTCACAATAATATTCTTCTACTGTGCTAGTTATACATTTTTTTACCAATTTAATATATTCATTTTGCTTTAATAGCTTTGAATTGAATTTCCAGTATCCAGGACCTCTCGGTGCTGCAGATATAGACAATTTGAGTGTTATTGCTGAATGATCTGTTTTATAGCCAGGAATAATAGAGGCGTCTATACAATTTGAAAACATGTCCTCAGAGATTAAAAAATAGTCCAGTCTACTCTGTTTCACAGGGCTTGCCTGATGCCAAGTAAATACTCTACTGTCAGGATTGACTGTTCTCTAAGGATCCAGTAAATCTAGTTGATTCTTGATGTCCTGGACTGCTGCTCGGGCCATGGAGTGTTTATCATGCAAGATATTATAAGAGTCAAGCTCCATGTCCTGAACAACATTCCAGTCACCACAAATAATAACAGAGGAATTTTCAAAATTTATAATATCCTCTTTCAAAGTTTTAAAAAACTCAGCATTATTATCATTATGACCATATAGATTCACTAGTGTGAATCTCTGTCCATTAACTAATAAATCTAAGAGAATGTATCTGCCCTGACAATCACATCTGTTTCTAAGAATAAGAAATTCAAAATTATTTCTAAACAGGATAGCAACACCAGCACTACTGCTAGATTTATGGCTAAAAACACACTTATATCCCCATTCAGCCTCCCAATACTTCTCAGTCTCAACTGTACTATGTGTCTCTTGTAAACATATAATAGATGCTTTTTTTTGTTTGACCCAGCAGAAAATATCTCTTCTTTTGAGATCAGAACTATGTAGACCCCTAACGTTCATTGACAAAATTTTAATTTGATTATCCATTGTTAAATCTTGTTTTAAGTAAAACTTTCACAGGGCTTATATAGACATGCATCACAAAACCATTATCATGAAAAATGCTCACATACACCTTGGGACACACTCTCACACACATAACCACATAATGCTTAAAAACTCGATAAGTGTAGTACAGTGTCATGCACCATTGGGTACATATATAATGTTTCCCAATATAGTGATACATGAACTCTGTTCTACGCTGGAGTGTTGGTATAATTAGTAAATATAAATATCAATACAGTATGATTGAGAAATAATACTTTTTGTCCATCGATTCAAGATTGAAATACAATGTGCATATTTCAAAATTTTAGATACAAGATTATAAGAACATTCTTACCTTTTACAGGTTTTGTCCTTTTCCGAAAATCACTTTTCTAATTTAAATATATATAATTAAAATTAAAACTGTGCATATCCAATTTTGGAACAAAGTTCTATACCTCCAAATGTATCCAAAATCAATATGGAGAAAAATCATTTTGTTTATAAATTGCGATTTAGTGTTTCACTAATGTCGTCAAAAAGGTCAAATTTGTACCTTTTTCCCTCTTTTGTTTTTGCATACACACCGCAATTAAAGTACCAGGCAGATTCAATTTTTGGATGGGAAGTTAATCTATTTATGAGACCCATATTTTGTGTAGTAACATCTTCTACTATTCTTACATTACATTTGTTCTTGAAATCCCTTTTCCTCTTGGCGATGTTAACTTTGGATTCTGCATTCCAAAATTTCACAATTAATGGTTTAGGGACACCATTCTTCCCAGGGATCCGATGTATTGCGAGAATATCTCTCTCATCTACCTCATGACCTGTTACATTCTTCACCATCTCTGCAAACTTTGCTCTGACATTTTCATTTTGTGATTCAGGCAAGTTGAAAATTTTTATGTTATTTTTCCTTGAGTATTGCTCATTGTGGTTTGCAATCTTCATGGCTTCTTTGGAACAATCTGTATTACTTTTCATTTCTTCTTTTAGTTTTTCACATTCTTTCTTAGAATCAACTAATTCTTCTCTTAACTGATTATTTTCGAAGTTCATTGATTCTATTTTTTCCTCTAACTCTTTTGTTTGAGGATTGTTGTTTGTTGTTTCCATTTGTTGAGTATCATAGAAAAGTTTTCTTGAATAAGATCATTAACAGATTTTTTTAGTTCATTTGCGTTATACTCAGGAAACTTGAAATCAGGTAAATCAGCTTCTTTGATATTGTAACCAGTTAGGAATTTTTCTTTATCTCCGTTCTTATTATTAATTATTACTTGAATTATTCGTTTGTTGATATATTCCATATCGGATACAAGCTGATTTAATATTCTAATACATTTTATGATCTCATCACGTGGTTTTGTTATATCAGAGAGATGTTCTTGGAAGCTCCGTCGTAGTTGTTCTAGTTGTGTTCTATGTAATTGATTAATCTCTTTAAAATAATAAATTATGTTATTTAAAATGAATACAACGGTAACGGATAAATCAGGTGTTTTATCGATAACAAAATCCCACTGCATGGTATTGTTATCAAGAAATGTAAATCTATCGGTTAATTTTGTATATTTTAGATAAAGTAAATAATTTCGATATGATGGGTTGATTTCATGATATGATTGTATATCCGTGACATAATCAGATTTTTTCGGTTCAGGTATTTGATAAGATGCCTCAGGTTGTATTTCAGGCCAACCCAGTATTGTCCTTATCGAACTCTGATAGATATCTACGGCATACGTAGGGAAGTTTATCTCAATTGCGGATGATAACGTCGGCTCATGAACTGTTATAGCGATCTTCGATTCTGGTGTTCCAGTAATGGATTTTATTCTACGCTGAAATTCAGCATTGATTTGTTCGATCTGGTTTGACCCAGATGGTAGCGAAACAACGTTCCAGTCTGGAGTACCATCGGGTTTATTCTTATTCGCAAACACCAAGGAATTATTCGGTTGTTGACCGCCAAATGATTTTGATCTAATGTTAGGCCAAGTGTGATATACTCGTAGTTTTGCTAACGCTATCTCAGTAACGGGAATCAGAGTAGGGAAATTCACACTCAGTTCAGGATTCGTTGAGGTTATTGATATCATACTTGTTTTCACCGGGTTGGTATTTTCCGCTATTTGTTGAAGTAGTTATTGCGGTGTTGTCATTGTTATTATACTCATGTTGTCGCTCTAATTTTGACATCGCGGAATCATAAACACGTACCATCGCTAAAAACTCACTATCGGATATTAATGTATCATCGAGTGACGACGATATCATCGAGGATAATAGTGAGTACGCGGTTGACACAATATGGAATGTAACTACGTAGTCTTGTAGTTTGTGCTGGCTGCATGATGATATTTTATTTGTTATTATTGAAATAATTTCCGCGATTGTTGTCACCGCTGATATACAAATTGGAACAACTATCGGAGCAATCATTGTCACCGAGGAGAGTATAATACCAGCTCCGGCGATTACACCGCTCACTGAGTACACGGTAATATCATCTGCAGTGATTCTTCGTCGGTATTTTTTTTATTTTTACTTGAAACACCTCAGTGAGTGTTTTGAGTTTAGTTTGAAATTCTCTGACCTGATCATAGCGATATTGAGATACCGAAGGTATCGTCGGCGATGAAATCATCGTTGATGACATCTTATTTATTACAACAGATTTCAAATGAAACCACTAGTGCTTTAATTGTTTACTTAAATCCGCTACGAATTCCACATGCCATGTTACTGAAACCCTAGCCAAATTATTATCTGTGGTTGTTATTGTAAATCGTTCAGTTGTATCCTTATCGATGATTGTTGATATCATATTGTTGAGCCCAGATGAACTCGTTGATGAAATATTAAATTGAGTCGGTGTCACTAGTGTTAATCGATAAATACCCTTGACGGTTGCAGTGATACTTAATATGTTGTTTGTAGGAGTCTACGCAAATGATCCATGTTGAATCGTGTATACTTCGTTTTTGGTTTTCTCAAGAGGGATTTTTGTTTATTCAATGGTTTCTATCATCCTCGTTGCATCATGTTTGATTGCCTCGATACAGTTTTTCATCTCTTCGATGAATTTTTTAATATCAGGAAGTTTTATGTCAATTTTATCCAACGTGGTTGAAAAAAAAATTATCAATGATATTTTTACAAAATGATATAAACTTTTCAACGTGATCTTCATATCTGGATTGAAGTGTTGCAAACTCTAACATAGAAGTTTTTATCTCTGTGAGCTTCGGTGTGGTCACTGGAGGATTACCAAAAAATTCTAACACGGGTTTATCAATATTGTCCATGATGGATTTATGTAAATCAGTAAATTTATTACATGTATTTACATGATCGTTATACTTTTCAACATGATCTGCGTATTTAACTTGAAGTGTTGCAAACTCTGATATGGAAGTTTTTATCTATGTGAGCTTCAGTGTGGTCACTGGAGGATGTCCAAAAAATTCTAATACAGGTTTATTAATATTGTCCATGATGGATTTTTGTAAATCAGTAAATTTATTAAATGTATTTACATGATCATCATACTTATCATTGAGTGATTTCAATGAATTTGCCGAGGATATATAATTGTTATCGAGTGTTAATATTTTATCTGTGATTGTTGAAATAAGTGCGCCTGGTTTGAGTTTACCCTGATTGGAAAAGAACGCGATAATATTTTCTACTGCGTTGTGTTGTTTAACTAAAATATCATCAAGAGAAACATTACTCGTTTTCAATTTACCCTGACGATCTTGAAATAAAACTATTTCATTGGGGTCAACACTTGCTAAGTTCAACATCTCAGCTATTTCATCTTCGATTATTTTTTTACTTCACCGGTTGCAGATATTCCCCCAGTGCCATCGGCACCGGGTTTCTTCAGCGCTGATAAAGATCGTCCCCAAATATCAACCATTTTTATTGTAAACATCTTTGATTTTCTAATTATTTTCTCTCTCTAAAATCTTCGATTTTCAAATCTTCGTTGACGACTTCGTTCGTTGCCAGCGACTACTAGTATATTCATTTACGACTTGATGAGGTGGTTTTCTCGATGATGAAATAGCGTCAAGGACATTTAATACTTCTATGCCGCATATTGGTGGGTCATTCATTTGTTGTGTTGGTAGAGTAGAAAAGCAAGTCTTCATTTTATGAAAGGTGTTTAATTGTTGTAAATAACTCATAAATTTTTTAGGCTTGCTAATCCATATGAATCGAAATAAACGATTACACGCGAATCAATCACGTATGCAACCCAGTGGGTTCCAGGTCCGGTGCTGTTATCGAGATTAATGATACCGGTTTCAACGCTGTTTGGTTGCGTCGGCAATTGATCTTTCATAAAGACACCTCTGAAGTTTTTGATAGCTAGTTTTCTAGCGGCATCGAGTAAATAAAATTTGACATGGGAATCAAAGATTCATGAACCAAAGTTTCCAGAGTTAGTAAACCGTTCCCGGTATTTTCAGGCCCCTTCCTTTGTATCATGAATACGGGGTTCCTGGTAATGTTAGACCCTTTCCCTTTTTTGTATCCTTTCCCGGTAGCTTTCTTTAGTGCCATCCCTGCAGCGGTACCAACGGCTCCTAACGCGGCCGCTTTAGCCACCGCTGGGGCTGCTGCTGGAATTAGCGCTGGTAACGCAGCTAACAACGGAAATATACCACATGATTTTATCATGATTTTGATCGCAGCTGCAGAGAGAGTGATCTGAACACCTTTTTATCTTTGAAAGCATCATTGTAATGTTTTATCTGACGAGTTGTCAGAGACAATTTATTCTGACCACCAGACATCTGATTGTGTTTCAGCGTTATCGTGGTTTCATATTTTTTAGCTGATTCGGATTGCAACTTTTTAATTTGACCAGGAGTTAACGTAACACTAATATGACTATATTACATTATACAATAACAGATTGATCTAATTGTTACATATTTTTGGAAAACACTAGATATTTTTGAAAATCACTACATGTTTTCTACTGGTGCATCGATTACTCTCATTCGTCCACCAACAACTTTGAATAGCATTGATTTATCACTGAGAATGACAAAGCAACTGCTCTATAACCACAAGCAGGAGGATCGGTTACACGAGCTCTAAAGTGTATATCAACGACGGATTGTCTTGTTAAATCAAGATGTTCCAGCGAAAAGTAATAAATCGGATATAAACTTTTAAAATCCAATTGTGATATTTGCAGACCAGTATCTACATTTTGATCGCGTCCCATATATGACAACAGACGATGATACACACGTGCTATTTGGTTGGTATTGTAATAAGTTCTATGTCCTCGGATGGTTCCTGTTGTCCGTTTATTCTCAGCGAGACTTCATTAACACCTATCTTATCAAATATCATATGGCTGCGTTCCTGAGAGAGAAATCGCTCTCTATTCAGTAGCACAACAAATATATGACGTGGGGATGAAATACCTTGTTTTGATGCCAGCTGCCATGTAAATGTACCATTAGTATTAGAATTCATGGTATCTGTGGTCACTGATAACCAACTTAGCAATAATTTTCCTCCATGATCCATAAATGATAGTAATCGTTCTTCTGTTGTGATTGATGGAGTCATTACTGGCATCCACAATGATAGTTTTGTTAAAATGACTTTACCCTCGAGAACAACAGCACCACGCCAGATTGCATCATTATCATTACCCTTTCTCCCAAGAACTACTGTATGCTTCGCTCCATAGATAACTTTTCGGACATTTCTACAGAATTCAAACATATGATGCAGTGGAATCGCGCATGAAAATTGTTGACGTGATCTTTTCAACATTGATACACGTGTTGCAAATCCTAGGTTGTAATTAAGATTAGTACTTTTTATAATATCAAAGGCAGCACCTGGTCTTGGTTCGTGTTCAAAAGTATCATCTGGTTGATAAGCAACTCCAGTAGCTACTGGTGTCCGTAATATAATATACTGAATGTGTTCAGCGTTATCGGTAATATCCTTAGAAAACATCATAGATGGGCCTGCCGATCTTGTATAATCATCAGAATATCTTGCTAACCCCACTATTGTTGTGGCAACATCAACCTCACGCTCAATAGATTCAATTTCTCTTCCATCGATCATATACCTTGCACTTTCAAATAGCGCAATAATACCATTATTAACAAAACCAACTCGTACATTTGGGTCATCTGCGTATGCTGTATTGGCTGCAACATTTGTTACAAGTTCTCCTTCCACTTCAATAAATGCTTCTGTGGGTAGAAAGTATTTACTGGTATCATGAACTTGAAGAAGTTCAATTCTTGATCGAAGATCAGGTTGTACTGCATGATAAGAATAAAATTGATAATCGCGTACAGAATCATCTTTACGCACTGGGGCTTCCATATCAAACGCTGGATCAAGTGTCTGTTTGAATATTTTATTTTATATTCCTTGATCTAAATCGCGATTTCTGTCGGGATCTTAAGCCACTTCCCGCCATTATATTTACAGTAATATCATCTTGGTTGCTGGCCGCAAACGACGGAGTCGTTCACGATGGTAATTTCTGATAAACTGCGTTATTTATTATTTTACTAACATTTGTAGGCATCACTGTTGTAGATGGTAACGCCAATGACGAAGTTATCGGTTTCTTTCTTCGTCGAACTAGCGACATTAGTTTATCCTTTGCAGCGGAAAACGCCTTCCCGGCAAGATCTCCAACAGCGCTAATACTCTTATCACGAATAACATCAATGGCTTTCATTGATAATTGTTTTGCGATTGGGGACACTTTTGGAGCCATTCTTGCAAATAACTCTGCAATGGTATTGCCGAGACCATCACCATAGTACGCTTTGTAAACAGGCAATCATGAGTTTACTACATAGACGCTGGTTGGCTTATCATGGTTGTAGTGTATGATCATCTTATTATAAAAACACTAGTGTTTTCTAAATCAATATTTATCTAATTGCGAAATCGTAAGGATTTTCATTGCTAGTGAAATTCAAATAATTTCCATTTCGGTGATGAAAAATCCAAGGGATTTTCAGTCACTATAATAACCATGATTGGAAAAATCCGTAGGATGTTTTACTAACTCATCAATAAAATCGCGATATGTTTCAATATTCATGATGCCACCTTGAAATAACCGCATACAGATATCAGCTGCTTCGTTAATTATTTCCTGTGAGTTATTTCCAGCTCGTTTCCCTCCTATGAGAACTACTAATCGTGCTATATCGCTAAGAATATTACCAGGACAACGAACAAGACCACTACCTGAAATTCCACATGAAATTGTCGGCAATTTCTGGGAAAATCTTTGATTGGAATCTCTTCGAGATTTAGAAAATCCCTTTCCGCTTGATTTTTTAGTGATACCAGTTGCACCTTTTTCAGAATCGGCTTCTGCCATTATTTCTATTTCACCCGGGATTGGGTCTGCTGTATATACTGGTGGTGGTTGTGTGACACCTTTCACCATAGCCATAAAATTATTAAAATCATCACGTATCTTTTTTGTGATTATAGTTTTACCACGGTTTGCTAAAAATAATTTATTTGCCCAGGTGTCTTTGTCTTTTATAGCTTCGTCAAATTCATAATTTAAATGTTGTTTTCTTGCTTTAAAATTTATTCTAGTAAAATTAACTAATTCAGAGTCTGTTTTAATTCCTCTGATTCTATTTAATGTATCAGTCGAAAATATATTTCCGGGTGAATAGTCTTTTCTTGCAGTAGCACGTTGTTCTTGTTCAATTTCTTGAAGTGGTTCAGGCGGTGTGCTAACATCAACATCACCAAATCGTTTAATCTCTTATTGAAGTTGTCGTTCTTCTTGTTATTGTTGTCTTACAGCGGTTATTATATCACCAGGAAGTGTTTTTAAAGTTTTTTTTGTTTGTTTGGATCTCTTTGCTATTTTTTCAAGTACAGGAAGAAGAGGAGCTTCTTTCCTTTCTCCTTCCTTGGGAATTTCTCCGTATATTGTTCTTTCAGTGGCTGATTTTACATCTTTTGTTGCCGTGGTTATTGGTTTAAACAGATCTTCAGTTCCTGTTATAAAATCAGTCTGAAGACTCTGTCTAGCTTGTAGTTTTTCTCTAACAGAAACACGAATTGGTATGAATTTCTTAATTGCAGCTAATCTTTCAAACGCTAATCTAGTCGTTAGTGCTTCGTTTACCATTATATAGAAAACGCTAGCGTTTATAAATGTACGATCTAAATGTAGTGAAAAACGCAACAAAATCCATGAAAAATGCAACAAAAATGACCAAAAATAAAAAAAATCTACAAACAGCTCTATCAATGATGGATAAACTTCCGATTTCCTTAATAAATAATAATTATTGAAGTATTGTACATGTCACTGGTGACTTTGTCACCATGGTTAGTACTTACTCTATTGCGGTTACCAATGGAGAATTTTCGGTTTGGCGGATAATATCTCTTATTGCTTTAACCCTCAAATTAATTGTGCGTTTGAATCCATATTGCTGCCCCAATTCTTTTCTGATTTTTTCGTCAGTGAATAACGGGACAAACTTATTGACGTCGTTACAGAATACAAGGGAGTCACGAATTTCATTCTGGATTTTTTTATAAAGCATATCGTTTCGTTATTATTCATAGCGCTGTATTCAATATCTTGAAAATCAGAAAGAATCTGATCACAATTTAATTTATTTGATAACTGAATTCCTTGACTTTTCAAATTTGAAATCTCAGATATGATCTCATCGATATTTCAGAATTCATTTATATATAATAATATATATATATATCTCTAATTTGAAAAATTGATATTGATATTGATATATTTTTCAAAAATAAATAATAGCCATGATGAGCGATTATCATTCACACTGGGTCCCTTATTTGGCCTTTGTGTCTTCCAAAGGGTTCTTTTTCTTTGAGATTTTCTCTCTTCTTTCTCTCTTTGACCCTATGACCGTTTATTTTAGCCGATAATTCATTCTGGGGTTACCCTAGTGTTTATTTGCTATTATGGTGGCGCTCTACAGTTTCGTACTTTGCATATGGTTAGAATTTTAAGGAAAAATAATTTTCTGGGATTTCTTCACTGGTTATACTGGGAATATAATAAAGACTTTGTATATCTTAGGTGTTGGGAGAAGAACTTTCAATTCCCTTTATTTTGATGTATGATTGATGGGTGTACTTTAGGTTCTAGAGTATACAGCTTGGGCTAACATAAGATGTGCTCATGTAAACAAACTGCTAGCTCCGCATGGTCATTTTCACTCCCTGGACTTCAGAGGTAACTTGTAGAAAAATGGTACGATAACTTTTTTTACTTTTCAGATATTTTGTAATTTGTTCATTGCACTTTCAGAAGCTGCTTATGCCTACTTCAGCAAAATTCGTTTTCCCTAGTTTAATAACTGCTAAAGTTAGTGTACTTTTGATTAATTCTGGCTAATTTTTCAAGCACATGGGAGCATCCATTTTGTTATACCATGCGCTTAGATCATTTACAATTTCCACAAGTGCAGTATCCAAAGAAATATCAGCCACATTACATCAAAGTAGCATTGAGATATGCCAACATTATCTCCATTGTGCATGTTACAAATGTAAACAACTTCACCTCACATACGTCACTATCTGAAAAGTACATATTAACTGGTGAGCGCCCCCTATTTATTTTGGGGGCGCCCATATCTCCAGGTGAATTTTCTAAGCGAAACGAAATGTTAGAATATTCTGAAGACTGTCTATGGATTTTTTGTACACCTCCCTCCAAGAATTAATTTCCCGGGGGTGTATAAAAATCACACCGTCACGTATTTGACGTGACGGGAGGTGTACACGAGGTACCCTTGGGCTGGCGCCCCCAATCATATAGAAAAAAACCTCTAAATCGGTACCACCGACAGTATGTCAGTTACGAGAATCGAACCATGGGCCTTGGGACGCTAAATTCGGTATCTACAAGTAAATGCTTTTGAATACGATATATGTGTATCAAACCGAATACTTGAGAAAAAAAATAATATAACTATTTGTAATACTACATATTTGATTCGTTTTCTTACAGATTATATCTCCATTGAGAATCATAAGTTTAAACAGTAAAATATGGTTAAACTGTCTTCCTTTCCTAAGCTCTATTTGTTCTAAATGGACAATTAAACAACGAGTCTTATTATAGTGAATAGAGAGACAGTCTGACGGAAGGGGACAAACAGACAGACAGTCATAATCCATTAATTGGTTACAAGCAATAATTAAATAATGTAGACGAGATCTAAGATTGCATTTATATTGATCCCCGCTGACTAACAGACATAGTATTAACGTCTGTGGGAGTGCAAATCGATAAAAGGCATAGCTAACGTTACTGAGACATCAAAAGCCTTATTGATTTGTCTTAGAACAGGCGCAGGGGGCGCGGACAGTAAACAGAGTTATTTATAGAACACGGAAATTATGAAAAACACTTGCTATTGTTTGATTTGGAAACGCTAGCGTTTCTACGACAGGTTCAAAGTACTATAACACACTGGAAATTGTGAACATGCGACAACAATTGTGGCGGGGTTTTTATGCCCATGAGCTTCTATAAAATATTTACAAGTCTTAATTTGCCAAATTAACGCATTTTTTAAGATTTTGAAGAAGCCTTGGTTTGCCAAATTGACGCCTCTAAAAAGTTGTCCGATTCGCCCCTGCTGCTTAACAGGCAGTTGTACATATACAGTGTAGTCTGTCAAACGTGTTACTTTGGCAAATTATCATCTTATCCACTGACCCGTTCAGCTGATAAGACTTTAAATCTGTGCTGTGGACACGTGCTATTTGGTTAGTATTGTAATGTGAAAAGATTAATATGTCGCCGTGATTCCTTAACAGGGTCGAGTTTATCACAAATAATGCAAAACAGGCTATCCTAGCCACCATCAATCATGTTGTACAATTAATTTTTCCCTGAACAATAATACTAGTAGCTGCTCGTTTTGTCGTTTATCATGGAATCAACGAAAATACCATCGTGATCTATCCGGAATGTTGAAAAATGTTGGGTTTTTTCTTATATTTGGTTACTCTATCAAAACCAAATTATGATGGTGTATTGTGGTTCAAACACGGCTGATCTCTTTCGTTCTCATTCAACAATCCTGTATCTCACTTCCTCTGGTTCGAACACAGCCAACTTCTCAAATTCACTTGATGTTTTGAACGTTTTAATCTATGCCACAATTTTTCTTGTGCCATTTATGGCCTTGGGAACTCTGGTTTTATCTCAGCGATATTAAAATGATGTTCTCGCAGTTGTTTAGCTGGCTCTTTATTATACTATAAGTAAAATACTTTTCTATAATTGATCTTTCTCTATTAAGATGATATTAAATATTTACAATATTTTATTTTTTTTATCTTCAGCACAGTATATGAATGCACTTTTTTTTATGAAACAAAACTTGGATACTAAATCCATAAACTCTCTCCCTGTCCAGATCCCGTACTGGACAGGGTACCCGTTTAAAGGGTAAAATAAAATTACAAATATTTGAAAATTTTGTAATAGAATCAATTAAATAATTAAAGACGACCTAAATTGAGTCAGGAGAAGTACAACCAAATTAATTTTGTATAGACCTTGACTTAAGGCAGACGGACTAGAGGAATTAAATAAATAGTAAGTAAAGTGAGACACAATTAAAAAATTATAAATAAAAACACCTCACTTTACACAAAATTTAAAAATCCAATCACTTAATTAAATGATTAAAAAAATGACAAATGTGATAACCCATTTAGAGGTGAATCACGGAATAAGACAACTGGTGAATTTGAATTTGAACGAGAAAAGCTATCCTAACAAAAACACACTATATATATATATTTATATATAGCACACATACAAATAGCACTAACACAAATAGCAAACACAGGATATAGGAAACCACTAGCCATTGTCAAAATAAAAGAAAAAAAAAAGATAGTGGATCCGAAGGAGGGTAGATGAATATTCTCACTTCGGAAATCCCTCTTTAAAAGCATTAGAGAAATGAAAATACCCATTTCAAATTTTTATAATCCCGATGGGAAAAATTAAATGGAAATTTAAATGAAAATAAAAATAATATAACTAAATATCAGAGAGTGCACACACACACATAAAAACTTTTTACTTTATTTATGAAAGAGGGGGAAGCATCTGTCTGGTCCAGCCTCCAAACAAAGAGAATTAAACACAAACACATATACTATATTTAGAGGATCTCTAATGGGCAATGATATAATACTGAATTTATGAAACAAGTTGAATAATGTCCAGCTTTTGCAAGCCAAGGGTAGCAAAAGCTGGACATTATTCAACGAGTTTTATCAATGAAATATTACCCATTTTAGATTCTTTTTATCACATAGTTTATATTTGAGTGGAAATTATTTAGATAGAAGAATGAATAATTTCTCTTAAAAGCATGTGGTAAACTACTCTTACATTTATAGATTAAAATACGTTAAAATGATTGCTACCAGGCAAACAGTACTTCTCAGCTATAGTTCATCATACCGCGACCAGTTGTACCGGACCCGTATGGGCAAAACCTGATATCATGACTAGCGCTTAACGGGTAATTGGATATTTTATTAAATATTTTTTTAAATGGAGAATTGGGAATTATCGTGAACCTTTTGCATGCGGTGTGAATTTGTGAATCGCTGAAAAAGTCGTGAAATTCCCACCAAAATTGTAAAGGTTGGCAGCTCTGTTACTGGATGCAGAAATTCACCCATTTACTGCAATGCATTTGTGACAGGATATTTGCAATTTTTAACTGTACAGAAGACGTAAACAATTCTTTTTGAGTTGCATCTGCATCCCATATACACTGTGTAAGAGATCGCTGTGGCTTGATAAAGTTCTGTCAGTTACGAGACCCATTTACATCCAACTTCTTCTGTCAACAGAGGTGAGTTTATTTACTTCTGTGAGTTAATATTTAAACCACACATGTATATACGGTGGATTATATATCTATGTTACAGATAAACTGCTCATCCCCACCACGCTATCAATTAAGCAATACGATAAATTTTACGTCTTCTTGTTGTTCTTGTTTTGCAGTTTTACACCATTTTCTCATTATGATATTGTTATAAATGACATTTAAAAAACCTGTAGGGGTAACATCTCCATATTCAGACAGCCAAAAAAGTGTTTCCACAATTTCCTCTCGCGAGTAGTTATAAAATGGCTACCAAAAAAGTTCATTCGAAACAAAACCTTACAGAATGCGGGGTTAAAAATGTTTTTCCACGATCCCAGCCAATAATTAACAAGGATACTACACAATCATTTCATGGGCTTATTTGTATGAATCAGAATCTCAAAGTTCTATTTTAACATGTAATATACTATATGAAAACTATACCTACTAAATCATATATATCTCATTTGTTGAAGAAATGTTGAGAGATAACCAGTATATCTTTATGATTTTGATAACCAGTTTACCAATGCAATTTCTGCTTCGCAAACAATATAACTATTTTCATACCTTCTTCAAAAACATGTGCTTTTGATGTCATTCTTATACACCATTCATTTTGTTGGGATTTTTTTTAATTGTAATTACTTTAAATATTTGATTAAACTTGGTTATCATATATTATAAAAACAATATATGTAACTGAGATTTCCTCACAATTAGGTGCTTGGTAACACAGAACATTTTTGCTATTAAAATAAAAATTTCACCATTAAAAAGAGAGATCATTGTACCATGCATTGTCTTTTCATGGATCAGAAAAACTTGGGTGGTACAATTTACAGTTATCAGTCAAGGGTGGTACAATTTACAGTTATCAGTCAATTAAAGAGAGTCCGTCTTAATCCATGAAAATGGTTCTCAGTCAAATATTTAATAATTCTCATGTTGAAATGATCTATAGCAATGCACAGCACATCTTTTTCATCAAAAGTCCTGGCAGTGATGTCTAATCCTGAATCTATCGAAGTTTCCATCATTGGAACACTACCTCTAGCAGAAGCATGGTGTAATGCTGTCCATCCACTTTTATCACGCCTTTGTAATAATCGGGGATTAGTTTCAATAAAATATTTCGCTAATAATAAGTTATCATTGCCTGCAGCAATATCCAGAACACGAATACCACCATTTGTCCTGGCTGTGATGTCCAATCCTGCTGCCATCAGAGTCTAAATCATAAACAAACTGCCTGTTAAGGAAGCATGATGTAATGCTGTCCATCCATCATTATCATTTAGTTGTAATAATTCAGGATTGGTGTCAGTCAGATATTTAACTATTGCTAGATTGTCATTTTGTGCTGCAATGTGTAGTACATGAGCACCTTTATTAGTCCTGGCTGTGATGTCTAATCCTGCTGCTATCAGAGTCTCAAACATAATCACACTGCCTCCTATAGCAGCAGAGTGTAATACTGTCCATCCATTTATGTCCTTCTGTTGTATTAATACAGGATTGGTATCAATCAGATATTTAACTATTGCTAGATTGTCATTTTGTGCTGCAATGTGTAGTACATGACCACCATTATTAGTTCTGACTGTGATGTCTAATCCTGCCTCTAATAGACTCTCAATCACAGGGACACTGCCTTTTAAAGCAGCATGGTGTAATACTGTCCATCCATTTTTGTCATTCTGTTGTATTAATCCAGGATTGGTATCAATCAAATATTTAACTATTGTCAGATTATCATTAGCTGCTGCAAGGTGTAGTACATGAGCACCATTATTAGTCCTGGATGTGATGTCTAATCCTGCCTGTAATAGACTCTCAATCACAGGGACACTGCCTTTTGAAGCAGCAGAGTGTAATACTGTCCATCCATTTTTGTCCTTCTGTTGTATTAATCCAGGATTGGTATCAATCAGATATTTAACTATAGCTAGATTGTCATTTTGTGCTGCAATGTGTAGTACATGACCACCATTATTAGTTCTGACTGTGATGTCTAATCCTGCCTCTAACAGACTCTCAATCACAGGGACACTGCCTTTTAAAGCAGCATGGTGTAATACTGTCCATCCATTTTTGTCATTCTGTTGTATTAATCCAGGATTGGTATCAATCAAATATTTAACTATTGTCAGATTATCATTAGCTGCTGCAAGGTGTAGTACATGAGCACCATCATTAGTCCTGGATGTGATGTCTAATCCTGCCTGTAATAGACTCTCAATCACAGGGACACTGCCTTTTGAAGCAGCAGAGTGTAATACTGTCCATCCATTTTTGCCCTTCTGTTGTATTAATCCAGGATTGGTATCAATCAGATATTTAACTATTGCTAGATTGTCATTTTGTGCTGCAATGTGTAGTACATGAGCACCATTATTTGTCCTAGCTGTGATGTCTAATCCTGCTGCTATCAGAGTCTCAAACATAATCACACTGCCTCCTATAGCAGCATGGTGCAATACTGTCGATCCATTTTCATCATTCTGTTGTAATAATCCAGGATTGGTGTCAATCAAATATTTAACTATTGTTAGATTGTCATTTAGTGCTGCAATGTGTAGTACATGAGAACCATCATTAGTCCTGGCTGTGATGTCTAATCCTGCTGCTATCAGAGTCTCAATCACAGGGACACTGCCTCTCAGTGCAGCATAGTGTAATACTGTCAATCCATTGTTCCCCTTCTGTTGTATTAATCCAGGATTGGTATCAATCAGATATTTAACTATTGCTAGATTGTCATATCCTGCTGCAATGTGTAGTACATGAGCACCACTATTCGTCCTGGCTGTGATGTCTAATCCTGCTCCTATCAGAGTCTCAAACATAATCACACTGCCTCCTATAGCAGCAGAGTGTAATACTGTCAATCCATTGTTCCCCTTCTGTTGTATTAATCCAGGATTGGTATCAATCAGATATTTAACTATTGCTAGATTGTCATTTTGTGCTGCAATGTGTAGTACATGATCACCATTATTAGTTCTGACGGTGATGTCTAATCCTGCCTCTAATAGACTCTCAATCACAGGGACACTGCCTTTTAAAGCAGCAGAGTGTAATACTGTCCATCCATGTTTGTCATTCTGTTGTATTAATCCAGGATTGGTATCAATCAAATATTTAACTATTGTCAGATTATCATTAGCTGCTGCAAGGTGTAGTACATGAGCACCATCATTAGTCCTGGATGTGCTGTCTAATCCTGCCTGTAATAGACTCTCAATCACAGGGACACTGCCTTTTAAAGCAGCAGAGTGTAATACTGTCCATCCATTTTTGTCCTTCTGTTGTATTAATCCAGGATTGGTATCAATCAGATATTTAACTATTGCTAGATTGTCATTTTGTGCTGCAATGTGTAGTACATGAGCACCATTATTTGTCCTAGCTGTGATGTCTAATCCTGCTGCTATCAGAGTCTCAAACATAATCACACTGCCTCCTATAGCAGCATGGTGCAATACTGTCCATCCATTTTCATCATTCTGTTGTAATAATCCAGGATTGGTGTCAATCAAATATTTAACTATTGTTAGATTATCATTAGCTGCTGCAATGTGTAGTACATGAACACCATCATTAGTTCTGGCTGTGATGTCTAATCCTGCTGCTATCAGAGTCTCAAACATAATCACTCTGCCTCCAATAGCAGTAGAGTGTAATACTGTCCATCCATTTTTGTTCTTCTGTTGTATTAATCCAGGATTGGTATCAATCAGATATTTAACTATTGCTAGATTGTCATATCCTGCTGCAGTGTGTAGTACATGAGAACCATCATTAGTCCTGGCTGTGATGTCTAATCCTGCTGCTATCAGAGTCTCAATCACAGGGACACTGCCTCTCCGAGCAGCATAGTGTAATACTGTCCTACCATTGTTCCCCTTCTGTTGTATTAATCCAGGATTGGTATCAATCAGATATTTAACTATTGCTAGATTGTCATTTAGTGCTGCAATGTGTAGTACATGAGAACCATCATTAGTCCTGGCTGTGATGTCTAATCCTGCTGCTATCAGAGTCTCAATCACAGGGACACTGCCTCTCCGAGCAGCATAGTGTAATACTGTCCTTCCATTGTTCCCCTTCTGTTGTATTAATCCAGGATTGGTATCAATCAGATATTTAACTATTGCTAGATTGTCATATCCTGCTGCAATGTGTAGTACATGAGCACCACTATTCGTCCTGGCTGTGATGTCTAATCCTGCTGCTATCAGAGTCTCAAACATAATCACACTGCCTCCTATAGCAGCATGGTGCAATACTGTCCGTCCATTTTCATCATTCTGTTGTAATAATCCAGGATTGGTGTCAATCAAATATTTAACTATTGTTAGATTATCATTAGCTGCTGCAATGTTTAGTACATGAGCACCATTATTAGTTCTGGCTGTGATGTCTAATCCTGCTGCTATCAGAGTCTCAATCACAGGGACACTGCCTCTCCGAGCAGCATAGTGTAATACTGTCCTTCCATTGTTCCCCTTCTGTTGTATTAATCCAGGATTGGTATCAATCAGATATTTAACTATTGCTAGATTGTCATTTAGTGCTGCAATGTGTAGTACATGAGAACCATCATTAGTCCTGGCTGTGATGTCTAATCCTGCTGCTATCAGAGTCTCAATAACAGGGACACTGCCTCTCAGTGCAGCATAGTGTAATACTGTCAATCCATTGTTCTCCTTCTGTTGTATTAATCCAGGATTGGTATCAATCAGATATTTAACTATTGCTAGATTGTCATATCGTATTGCAATGTGTAGTACATGAGCACCACTATTCGTCCTGGCTGTGATGTCTAATCCTGCTGCTATCAGAGTCTCAATCACAGGGACACTGCCTCTCCGAGCAGCATAGTGTAATACTGTCCTTCCATTGTTCCCCTTCTGTTGTATTAATCCAGGATTGGTATCAATCAGATATTTAACTATTGCTAGATTGTCATTTAGTGCTGCAATGTGTAGTACATGAGAACCATCATTAGTCCTGGCTGTGATGTCTAATCCTGCTGCTATCAGAGTCTCAATAACAGGGACACTGCCTCTCAGTGCAACATAGTGTAATACTGTCAATCCATTGTTCTCCTTCTGTTGTATTAATCCAGGATTGGTATCAATCAGATATTTAACTATTGCTAGATTGTCATATCGTATTGCAATGTGTAGTACATGAGCACCACTATTCGTCCTGGCTGTGATGTCTAATCCTGCTGCTATCAGAGTCTCAAACATAATCACACTGCCTCCTATAGCAGCAAAGTGCAATACTGTCCATCCATTTTCATCATTCTGTTGTAATAATCCAGGATTGGTGTCAATCAAATATTTAACTACTTTGATACTTTCTTTCTGTGCTGCAATGTGTAGCACATTAATGCCATAATTTGTTTTGGTTGTGATATCCACTTGTGTACTAAGAAGTTTTATAAGTTCTAAATTTTCTGAATATGCTGCAAAATGAATACAAGTGAATCCAATACTGGTTTTATTAAACACCAAATCTGGATACCTAGTCATTAAATACTTCACCATTTCCGTTCGGCCAAATCTGCAAGCAATATGGAATAGGTTAACATTATGATCACATGACACAGATTTGGGGTAAAAGATGCATTTTTTTATGACATTTTCAAGATCTTTCATGTTCATAATACTGAGTTTTGCATTTATATTTCCTTTTCGAAGCACAAGCATCTTCATAACTAACACATTTCCCATTGAAGCAGCTGCAAACATAACAAAATTGTCAACATTTTCTTGAATTTCTACTAAATTTTCCAGCATATCCATTTCGTCTGCGAGACATGCGTTGGTGGCAACTAGCAAGAGCTGCCTTTTGACAAGATAATGGTTTAGTAAGGAACACTGGGAAATATTTTTAATAATTCTTTCCACAACTATTGTGTTTTTTGCATAAATTAAATGGATCAGAAGACTGTGTCCATCAGAATCTGTTTTGGAAACAAAACTGATCACATCATCTATGGAAGTGACGCTCTTTGAAAAGTAACCCACAAAATGAAGGCTTTTCCAGACAAGTGCTTCTGCAATGTTTTTGAATAACTCTTTTTCCTGAGATTCAAGACCTTCATTAAATCGTTCATACACAACACTAAACTGAGTGACATCTATCTTTATCTTGAAATTTAGGAAGTCTTCTCCCTCCGTTCGGTCCAATTCCGTTGTCACAAGACACATTTTAGACAACTGTTTCAATGAACACTTTCTCAGTGTTACTTTAGGGTAGTCTTTTCCAAAAGTAATAAACGTCGCTGTTTCAATAGAGTCATGTTGAAAGGTGAATTTTTTTGTTTTATTCTTGTATTCTACAAGTGTACCGCAAAGATTCTGGCCAATTTCTTTGATCTGACCAATCGTCATCTTTTCCTTGAGTCCACAATAGTCAGATATTAATGTGATGTTATTACTTAGCTCCTCCATTTTATTTTCTAATGCCAATTGTCCACCACATAACATGAGCAGTACAAGAAAACTATAGATTTCGGGGTTTTTCTTTGATATCTCTTGGATTTCTTCAATGAGAAACCTATTGTTTGAGAAGACCTCTTTCCAATGTACTCTCAAATGTTGTATGGATCTAAGTAATTTGCAATTCTCCGGAAAACCAATTACATTTTTCATTTGGGCGATGTCTTCAATTGCAAATGTGTCATTTCTATCTACACATTTTGGGGCATATTTCAGCAACATATGCACCCGTTCTTCTTTTGTTAGACAGTAGCTCTCACTACTGATATCAACAACATGGGAATTAAACATCAAGGAAAAAGCATCATTTCTCAGCAGAGAAGATTTGATAGATACTAAAATTTGGGTCCTAATGCAAACAATGAGGAAAATAGAGCTGCCATTGAGATTTGGGAAAATTAATTCTGAGGTCTTTATCCATCTGTCAAGATCAGTTTCTGAGACTCCATATTTGCCAAGGAAATCATCCAAAAAGACAACTAATGGTAACTTTGTGTCAACTAATTCTTCCCACTCATTCGCATTATGTATCTGTACAGGCTGTATTTCGTTGTTCTTTTCCATAAGATCTGCTGCAAGAGATAGAGCTAGATAAGTCTTTCCTTCTCCGGGTTTCCCTTGCAGTACAAGATGTTTGTACTGAAACAGAATGTCCCTGGCATGTTCAAACACTCTCGTTGTAACGTGGACATCCTTATTACAACTTTTATGTCTGTCTATTCTTTCCCTCATAAGACCTGTATAAATAATTAAATATAAACAGAATCATAAAAGAGTTTATGATATTCAATATGATACTTACTTACAGCTATCATCATATTTGAACACTAAATAAATATAATAATAGTAATCATCATCATTGCTACGTTCGTCATCATCATCATTTACGTACGAGTCCATATACTACAAAAACAGCAAAACTCCAACATCAGACAAACAAGGACATATCAATGATCAGTTTGTCCTGAAGAGAAAATAAAATGTTAAATTATCTTTATGGTCATTACAGTTAGATCTGTTTGTTTCAGTAGTGGGTCTAGATACCGTTATTTTAAAAGGATCTCGATTGTGTTTAACCTTAAGGCTATTACGTCTGACAAAGGACACAAGAGCCATCGATTGATCCAGATGTATCAATGTACCAATTGCTATTTATTTATGAAGTTATATTATAGCTCCAGCACCCCCTTCAACCTTCTGTCTTCCACACACACACATATCATCCTAACATTGCCATGAACAGAGAGCATCGTCTTGTTCAAATTTCAATGAAACTACAGCTCCGTCAAGAAACATAACTGGCTATTAACTAAATAATTTACTTGTGTTTATCCTGAAAGCAATTCATCAGTTTCATATTGGAAATAATAAAATTCAAATAAACAGGATATTAATTATTTCATGATATGGTAGAATTACTGATTTAACAGTGGAAAAATGAAGCCTTGAGTTTGGTTAAAATTTTATTACATGCTCTGCATTGCTAGCTTCTTGAATAAATATCTAGAGTAATGCTTTATAGCTATCCATAAATTAAATCCACATACACATCTTGCCTCTTTTGGTTAACTATGCCTGCCATTGGTTTTTATTGACATTGTTTGGTCCATGTGTTGGGAACAAGTACATGTTCAGCTAGCTGACAAACACAAAACTGCAACAGACACATATTACAAACTTGGAAAGGAGTTAAGACGATTCCACAGACTTCCCAAGAAATATGTAGCATAGTTAGAACTAAAGAAGCAAATGGATGAAGAGGCAAGAAAGAGCAAATGAAATGAAACCAACAAGATATCGGAAGTGCTATGCCTACTCAACACACATTCCTATAATGGGTCAGAAACCTACCAAAAACCCAAATAAATTTGTCGTACTGAGGAACCACTCTCTGATTTATGAACCAATCTGCAAAAGAACATTGATTTAATCATATTCAACCAAGCTTTCATCTTTGGGCCGTGTTATTTACGATATCTATTTATAAAAACCACAAAGTATTTCCGATGAAAGTCTGTGGAACCACCAATAATGTTGTGGCCTTTAATATTACTCTGGGGCAGTAACACATCATTTTACTACAGATTTATTGTACACCTTTTAGACTAGATTAAAATAGAATTGTTGATTGGTCATGATGATGAGAGAGAGTCATGAAACAATACAGGAAACTATGTCCTAACTGTGTGCTAAGCATATAAATGACAACATAACATGGCGTACGACTGACAAAATAACAAAATACACCAAAGAAAGAACATCAATTATTAAAGAAATATCTGGTCTGACCAGGTGCAATTGCAAACAATAGCATGGAAATTGAAGAGGCAAACATTTCAAAGGAAAATAAAGAAATAATCATCACAATTTACTTGAGTATCATTTGAGGTATGTACAAAGAAACATTGTGCACCACTGTATTAATAACAATGATGATTACAGACTAATAATAACACCGAACCCATGCATCACTGGATGAAAATTGTTCTAAGAACTCTATGAGGTCATACAATCAAGATGACAGATAAGAGGCGTGTTCTTTATGATGCAGGCAACTTCAGCTTGGCATCAAGATTTGGTCTGTATAAACTGTCACCGGCTGGGTGGTAAACCAAGACTGAAGATAGAAAACAAGCATCTTTTGTAATGTTCTTGACTATTTAAAGAAGAGAACAAAAACCTGACAAGATGGCCACTATACTGTGAAAGTACACAAAAACGTTGCCATAAGCCGAACCAAGGAGAATGAGTTGAGTCCACAAGAACAAAAACGCCAATAAAATAAATTATTAAAGTGGAACTAAGTATAGAACTGTCCACAACTGTGAGATGCCAAGACATGTTATTATGAAAGTGGTTAGAGCCTGATTTAAACCATAGTGCTGCAATTACTGCAAGCTGAACATACTAATGTTACAGCTAGGATAAAACAAAACCAAAGAAACAGAGTTCTGTAAATGTACATAAAAGGATGTTCAAAGAAAAACATAAAAAGACAAAATAAACATTTTACAAAAACAACAAAAAGGACCATGATTAACAGCATTTCAATGTGAGATAGCTTGAAAACTCTTTCAGATTAAATTGATGTCATTTATGTATTCTTTATGATATATCCATTTAAAATATGAATTCAATGACTGAACTGAAATCATAAGATTGTCAAGAAATTCAGGATTTTCACCTGTACATAAACTTTCTTTATGTACGCAAACAATTCTGTTCTGTAATAAAGACTATGTGATGTTGATGATAAGACGCTGAAGATGAATCAAAAACCGATATAAACTTCCACAGATAATGAATGGTAATGCTTCTCATCTTAGCACAGTGAATACAAAGAGTTGTCTGTCTTGATTTGTGTGTGTTTGGTATCATGATAAAAATGATTTTTATGCATAAAGATAATAATAATAAGAATTTTTATTATATTTTCTATACCAAGTAATATTATGATTTTCATTATATTTTCTATACCAAGTAATATTATGATTGCTCTGTGATAAATCGAAGCATTTAGTTCCTATTAGCACTTCTTAGTGCCTCTTAGAAGCTCTTTCTAGTTCTAAGAGGTATTTAACAGGACCCTGAGCTAGCATGCTTGATTTGTTTCATCATTTTTAAGTTTTATTTTGTTTGGCTATGGGTAACTAAACAGGAACACCAGACCTAAACTCAATTAAGAATAATCACAGTGCAAATAATGAACTAGGGGGAGTTGGAGACAGTGATATATCTCAAAATGGACTCACACTACTTAATCAAAAATCTATGAGTTTGAGGTGTAGGGACTGTAAACAGTCTTTTGTAGCACTTACAAAATTTTATTTTGTTTGCCTGATGGTGTAAAATCAACCAGGGTTTAGGATAAAAAGATAAAACATGGCTGAGAGAAGCATCCCAGTGAAAGTCCCACAGTGATGATTTTACTATCCCCATCAATTACAAGTTCCATCCACCTAAATGGTGATAAAGCCTGGAACTGCTTTGGTTGAGTCTGACTGGGTTATTAGTAATATTATGTCATATAAAGAAGACTTTAAAGAGAATGTTACAAGCGTCCTGTAAAAGAGTTATTTATGTTCTCTTTATTACTTGAACTAATTATGTTGGTGTTAACATTGCTTAGCAACCCAACCAGGTGGTTGCACAACCAGATCCACCTAGGTTGTCAACCTTAAACTTATGTTCTTAATAAATTTCAGTGTCCACATACTAGTAATATGTGTGCTTTGCAAAGTAAACACATGTATGAATATTATTCCTAGACATTTCTACTGAAAATGATGAGTTATCTTGTATAACGTTAACTGATGTCAATAATTTAAAAAAACAACCAATACTGTAAATTTTGATGTTGCTTTTAATTTCTGCATAACTTATGAACATTAATCTAAATATTTAATATTATTCTTCTTGTTGAACATAAACTGATTTTGTCTTGGTTATTTTTCTATATGTGATTACATAACTGCAATCTAACCAACATTTAAAATCCATTATTATGTTGCACTGGCTCTTCACATTTGAGTAAGCACACATTCATGCATTTGTCAAATCATACTATCATACTAATGAATGCTGATGAGAAAGGCTGGCATTACTAAATCTATCTACCTACCCGGTATATATCTGTGTGTGTGCGCAAATTGTGTGTCTATGCGTGATAAAATGAAAACAGTTTTGGTGATCTTACTGCTATTCCAGCACAAGAATGTGAGTCTTCCTATATTACTTCACAGCGTGTTTTTATGTTATTATTCTCTTATATGTCTGTGTTACATATTTAATATTTACTATGGAGAAAATGTATTATCATTTGTTTGGTTTACTTCTAATTTTATACAAGAATGATTTGAGTAATGAGTCAAATGTGTTGGTTTTTATTAACAATAAACTTAGTTGGCAATACTGGAATAGCAAACCAGTTATATGTTTTTAATTAAAAGTAAAAAAAAACTTTCAATAAACTGCACACAAAAAATTGTTTAAAATAACAGATGCATGGCTTAAATGTGTTGTTACGTATATCTGATTTGATATATATGTTGTAGTTTAATATTGTTTGTCAGTTTTAATCTTCTTTTTTTTATTACATGCTATCGTAATGTAAATTTATTCACTAGAGATGTTTTTTCAGAAAATCGGTTGACCAAATTTATTCTTTTGATAAACAAGTAATGTTCACCTAGATCCTGTTAAAAAAATTATGTTTTCAATAACCAAAATATCCTGTCTGAAGTTTTAAAAATATACAGTGTGACCTCGTTATAGCAAACTTCATTATAACATGGATTTGGATATGACACAATTGTAGTGTGGCTCCCAAAATTTTTATATACATGTCTTTTTTCTCATACACGAAAGAAAAAAATCTTTCTTAAAAGTATGAAAAAAAACGCCATAAGTTTATTATCATTTTAGGGAAGAAATCATGTATGGATAATGCAAGATGATTGGGGCATGGCTCCTGAAATTTTATATGCATTTTCTTCGTACATGAAAAAAGATTTTCCTTTTTAAGAGTACAAAATATAGTATGTAAAAGTTTATTCTGGGATCGCATAGGGCTTTGCCAATATCACAAACTGCAATTTTTTTTCCTTACTGACAGCAAAAGATACCACCTGGTGATTTTTCTGTATTGGTGACATTGTTGACTGTTTCAACTTATATACTGAAGGTGGAGAAATTCAGAGGCCACATAAAAGGAAGCCGGAACTTGATATAAAATGCTCTAAAATTTATCTATTGTTACATAAACAAATTCTTTGTCCATAGTGACAAACCATCTTAATGGTGCATTGTTATATCATAATACACCTAAGCTGACATCTAGCACGAGAACTTGTGTTGTGTGGTATCCAGTTTTTTTTTGTTGCTGATATTTCCATTAGTGAAGATCAACCGGACGAGGCATAATCTCGTAATCTATCTTTCATTGGATTTTCAGCTGCTTGCTAGCAATTAATTTATTTACATAGGCTGACATTTGCATGTGGATATTAAGTAAAATTCTCTTCTTTCTACTGAGAATTAAATCCTTCAGAACACTCACATTTTATGCAATCAAGGTCATCAGACCAGAACACTGGTGTCTTTATTGTCCACTGACCCTTTGTTAAATTTCTGATGGATGCGTGGAAGGCAGAATCACTACCCTATGACAAATGTATTAAAAACAAAAAACAATATTACTTGTCTGGTTTGTCCAGGCATAGAGAAACAGTACCTACAATCGACAAAACAACGATCAATTCCTTTTAAAAAATGTACCCAGATAAAATAGTTTGCTGAAATTTCAAAGAAAACAGATTATCTTTGAAGCACTGATTGTTATGAAAATGTACTTAGGAAATGGAAAAAAATCTCCAAAGTTGTCCTTTAGTGATGACATCAATAATGCATGCACCATTCATCAAAGAAAGCTTACTACAACCTTCAATAAAAACAAAGAACTTTATCTACAAAGGAAGTCAGTACCAAACTTAAATAAAAGCAATTAAATCTGATGGATTGTTTCCCCCATTTTTTGCTGGAACACATTTACTGTGCCATTAAAGTTTCCTTACAAGTTTCTATAAACTTACAAATGCTACCAACGGTGGCTTAAAACACAAATTAAAGTTTACTTACTTTAGAAATACTAAAAAGTAAATGTGCTTCATTATTTGTTATGTGATTGTGCTATGTTTTTCCACTGAATTCAGAACTATATGACCTGTGACAGAATTATTGAATATGTTAAATCTGTGTGTGCATATCTTGGAATTGTATTGTGGACTCAATGTATGTATTACATTAGACATGTATACATGTATATATTTACCAATCTGTTATTGTCTAAATAAAGTAAAGTATTATATATGCCTTCTATGTTTTCACTACAGGTGTATTTCGCATTTAATATGCATCGATTTAAGATAGTAAATATGCCTATTAAGCATGTATTTTACTGCTCACATTTATTACCAACCCCCCAAATTTTTTTAGGTACATGCATCATTTTCTTTAAGCTATCTGACCTGGTTGCTTATAACAGTTTGGTCTTTAACATGGTCAGGTTATATGGCTCCCAATTACCATGTTATTGAAAGCTCACACTGTACCAATTGTTCAATTCTAGTTTCCTAATTTCTATGGAAATGACTCATGTTTGGTATCACTTTTGTCTTTATTTTCAAACTGATAGCATTATACAGGGTCAAAACTTGTGATGAAAAGCCATTTGTGAAATAATCCAAATATTATTCCCTTTTTAACCTCTATAATATTTGAGTTGTTTAACTTTATTACTATATAAAATGTTCGAATTGTATTAATTGTTCTGGTCCATGTGTATCATTGTCATTCTTTCATCGAGCTTGAATTTGTTCTATTTAAGAGTTGAACCCAATTTGTCTTATTTTTCAATTCGAGGCAATCTAAATGTTAAAACCAGGCAAAATCTGTTTACTGACAAAATGATGAGCTTCTTTAGTCTTAAGACTGTGATACTAATATAGATGCATCTCATCCTCGTTTTTGATTTTTACCTGAGAATGAATTAATATACATGTGTACAATCAAGGAGTGTATGATTCTACAAAACACAAAATTTACCTTAAGTCTGTGATGAGTAAAATATAGTCACAGTGACCTACCTTTATGATCAATGGAGTATTACTCAACATGATGCATCCCGACACCAAATGTAATAATTCTGGGTTTACCTTCTTGCATGTTCAATGCAAAATGTTACGTAGTCATGAAACAGATAGAAAATGTTATTCCATTCCAATAAAAAATAAACTGTTACTTTCCTCTGTTATAAAGGTGTCGTATTAATAAAAGTTGTGAAAAACCACCTGGTTTGATGATTTTATCATGGTCAGAGCTTGTAAAGTAAACTTGAAAAAAAAAAAACTTACCTACGTCAGTGAAGCATTAAATATAAATCACAGTGACCTTCCTTTGCAATGTAATGCAGGTGTAAAACTCTCTAAGATGTATCCCCCTACCAAGTATCATGATATCATGATTCAGTTATATATATATATATATATATATATATATATATATATATATATATATATATATATATATATATATATATATTGAAAAAAAGAATCCAAGATTGTTTAGATGGGGTTTCACCATTTGATGTTACAGTCACACAACACTGATGTTTGGCACATAAAGGGAAAAGGAAATTTTCTTGCAGACAAAGTACTGTATGTTGTATATTTCATTAAATATATTCCTGTGCAGTAATAATGATATGCATGTTTGTCTGATATGCTAACACAAGTTTCATTGCATAAGTGTTTTTCTTTATGAGGGGAAGTGTTATGTATATATACTTTATGTGTATGACTTTCATAAAAATAGTTTTGTAAGGGTTATTTGATTAACGACAGTTTGAAAACTAATTTTCCCCAATGATATAGTAGTAGAACTTTAAAGATGAGTTGTTCGTGCAGAGATCCATTCATAAAGTCCCAAAGTTTAAGTCGTTCTATAAGTACAAGTAAACATCATGTGATCAGACAAGGTCTGGTGAAAGGCCAGGCTGACCTAATACAGATTCCTGATTTTCAGCATTAATCTTGATTACTGAGAAACTGATTTAGAAATGCCAATATCATTTATGCAAAGAATTGTATTGCATTCTTGCAAATATGTATTTGTATTCTACATATTAGAAATATTTTGTAGAATGAGACATTCTTATATGTACCATAAGTCTTGGAAAAGTCATTCATTGAGAGTAATTTATTTATTTTATTTAATCATTCGTTGGAATTATTCAGCTGTAACATTCATTTAATGACTATTTGAATATATAAAAATTGCACAGAATTACGGTGAATTCATTTAAAGGCTATTCAGATTGAAAGCTGAATTGGAATTACCATGAATTCATTTAAAGACATTTTGGGATTGTATCATAGTGATTTTTTTCTATACTGTTGACACATCATTATATTGATGACCATCATTCCATAGACCTTTGGAACTCTTCAGATTACTCAAAACTATTAGAATTGACAGAACATCTAGGATTTTAAGATCTCATTCACTGTACTGTATTCTTTTTTTACAAATTCTTTCACTGTATTTTAGGGAAATAAATTAAAAATTTTAATTATACAACACTTGGTTTTCTTCTTTCTTGTTACTTTTTAAAAACATTGTAACATAAAGCAGTATGTCTACAGAGTGCAAAAAATAAGCGGATCACAATCTAAATCTTGATTAAGAATGTAACAATAGTGTAAAAACCTTTCCACTGCAAATCGATGAAGAAAGAACGAGATGCAATGAGAATATACGTATACAAATGCTTCTACATGTGCGAGGTAGCCCTATTTACTTAGAGGAAGATAATGCTTCCTGATTTTATCTTAAATAATGAGTTTAATTACTCTTGGTAAAGAATTATTTTGCTGTAATCTTGTAAACCATAATAGCTTTAAACCATCATATGAATACAAAAGCCAAGCATCTTGTTACAGCTAGCTGTTCTTAGTCTGTCCGGTTATATGCTTCATAATGATCATGATCTGCATCCATCGAATCCAAAATTTTTTTTTGTGTGTACCTTGATAAAGTTATGCTAATGATGTCCAAATTAATGGCCAATATATCAGTCAAAGACTTACAAGAAAATCTTAATGATTTAGTACAGTGTATGTTATATCAATAACTATGCTAAATTTGTATTATTTAAGCAATGGTGCTGAGTTGTCTTAAAGATCTGGATCAATATAGCTGCATTCTATGTAAAATAATCTAAGTAAAAAGCGCAACAAATTCTATGTCACCACTTATTCACCACATGTTTACATTGCAGACTTACAAGTTACAATTTCACAAGAGAAGACACCACTTAAATGGACAATCTATTTATCAGAAAGATCACTGCCATATAAACAGCCAATCACAATAAAATGGCCTTGGCTTAACTCGCATATTCTGTGTGTTATATGTCTCTGAGAGTATTATTAATTGTTTAACATTTCTCTCACTCTGAAAAAGTTCTCAAGTATGGATTTGTATAGGATTTAGAAATATCAAATAAAGAGCATATTTATCTGTTTATGGTCTGACACATAAAAGGTACATATATAACACAAAATTGATTCCAGGCATATTGAATGTAAATTGTTGCTTACTGATGTCTCGGTGCATCATATATACACTGAAGGCACTTAATATACTTGATAAGTTAGCAAAGCAAAAATGTCCATGTGGAGCTTTATTTTGCATTGAACATACATGTTCCTATGTTTTTTTTTAAAGAATAAAATACCTCTGTCCTGATAAATGATTTGTTACTTTGGCCTGCACTGGTTTAATATGATAATTACAAACTTTACAAGAGTCACTCTCTCTTTATAGATGCATGTCACATTGTATAATTTATAGTCACCCAATATTGTAGCAGAAACATGTCAATAATTTGTTATACGCACAAGAAATAGTACCCTCTCTGTCTGTCTGTCTCTCCATTCTTATCATACTACTCATATAGGTCAATCTCTTTGGAATTATGTTGGAATCCACTTTGTTTCTTGATCGATTTGCATAGTCATTTTTATTTTTGGTATAAAACATGCTATCATAGATCACTAGGTTAAAAAACTTTTATCTTTTATTTATGTACATATATTTTGTTTACCATTTTGTTAAATAGATAGGTATAGTAAAAGCCTTTTCATACAACACATATCATGTGTCTCTGTCATTAAACAAGTGTATCACACATTGTTTATAATTTTTATTTAGTTTTAGACTGCTATCAATATATAAGATCCTAAGTTTCCCAAATAACCAAAGCGCAAGATGTTTAGAAATGGCTCAATAATAAATAGAATAAATCTGCTGCTTCACACTTTCATGTAGGCCACATCATATAAATCATAACTGTGTACTCACCAATTCTCTGATTTAGTTTTGTTCTGTTAACCCTCTGATCTGAAATTGTTCGATAAATTTGAAAATTAAAGCGTTTTATTGTGAGAGTAAGTCTATAAACTCGTAATATGCCACCATGCAACAGGTTACACACACACACACACACACACACATGTTCATGCCAGAACCCAATCATATACAAAAGAATGCAAGATAAGGACAACCGATTCCTTTTCTTGCTGCAAATTGGAGTAATTTTTCCTCTTAGGGTACAACCAACACACTAGGAAAAGAAATGAAAAGTTCCTCATGATATCAATTACCACTCATTTCCAAATCTTAGAAGGTATTACTCACCAAGAAGCAAACTAATTTGAATAATGAAAATATTGATTTGTATATGTTCATTCTTGAATGAATATTCATTCGGCTAATGATCAAAAATATCATTGCTTACATAATCTAATCAAGCAAACAGGAAGCGTCACCAGCTGCTTGAATGTACGAGACATGACTCTGACTGCTGAGAAAAATGGGCAAGCAGCAGAAGGGGCGAATCGGACAACATTTTTAGACAAGTTTTCACTGAAATCACGCTTAAAAACAATGAAACCAATGACATCAGACCCCAATGTGTGTGTGAATCATGGATTAGGTCCCAAAAAAAAATATGAAAAAATCAATGAAATTAATGAAATCCTCCATCGATTTTTGGGAAAAGGGACTACGACATCGTTGTCACTCACCCCTTCTGCTGCTATGGGTTAACCGAATATTTGATCCAGTCCGATACGATATCGTGTTCCAGACCTTGTCTGGGGGACGAAAATCACTACGATTTCACAAACAGACTTATTTGTAAAACCTCCTCTTGTAAATCAATCAGATTATTAGACTGGTCAGTGAGTTTGAAATTAATTCTGGTTAATGAATTATTATGACATCTCATATAGACTGGATTCACCGGGGATTCAATTATTAAAAACCCTGGAGGAGCTGTTGGTGCAAATGAATAAAGAATATATCCCTGCTGAGCTTGATTTGATCGTCCTAAATTTATTTGATAGCTTCCTTCGATCACATCACATACTAAATTGAGCGCAATCACCGTTGAAATATTCACATTGAACGGAGCAATATGCCTGCCACCACCATCTGGGTCATTATTGTGTGTCAGGATTTTTATTTCCTGTGATGTTGTTTTTTTCCACGTATCATGGATTTTTTTGAAACCTTCATCGATGGCATCACTGAGAGATTTTTGTAGTTCTAAGAGATTATATCCTGGTAGATTGAATTCGGAAATATTTTCTACGCTTATATGATATTTTGTCGTAAATTCTATTTTCGTGTTAGGGTGTCTGGCAAGGGCTACCTCTCGTATAATTAGTGAATGAAATATATAAATGTCACTGAGGATTCTGTTACATGTTTCTATGACGCTGATAAATTCATCTCGGGTAAGAGAGCCGGATTTAAGGGATATTAACAACAACGAAATATCGTTATTGAACGCTGTGAAGTTTTCAGTGATTTTATCCTGTCGAGTTATGTAGTATTTCTCCCCTCCCTTATCTATCTTTTCAGTGAAAAAATTCAATTTGTCATAATCTCTATAACTCTTTACTGGATTATCAGATTTTGTCCTGTCGGTGATATAATCAGTTTTTTGTGGTTCTGGTAATTTAACGGTTTTTCCACCGGGTGGTAATTCAGGCCATCCTAGTACGGTTCTAATAGAACTCTGATAGATATCTACGACGTATCCTTCTGTGCTTATTTCAATGGCAGATGATAGTGTCGGCACATGAACTGTTATAGCTATTTTTGACTCTACTCCAGTAATCGATTTTATTCTACGCGCGAATTCATCATTGATTTGTTCAATTTGATATGATCCGGTTGGTATGGAAACAACATTCCAGTCTGGGGTACCGTTGGGTTTATTCTTATTTGCAAATACCAGTGAATTATTGGGTTGTTGACCACCAAATGATTTTGACCTAATATTTGGCCAACTGTGGTATACTCGTAATTTTGCTAGCGCTATCTCCTTCACTGGGACCAGAGAGGGGAAATTGACACTGAATTCTGGATTCGTTGAGGTTATTGAGATCATGCTTGTTTGTACTGGGTTTGTGTTCTCCACTATTTGTTGAAGTAATTCCATCTGTGTTGTCATTGTTATTATACTCATGTTTTTGTACTTCTAATTTTGACATCGCAGAATCATATATATCTACCATCGCTGAAAACTCACTCTCTGATATAATTGTATCATCGAGCGATGACGATATCAATGAGGATAATTGCGAGTATGCAGTGGACACAACATGAAATTGAATTATGTAGTCTTGTAGTTTCCGTTGGCTGCATGAGGATATTTTTTTTGTGATTATTGAAATAATTCCAGCGATTGTTGTTGCCGCAGAAATGCAAATTGGAACAGCTATCGGAGCCATCATTGTCACTGAAGACAGTATAATACCAGCTCCGGTGATTACACCACTCACTGAATACACAGTAACATCAATTGCGGTAATTCTCCTGCGATATTTTTTAATTTTCATTGCATACTCCTCAGACAGGGTTTTGAGTCTAGTTTGATATTCTCTGACCTGATCATAGCGATATTGCGATGATGAAATCATTTTTTATTTTAACAACGCTAGCGTTTTCAATTGTGAAATCCTTTCACTTTCCAACTTAAATCCACTACGAATTCCACATACCATGATACCAGAGCTCTAGCCAAATGTTTATCAGTAGCTGTTATAGTGAACTTTTCAATTGTACCCTTGTCGATGATCGTTGAAATCGTATTGTTGACCCCGGATGAACTCGACGATGATATATTAAATTGAGCCGTTGTCACCAGTGTTAATCGATAAATACCCTTGACGGTTGCAGTGATATCTAATTTGTTGTTTGTAGATGTCCACACAAATGATCCGTGTTGGATTGTATATACTACGTTATTGGTTTTCTCATGAGGAATTTTTGTTTTTTCAATGGCTGTTATCATCCTCGTTGCATCACCTTTGATGCCTTCGATGAAAGTTTTCGTCTCATCGATGGATTTTTTAATATCAGGGAGTTTTATTTCAATTTTATCGAATGTAGTTCCAATAAATTTATCAATGATATTTCTACGAAATGCGGTAAACTGTTTTATGTGTTCTTCAATTCTAGATTCAAGTGTTGTTAGTACAACCACAGAATTGTTTAACTCATCGTTGAGAATTTTTAATCGATCTGTAATCGTCGAAACGAGTACACCCGGTTTGAGTTTACCCTGATCGGAAAATAGCGCAACGGTGTTCTCGATTGCGTTTTGTTGTTTAACCAAAATATCATCCAGAGAAATATTACTGGATTTCAATTTACCCTGTTTGTCTTGAAATACAACTATTTCATTCGGGTCAACACTTGTTAAGTTCAACGTCTCAGCGATTTCATCTTTAATTTTTTTTGTTATATCCTTGATAGAATCAGGAGTTGCAGTGTCATCGGGTTTGGGTTTCAGAGGTCTTCCCCAAATATCAATCATGTTATTGTAAAACTCTTTCTCTCTCTAAAAAGCGATTGCTGGTGTAGTCATTTACGACAATATGAGGTGGTTTTCTAGATGCTGAAATAGCATCAAGGACATTTAATACTTCACTGCTGCATATTGGTGGGTCATTGATTTGTTGTGTTGGTAGCGTAGAATACCAAGTCTTCATTGGAAGGGTTTTTATATACCGCATAAACTCTTTTGGTGGGGCTAATCCATATGAATCAAAATAGACAATCCCACGTGGATCAATAGCGTATGCAACCCAGTGAGTTCCAGGTCCGGTGCTGTTATCGAGATTAATAATACCTGTTTCAGTTTTGTTTGGTTGATGTGGTAATTGATCTTTCATAAAAACACCTCTGAAATTTTTAATCACTAGTTTTTTAGCAGCATCCATTAAATCAAAATTGGACATTGGAATCATCGAAGATTTCTGAATTAATAAACCGTTCCTGGTAGTCTCAGGCCTGATCCGTGAACGGATCTCCCGCTGTACCATGAATACGGGGTCCCTGGTAGTCTTAGACCTTTTCCGCTGTACCACGAATACGGGGTTCCTGGTAGTCTTAGACCCAATCCTTGAACGGATCGTCTCTTTTTTTTATATCCTTGTCCAGCTGCCTTCTTAAGTGCCATTCCTGCTGCAGTACCAACGGCTCCTAACGCTGCTGCTTTAGCCACCGCTGGGGCTGCTGCTGCAATCAATGCTGGTATTGCAGCTAACAATGGAAATATACCGCCTGTTTTCATCATATTTTTAATAGCAGCCGCAGAGAGAGTAATCTGAACCCCTTTTTTATCCTTGAAAGCATCATTGAAATGTTTCACCTGACGAGTTGTCAGCGATAATTTATTTTCACCACCAGTCATTTGATTAGGTTTCAACGTGATTGTGGTTCCACATTTTTTAGCCGATTCTGATTGCAATTTTTTGATTTGACCAGGAGTTAACGTAACACTAATAACACTATATGACATTATATATAATTGATTGATTCTAATTCAATGAAAAATCGAGAAAAATCGTTCAAAGATTTTCTACTGGGGCATCTACCACTCTCATTCTTCCACCAACACCTTCGAGTAGCATTGATTTATCACTGAGAATGACAGCAACCGCTCTATAATCAGCAATAGCACCAACACCAACAGGACGAGTCACATTAGCTCTAAAGTGTATATCAACAACTGACTGTCTCATCAAATCGAGATGTTCCAGTGAGAAGTAATAGATTGGATACAGATTTTTAAAATCATATTGTGATATTTGCAAACCAGTATCCACATTTTGATCGCGTGCCATAAATGACAACAGACGATGATAAACTCGTGCAATATGATTTTCTGTGTAATTAAGCTGTATATCCTCAGATGGTTCCTGCTGGCCGTTTATTCTCAGTGAGACGTCTTTCACACCTAATTGATCAAATATCATATGGCTTCGTTCTTGATTATTAACTCGTGTGTTATCCTGTAACGCAATAAATATATGACGTGGCGCAGAAACGCCTTGTTTTGATGCTAGGTTCCAAGTGAATAACCCGTTGATATTTGATTGCTTCACATCTGTACTCACGGTTAGCCAACTCAACAACGACTTTCCTCCTTGGTCCATAAATGATAGTAATCGTTCTTCTGCGGTGATTGCTGGAGTCAACACTGGCATCCACAATGATATTTTTGTTAAATTGACTTTACCGGCATCAGCATTGGGATTTGCAGCATCTGCTGGAATCCTCCAGATTGCGTCATTATCATCACTCTTTCGTACAAGCGATACTGTATGCTTCGCCCCGTAGATAACTTTTCTGACGTTTCTACAGAATCCAAATATGTGATGCAGTGGAATCGCGCATGAAAATGATTTACGATCTCCTTGCAACATTGCGTTTCGTGTTGCAGCTCCTAGATTGAAATTAGTATCGTTGTTTATAATCATATTCTCGACCTCAGCATTAGTATTATCACGTTTTTTTGGTTGTCTTATAATAAATGGATTTCCACCAGCGGTATTCTTACCATCTTTTGCAAACATCATAGAAGGTCCTGCTGATCTTGTATAATCATCAGAATATCTCGCTAACCCGATTATTGTTGTAGCCACATCAACATCACGATCTATGGACTCAATTTCTTTTCCATCAATGAGATATCTAGCACTCTCAAATAGCGCCATAATACCATTATTGACAAAACCGACTTGAGTACCAGCTGGATACGGTGCTGGTACAGCAGTAGTATCAGCAGCTGTTACAATTTCTCCTTCTACTTCAATAAATGCTTCACAGGGCAAAAAGTATTTACTGGTATCATGGACTTGAAGATCAATTCTTGCTCGACTATTTGAGTCTATGGCATGATAGGCGTAATATTGATAATCGCGTACAGAATCATTCTTGGGGACTGGGGCGTCTATATCAAATGCTGGATCAGATGATTTTTTGAACATTTTATTCTATTTATCAGAGTCTAAATAGTGAAATCGTAAACGATTTTTCCATTTTCATCGACGTAGTTTTTTAAGGCCACTTCCTGCTATCATGTTTGCAATATTGCTTTGGTCCCCTTGATTTACCATCGACGCTAGTTTTTCATCTACTGCGTTATTTATAATTTTACTAACACTTGCAGGCATTTCTTCTGTAGACGGTAACGGTTTCTTTTTTCGCCCCACTAATGATGTTATTTTATCCTTCGCAGTTGAAAACGCTTTCCCGGCAAGATCTCCAACAGTACTAATACCCTTATCACGAATAACATCAATGGCTTTCATTGATAATTGTTTAGCTAACGGCATCACTTTTGGGGCCATTCTTGAAAAGAATCCTAAAATGGTCTTGCCGAGGCCATCTCCGTAGTATGCTCTATAAACTGGAAACCGTGAATTAACTACATAGACGAGGGTTGGTTTATCATGATTGTAATGGATGATCATTATTATAAAAACAATAGTGTTTTCAATTGTTATTTAATCGCTATGATACCCATTTGCTAACTCGTCAATGAAATCTCGATAGGTTTTGATATCCATGATACCGCCAGCAAATAACCGTCTACAGATATCAGCTGCTTCATTAATTATTTCTGGAGAGTTATTTCCAGCTCGTTTTCCTCCGATGAGAACATCTAATCGTGATATATCATTGATAACACTATCAGGACAAGTGTTTCCAATCCTTGGATTTTGCAGTCCACTTCCGCTATAACCAGCTGCTTCATCTAGTTTTTCTACATCCGTTTCTTGTAAATAATCATCATCATCATCATCAGGTGGTAGTTGTTGTTTTTTTTGTCTTCTTGTTTGTCTACGTGTTGGTGTTTGACGTTTTAGTTCTTGCCGTTCTTCTATTTCTCGTTGTCGCTCTTCTATTTGTTCTCTTTTATAATTACTAATTCCCCTTTGAAATTCCTTGTATCCTATCTCATCCTTATTCAAACGACCAATCCCTTTATTTAGTTTATACAAATAATCGAACCAATCATTACTTGATATTCTATCATTCTTATACTCGTCCTTTAAAAAATCTTTTTTTGAATTATAACTTTGAGCAGCAAAATTACCAAAGGCTTGATAATCCTTTGATTTCAATAATTCAAATTTTTTTATTACTATTTTAGCATGATCAGTAAATTTATTCAACAGAGAAACAGTCGTTTTTTTCGGATCAGTTTGTTCAGTTTGTTCAGTTTTCGCTGCTATTTTTTCGAGTACAGAAATAAGACCCTCTTCCTTTCTTTTACCGTCAGGATCATCTCCCAGTATAGCACGCTCTACCCCCTTCGTTGCTGTGGTTACTGGTTTAAACAATTCTTCAGACCCCAGAGCAAAATCAGTTTGTAAACTCTGTCGTTGTTGCAGTTTATTCCTGACAGAATCTCGAATTGGTATAAATCTCCTGATTGCATCCAGTCGTTCACGAGCCAATCGGGTTGTTAATGCCTCATTGACCATTATTTGAAATCGCAAACTATTTTTCAATTGCAAAACACTTGACATGTCGGATGATTTTTAACACAGTCATGGAAGCGTTATTTCATCGTGAGACACCTTCTATCAGTGATGAGGAAAGTCACATAATTGTATATAAAATTAATAATACTGTGACTTTCCTCACTTTTCCATTGATCAATCTGACATATCCTCCATCGATTTTTGACATCTCCTTTTGAGAGTCGGCTAAAAAAAATGAGGGTCGGAATGATAAAATGGTCAGGCAATCAATGGTCGGGCAATCAATGGTCGGGCAATCAAAATTGTTCATTTTCTTGAATTAATGCTCGTAGGTTTCTAATTTTAGAGTTGACTTCTTTTTTCAATTCGTATTCGTTACCTAATTCTTTTCGTATTCCTTCTACGATAGTATACAACGGGACGAACACGCTGATGTCACTGGAAAATGAAAGAGAGTCTTTAATAGAATTCTGAATTTTTTTGATGAGTGCATACTTCTTGGGTAGCATATATTTGTTAGTGCTAACCCCGTATTCTATATCCTGAAAATCAGACACAATTTGATCAGGATTTAATCCATCTGATAGTTTGATATCCTGATTTTTCAATTTTGCTATTTCAACTATGATGCTATTCATGTTTTCAGAATTCATTATTCTATAAGAATGACATATCTCTAATTGGAAATTATGATGCATTAGACATAACTAAATTGAAATTTTTGCCCCGTCTTTTTTGAAATAGCAGATCGATAAATCCTCCCTGCAACTTTTTGTACAGAAGTCGGACAGATATTGAAATATTTTCCGGCTTCATTCATTGATTGAAAAATCATTTCTTCATTAGTTGTTGTATTCAAAGATGTCACAGGTCTCTTCCCAACCGTTTTGCAAGTGCCAGTCTTTCCTTGTTTGGAATTCTCACTCAGTGTGATAGCCTGCAGATTTGATACAGAATTATTCTTTGGATTAGAATCCTTGTGGTAAATAACAAAACCATCTTTGATCAATCCATTAAAACATTCAAATACGAAACGATGAATGAGATAAGTTTTCGTTTCTTTTCCCTCCCTAACAGTAAACCTAAAATACCCTTGATTAGTCACAACACCGACCGGTTTCTTTAGTCTACGGTTTCTGACAGTACCATCACTGGATGCTTCATATTTTGTAATCACTGGATGTGGTCTGAATTCTTGGTTCATATATACTATTCTATTGTTTGTCTAATTCAGTGTTTGGTTCAATAATTACATCACTGGAAAATCTTTCGATATAGTCTTGCGGGGTTCTTATGATTTTATCCTTGATGTTGTCAGGGTCAAGGGCTTTTTCAGGGTCATAATTTCTGATGGATTGTCCATTTTTTATTCTTTTATCATAATAACGCTTCAATTCCCTATATCGCTTACCACCACAATCAATACACAATTGTGATCTTCCCTTAACCCCAACCCCACATCGAATACAGGGTAACGGACCAAGACTTCCACGTCGAAAACTTTGCATATGATACCTACAGTATTCATTTTTTCTGCATGATTTGTTACACGGGGTTACATTTCCCATCATGAGCCATTTGCAGTGATTCATTATACATAAAACTTTCATTTAAATGTTTGTTTTTTATATAGCATGAAGGAGTTCAAGAGATTGACTTCGAAAAATGCTAAATTCAATGCTGATAGAGAGTTCAAGAGATTATTGAAAATCAATCCTAGATTTAATCTCGATAGACCAAAAAAACGTCAAAAACGTCCAAGAGACGGAAACATGAAAGAGTTTAAGAGATTATTGAAAATTAACCCTAAATTTAATATCGATAAACCCAAAAAACGTCCAATAGACGGAAACAAACGTAACAAACGTCCAAGAGACGGAAACATGAAAGAGTTTAAGAGATTATTGAAAATTAACCCTAAATTTAATATCGATAAACCCAAAAAACGTCCAAAACGCCCAATAGACGGAAACATGAAAGAGTTTAAGAGATTATTGAAAATCAATCCTAGATTTAATCGCGATAGACCCAAAAAACGTAACAAACGTCCAATAGACGGAAACATGAGATCATCATGGAAGGATGCTCAATTCAATCTTGATATAGTTTCTAATACACCCAAGAATAAAATTCTTGATAAACCCATCAGAGACTGTTTTAATGAATTCAAGCGTGATGGAGCATCTTATTGTTGGTCAACATTTCGAATTGATGGTGTTGTTGACGCTACCATGAATGATGAAAAGGCAGCAGTGATCATTTCACGTGTTGGGGAAAAAAGTCATTTTTTCCGAATCAAATTTCTTATCCGTGAGAATGGCAAATGGATTATTAAGGATAAATTTGAACCCATTCTCAAGGGCAAAAAAACTGTCACCGTGAATCAGGATTCCAAACCGGGAATTTTGACTGGAATTGATAAACCCTACTACGAAAGATCTTATCCTGTCACAGCAGTTGTTTACGGGATCTATCCGCTCAATGAAAAACCTGATATTTCAAAACTAGCACCCATGAAATATTCGACAGGCCTCAATTGTGTAGCAGAACGAATAATAGAACACTTCACAAATGCGTCCCGGGGAAATAAACTAACTGATCTAAGACGAAAAAAAATAACCGAGTGGGAGTTCACGGTAAAAGAGCATGGAGCAACAATTCAGGATATAACTAAATTAGAAAAATCATTAAGATTTCCAATATCGGTAAGGACAATCACCGGTGAAGTATTATACGAATCGAAATATAAATCAAAAGGAGCCCCCATTGAAATTATTGATCATAACGCGCACGCGTGGTCATCTGCAGTAACAATATTCCCACGGGAAAGAACCGTAAAATATCTATCCCAAACCGAAGAGTTTTTTTCAGAGCAGAAATTATTTGATGCTATTTACCATTTGAGTAAAAACGATCCTGTGTCAGCGTGGCTATTTCATAGTAATTCAGACGAGGAATGCAGATTTGATCAGTTTGTAAGGCCTAACGGAGAATTATACCGTACTGAAGAACTGCAGAATCAAATGAAACAACTAGCTAGTGAGTTTTCTGAGGACGGGGAGGACAACGATCAATTATTAGCAAACTGTTTCACAGTACCATCCATTGCAGCACATTTTGCTAGAAAGAAAAACGCGTGGAAACCAACACGAAGTGAGTTTTTATCAGATGTCAAATTGTCCTGTCTTGAATACAGCCACGGCGGATTATGGAACACAAAATACACCTCTGATTCCGTTATTTCAGTTGATATGATTGCGTGTTATCCAGGAAGTTTTCTTGGGTATGGAGAATGCGAGAAATATTTCAAACGATTTGGACACCCTACACACGAAATGACCCGTGTTGCTATTAATGGACCACTTCCTGATTTTGATTTAACCGGATTCGCTTGTGTGGTATCATTTGAAATGGCTGAAGGACTTCATCCGTGTAGTTATCTTTGGATTGGTAAACACATGTCTGAAAAACACTGGATGCCAATAGTGTTACTACGGTATATGCTTGATTGTAAGATGTTAAAATCATTAATTGTCAGTGAAGCAATTATATCCTATCGGGCACAGAAATCAGTCTGGTTACCACCACCTGATCTAGAAAAAATAATTAGCGAAGAGCGAAAACTGTTTCCTGATTTTAATGAACAACAAATCATGGATTGGTCCAGACAGTTATTTGAAATCAGAAACAATGAAGCAAAAAATCTTGGACGAAGAATAATCGGTAAATTTACCCAAGGTGGCAAAGATGATAATACGAAATATTCTTCACGATTGATTATAGACAACGCTGAATACGATTTTGTAATGGCGGATTTAACGAATAAGGGCCTATATGTCAATCGTAAGGACGCATTTATGTCCGATGGAACCAAATTGGGTACAATTGTTACCTACAATGATGGATACCATCCGCAGTACACACATTTGAGAGCTTCTATGCTTGGTTATGCTTCTATCAATCTGTTTTCAATGATCAATAGATTTCCTACCACCGCAGTTAGAGTTGCTACTGACTCATTTTACATAAATAGCAAAATGGCTGATTTTAAGGCTACTGGCAACGAGAAATGGGGATCATGGAGAATTAAGAAAGAAATGATTCATGATTATATTCAATCAGCAGATGTTACCATTGAAAATAATTACTTAGAAAGCAATCAGTGTTCAGAATTTTCTAGTGCACCACCGATTTCTGATCCAATATGCCTGTATAAAACAGTTTATTTAAACGGCTGTGGTGGGTCAGGAAAAACAACCCGGGCAATTGAGTTATTTCGTCGTGGAAACGCTAGCGTTTCTAACATGATTGTGCTAACACCAACTCACAGACTTGCAAGAGAAATGATACAGAGAGGGGTAAATGCCTGCACCTATCACAGCTTTTTCCGATGGAAGGGAGATAAATGGACTCCTGAGCGCATGGGAGAGAAATTTATTCCTGAAATCATGATTTGGGATGAAATAGACACAGTGTCAGAAGATGTCTTAAAAATATTTCTTGAGTGGTTGTTATTGAAGAATACAAAAGTCGTCATGTGCGGTGATCACGGGCAACCACCACCATTTGTCGGTGCATCCCCCCATGAATGGCTAAAGGGTTTTGTAGACTATTATGAAGAAATTGATACCGATCATAGATCACTTGATAATGAATTAAAAGAATTGAAGAAACTAATTAGATTACAACCGGATAGAATCCAGTGTGAAATAACCCGTGAAATAATTTCGGAAACTCCCATGAATGATTTCTGGGAAATGTGGAGACCAAACGATTTAATCATTGCAAGTAGAAAAATAGTCAGGGACACACTTCAGATGAAGTTATTTGAATTGCATAAACAAAAATTTGCAACACTTCCAGTGCCTCTTTGTTATAGGCCATCGGATACGCGAAAACAGAACATCGAAGTTGATATTCCAGGCCTGACAGAGTCAGGGCGTGAAAAGAAGATTCTCGTATTAAATGATATTGTGCTGGTTGATATCAATGTTGTTGAAGATGCATTGCGTGCTAATAAATCCCCGTGGACGCTAGGTTATGCAGCGACGATACATTCTTCACAGGGATTGACTATATCGGATACAACTCTTTGGATGGTAGATAATCGCATAGAATGGTCGAATTTAGTCTATCTTTCAGTATCCAGAGTACGAAAAATAAATCAACTTCGAAGAATTGTCTTCAATGATGAAATCATTGGCGATGATGAAATCATTGGTGACGATAATGATATTATTGATAAAAAACTCTCCGGTTACAAACAACAGGACAAAAAAAAACAACGAGAATTTGATATTGATGCTGAATTAATAATCACTTTGAAGAAACAACAGAATAATCACTGCGCGAGTTGCAATTGTATAATGCGTTGGCAGTATTCGGATAAGGATCCTCGCCAATTCACCGTAGACAGAAAAAATAACAATCTCGGTCATGTCAGAAATAATGTGATGTTGACTTGTCTTGAGTGCAATAGACGCAAGGGTGCTAGTTAAGACCATGCGGTGGTAATTGAGTATCATCAGGAATTACTTGTAGTTGTTGTCTAGTAAACCCACGCTGAGGGGCAGTTGAATCCAGTTTATAGATTGGAAGTCTACCCGTAGATCGTGTTATACTAGATATCTTATGCGTAGTGACGCTCCAAATAGGATCAGTAGCCCTTTTTGTACCACCCTCAAGCTCTCCTGGTTCATATAAATACCTCACAATGACATTACTACCAAGAATTGGTTCTCTGAAATCTTTTTGTGGTTTTTCAGGTATCGACTTCTTTTTAATCGCGTTGATAGGTTTCATGTTGATGGTTCTAGTAATCTCGTTATTCAGTGCGGTAACTACACCTGGTAATCTCTTAACCCATTCACGGGATCTTTTTTCTTGGATGAATTCTTTTGCATATTGATATCCAAATAACCGCTCAGCAAGAATCCGATTAAATCGTTCTACAATGGCCTGATCACGATGCAGTGCAGTATGCCCTCGTCTGATAGCGACATTGTGATATTTCATTGTAGATAACACTGCACCCTGAAATTCCTTGCCCGGGTCAACTTGTAACAGATTTGGCCAGTGCAGAGGGCTCCTTCGATAAATCCTTTCAAATGCAGAAGCCACTTCAGTGGCCGATTTTGTTTTCAACGGTTCTGCTTCTTTGTATCGACTTGCAATATCAACTACAGTTAACGCATATTTGTAACCACGATCATGTGGCAGAAATAATAGATCAGCCTGATGAACTTCATTAGGAAAGGTCACATCAAAATGCGAGAATTGAATTTGTTTAGGCGGTGGTAGATAAATTTGCCATAGTGCCTGTTTGGATAACCAATGAGCCGCAGTGGTTTTTTTCACTTTTGCGGCGCTAGCGAGTTTACTGATTGCAGCGTTACCCTTCCAGTATCCTCTTGGGGAATAGTAAATAGATTCCATGTTGTTATTAATTACCAGCACCTAACATCAATTTACTTTTCATAGCCGATTTTATCAAAAATGAAGCCAATTTTTCTTTGAAGGATTTATCAGTGATAGAATTCAACGCATGAATTAATTTCACATCTGCTAGATGCCTGTGTTGCAAATTGCTGCTTTTATAAGCAGCATCATGAAGGTGACAGGCCTTATCAATAGCGTTTATTGGTTCCTCACCGGGTCGGGGCTGATTTTGATCATTGAGTCTGATATCAAGTCTTGTTCCCGGTCCACAATAACTATACCCTGGAAGGTGTTTTTCTCCGGGGTATTTTGCCCATGGGGTTCCAGGGAGTTTTGCTAATTTGGCAGCGATATCACCTCCTCGTTTTTTTTTAAAGGTTCCTTGGGTTCCTTGGGTTTAGAAACAAATCTAAATTTCTTTGTACTACACTGTACGCATTTACCAGAAAGCGCTGATCGGTTATTTTTAGTTGTAATCGTCGTCAAGTCATCTGTGCCAGTACGCGCCTTACACTTCACGCAATATAGATCCATAATTTATGTATAGAGATATGAATATAATTGATTTTTCAGCGACTAAAACAAGAGAACCAGTGAAGCATCATGCAGCGCTACCAAACTCTATCCGCGCAATTATAATCGGACCATCTGGATCCGGTAAAACGCAATTGTTGCTCAATTTAATAATGAGATGGATGAAGTGGGATAAGTTGTATTTAATTGCCCCTAGCGTAGACGACCAACGATGCTATGAAGTGCTAAAAGATTTTAATGAAAACGCTTCAGAGATTGCTGGCGAGGATGTTATTGAATTTATAACCGATATTGACGAGGCGCCATCCGTGAATGACCTCGATGGAAGTATCAACAATTTAGTTGTATACGACGATGTCATGTTAGATAATCAAAAAAATCCTGCTAGAATATTTTCCAGAGGCAGGCATAAAAACACGGATGTGATCTATGTCACTCAACGCTACACTCAGATTCCAAAAGTGATTAGAGATAACTGTAATATGCTTGCTGTATTCAACGGCGTTGATACACATACGCTACGAAATATTTGGCAGACATGGTGTTCTGATATGGACTTCAATCAATTTAGAAATTTCTTTAGTCATGCTCAGTCTGCCCCACACGGATTTGTAACAATAAATTTACATGACCCTCGAACACGATATCGTATCGGACTGGATCAAATATTCGGTTGAAATCATTTATGATTTTTGTTAACCCCAACTGAAAGTTCTAGTGAGTGACAACGACGTTGTAGTCCCTTTTCCCAAAAATCGATGGAGGATTTCATTAATTTCATTGATTTTTTCATATTTTTTTTCTGGACCTAATCCATGATTCACACACACATTGGGGTCTGATGTCATTGGTTTCATTGTTTTTAAGCGTGATTTCAGTGAAAACTTGTCTAAAAAAGTTGTCCGATTCGCCCCTTCTGCTGCTGGGCAAAATCTATCTGAAAGTGGGAGATTCTGTAGAAGTTTGGAAATGTAAGATAAGCTATTTCATTCAACAGGACAAGAGGAAAGTGAGTGTGCAATGTTTTAAAGTTTTTAGGAGTCATGGAAGTTGCACAATTAAAACTCTTCTCAGCCCTCTGTATTTTTCTCATAATTGTAGGTATAAAACCAAACACAGGTCACATTTACAATGTGCAAAAACAAAGAACACACATATAGAATACAAATCAAGGTTCTGTGTCACTATGGATATTGGTTTAACATTAGATACCGGTATATATCTCAGAGATAAGGTTTTGAGCATTGCAAGAAGGGCATTAGGGTTGTTTTAACTGGTATACAGTAAGAACTCAACTTTAAATAATCATATCAAGTCAAAAGAATATGAACACTTGCAGAAAGATTAGGAGACTACAAAGAACTTTTCCTAACTTTGTAAAACATTATGACCAATTACAACCTCAGTCCCGATGGAAATACTTAATATTATAAGGAACAGATGAACTGAATGCAAGGAGAAAATCATAACACAGAACTTCCATGAAATAAACAAATACCAGATTTATCATGGAGAATTTTGATGTCATAGGTTCAGATTAAAATAAACATTTATTTTCATTGATAATGATAATGATATTGAATCAACAGTCAAAGACAAATATTAACTATGTATTATTTGTTAAGAAATAAAAGTTACTGGTCAGGTATACAAGGAACTTGAGTTTGGACACAGTCAAGTCTCATATACTATTATACCTAACATATAGTCATGGAGAAAACAAATACAAATTAAATATACATAACATTATCAATGCATTTTATATCACATGATGAATAAGAAAAGATATCAAATACAACAAATTCTTATTTCTTTTAAAATTATCCTGTTTTAAGTAACACCCAATACATAGGTTCAATAGGCACTATATTGTAGTGATAGGAATCAGTCAGAAATTCATAATCGATAATTGGTTCCCCTTAAGCAACTGATCATCGATTATAATTGGTTACTAACATCAAATTTTATTTTTTGTTAAACAGTCATATCTTTGATCAAGAGTTCAATATGTTTATAAATGTACAGGAGTATACTCTTTTAATGACATGTATACTTTAACCTAACAATAATATTACATTGTGTCTTACTTTTGTTCTACAACTTTGTTAAATGAATGCAACTTTTTATGGCTGATCAGTCATATGTAACTGAAATACCACTACAATCCCCCAAAATTCTTTCGTTCATAAGTGATGTGTCTATAATTTAAAGTATAGAAGGACATTATTTTCTTCTTTGTCATTGTTTATAAATGCTACTAAAGATGTTGCAATTTAACTGAAACAAATCAACAAAATGTGTTTAAATTTATTATCTCAACAATCTTACAACTTGACCATGTAATAATGACTACCGGTATATGTTCCTAATTATAAATCGCAAGGTTTGTTATTTGTGGTTGTGAATGGAGTAATAAATTTCAGGTCAACTGTAGTGGCTGGGAGTTTTACTAGTCTTTGTGTTTTGTATACACCTAAAAAGTAGTCTCCCTTTACACACAATCGATTATGGAGTTCACAATCGATTATCATATTGGTTTGCTAAACCAACTGATGATCAATTATAATTGATAATCGGAACAACACTACTATATTGTACATATAAAATAATCTTTGACATAATGGGGCAAGTCCTGTCACAGCACACTGTACCAGCCCAGCTCTGAATCTTTTGTGTTGTATAGGAATGCCTCAGAAAGAGAGACTCATGGGAGTTTGTAGGGTTGTGAAGTGTATCCAACACCTGTATGTGGAGCCACAAGGAGTTGATACGAGTAATATACGGACTCTGATAACCAAAACTCAATGAGTCTGATCCGGATAATGAAATGGCAACAAACATCAGCCGATACTCCATACATGCACCGTAGGAAGCAGGTATGAAATATATATGGGCAGAAATATTAGAATTACGTTTGAGATAGCCATTTAGGAATTTACATGTCCAGAGAAAACAAGTACAGCAAATAGTTTTGGTTTTTATATAAAAAAAACATCATCTACAAAACCAACTGAGAATAACCAGTAGTGATTCTGAATGGAAAACAATTGAAACCTCTTTTAAATAACACCCTTTTGTCTGGCATAATTAAGCAAAAATTAATAACAATAATTAAATTAAAATTATTTTTCTTTATTAACACAATTTACTTATTTTTAAATGATCTCGCACTATATCATTTTCTCCTTACATTTTCATTGATATCTGTACTGCATGGAGTTTCAATTATTACTTGATCATTGTGTAAGTGCTTTTTGCAGCGTTAATAATAATTTATGCTTTTTAAATTGATCCATTTCATTATGCGTGAGACAAAATTTAAAATGAACAATGTAACTCTTTATACTTCTCATCTGCACAAAGTTCAAAACATATTTTTACGCCTTTGTTTTTCTGTTAAAAAGGTATATTTTTATTTAATCGGACGACTTCATTAATAATACCCACCCGTAGCCATTCTTAGATTTTAAAATGAATATATATAGTATATGCAAGGTTTCGTGTAACATACATGGCGATATGAGCAACAGCCTTTTTTTAACAAGTTGTTCATAGATAACCATGTAACACAGATGATGCACAAAAATATTAGCATCAAGTTATAAAAAGTTGCATACTTACTTTCTATGATGGTCATCCTTGTTTCTATGCTTGTTATCTGCTCTGAAAGAAAAATGCTGATAGAAGTAATTTTAAAAAATGACATTATTAGAGCTGTTGAATAGGCTGGCAATGATTATTAGAATAAAATACATTTTTGTCAAAGAGAGGTAATGAGTAATTTACGCAGAATGTAACATACCTAATATACACTCCATGCTCTCTTCAAGCCTTGATATTATTTCAATAGTCTCTGAAAAAGAATAAGTTTTGATCAAAACAGTGCTAAAATCTATATGCCAATCAGTTAAAAAGGTCTAACATTCCTACATTTTTTAATAATTGACAATTCTTTGTATACGTAGCAAATCTATAATAAATAAATCTCCATTCATATGCATCTAACAAAGTATATGTACTGACAAATGTCTTTCTTAAGGATAGATATACTTTTCTATGTTATACTGATTTACATTTGTATTCGAAATTAAGTTTGTTTCCTAAAACATTTATCAATATTACCTACCAGTATTATTTTCCAGCAAAATGTTAATATTCTAATGAAAAAAAAACAACAAAATAATCTCAAACAATTTGTTATATGTATGCGACTCAACTTTTTAATTTCTGTCCTTTACTTCAATCTATTTAAATAATTCATTTATTCTTTATTAACTAACTTTTCCAAACTAGTGAATCCCAATATAAGGAAGGTCAACATTTGACTATACTATTAATGATGTAAACATATTTTTTATTCAGATCAAAGCATTAATTACATTATCATGGAAGGAGAGGGGGGGGGGGGCTAGCCAAGTCGCTTTCAACCATCAGATTGATACACCTCCTTCCATCAACTACACATAATATTATTATTTCTCATTACCAACTGTGAACTATCAAAAACTCTATAAAATTATATATACTCGGATTTAACAATTTAAAAAAGTCACCTTGCCCAGGCATTCTGAATGGAAAATTGAATTTGCCCTTGGAAAATTTGAGCTTGCCCAAACATAATATCACAACATGAGTTAAAAAAAAGATATTTTAAGGAAATCACATAATATCTATTGAAAATGTTGTTTCCTTTGTATCTCTTTTTGCAACAATTGATATATATATATATATATATATATATATATATATATATATATATATATATATATATATATCTCTGTGTGTGTGTGTGTGTGTGTGTGTGTTCCATAAAGTTCCCTGCTCACGAATGAATGAATGTGAGCTTGCGCAAAACGAATTTGAGCTTGTCTTTGGAGCAAGTTGTCAGCCATTTGGATGTATATATTTATATAAAATCAGAAAGAGTCAATATGCGTGACCTCTTGTGGGAAAGATATGTTATTGAAAGTTGTTCCATACATCCTGTTCGTGTGCAATGAGGCAGTGATCCTATATCGTGCACATACTGCGTGCAGGAAAATGCCATTGTGTGCCGTGCATGGTGGGCACAAGCTGCTATGTAAAATCCAGGATGAATCATCTAAACTGATATCAAAAAGCTAGGATGTCATGTGTGAGTAGAGTATGATGAAAAGTCATTAATTTATGAGCGGGAAAAAGTTTTGTAATTAAAGATTTTACTCTTTCTCTCTCTCTCTCTTTCTCTCTCTCTCTCTCTCTCTCTCTCTCTCTATATATATATATATATATATATATATATATATATACATGTATATATATATATATATATATATATATATATATATATATATATATATATATATATATATATATATATATATATACAGTGAGCCTCATTAGTCTGGACATACGATATCATCACAGCATATATAAGTACATGTATATGCTAGCTTTAAATGTAATGTACTGTATATTCAATAATGGTTGAAATAAATTAATGAATACATCTATTAATTTATTTACCACATGTTATCTCCCATTTAAATGTGTTATGGTAAACTAATAAAATGCACTTATTTTTATAAGACAAATTTTACAGCTGTTACAGTTGCTAAAGATTGATGTCCCCATTTTATTCCGAAATGATGCCCTACACTGTCCACAGCTTAAATCTGTCAAATGTATTTGTATAGCTATCAATAAACTGTGATTGTTACATACAACTGGTAAACAACAAAGAGGCTTAATGCCAATTTTAAATTTATTTACCACATGTTATGTCAAAAAGCATGGACGATTTGATCCCTACGTGTTTATTTAATTATTAACACCCCCATCGGCGACTAGCTAAAACATACATAATACAATCGCTGGTTACAAAATGGTCACGATACTTAGTTATTGATAGTGGCCATAGATTCTCAAAGGCTTCACTATTGTGTTTTATTTATTATTCTACTGACTGTATTTTCATATATGATTTTTCGAATTTTCTTATTTTTGGACAGATTATTTCCAGATTATTGAGACAAGTTTTAATGTAATTTTACACTTTGGTCCTGGATTTTGATCTCCGGATCTGTAATATGGATTTCTTGATTAACGGAGCAAATTAACATTTAGGAACTCCGTTCCCGTTGAATTATGTCTGGATAGCGAGGTTTCCAGATAAACATTGTCCGGATTAATGAGGCTCCACTGTGTGTATATATACACACACACACACAGACAGACACAGGGAGAGAATATACCATGGTGTCAAAAAACTTGTTTGTTAGGCACAAAACATTTATTTATAAGCTCACTGGGACTAAATTCCCTTGGTAACAAAATTTGCAATGAAATGATCTTTATTCAAAATTGACAAAATTATACATGATAAATAAACAGGTGTGATAATTGCTAAGCGAGAATTTCAATGACTATCCCAAATAAAATATGTTACTGAACCTCGTTTTCATTTTGACAAAGATGTTCTACATTCAGTAAAACGTTTGCTAGAAGTTTCAGAGCTCAATCAATATTTTCGCGATTCCACGGGTAAAATTGTTGCTGATGGTGCATCCTACATTTATTTAGTGTGGCAGATTGAGCAACCAGATCCACATATCAGCGGACACAATATCATTTATGATACTCACGTGGACAATACAAGTCTTCGTGGCATTATCAAGCTGATGAGTGACCGTTAATATCTTCACAGGATTAAATTTATTATTTATGATGCATTAATAATCAGTAGGTGATCATAGACATAATAGATCAATACTGGATCCATCAGTCATTGTATTATCAGAGTGTTCTTCTCCTGGCATGCTGATTAGCATCGACAAAATCTATTACAAACTGCCACATCCTGCTACAGCGAGGTGGTGTATGAAGTTTATGTCATGCATTAGCCTGAATCAGTTAGACTAGTCCTAAACGAGGATTTAACAGACTGAGTGACCCAGCATGTTACTTAGCATGTTACAAACACTAAGCTTGGTAGTAATCCGATCGAGCAGCGATGCACGAAAATATCTAAGTGGGAAGAACAAGTTGCTGAAATGGCGCTAAACTCAAAGATACTGCTGTAATGGATTGAAAAAGTTAAAGTAATGGGATTGTTAATTTGTTATCCACCAACTGAACCATATTTGCCCATCTAGAACACAACCAGAAAGGGTGCTTTCACTCACAAACAACTGCCTAATTATCAAGAGATCTCAACGGCTATATGATTTCTTATAACGATTACAAATCTCCTCAACACATTCATTTAAGAATTTAGTTGCTTGCATAAATAAGCATTAAATTGCTATCAATAAATAATAGATTTATGGCCATCAATGTTAGAATTCTATTCATTCATTGTATAATTGGGGAAAAAATCACTTATATGTATATGAAATTCTTCCTGTGTAAAAACTGTTCAAGATCTACTGTGTCGGGAACTTCACTGAACATTGATTTTTAAATGCAACACCACTGGTAGAATTTATTTTAGATGATTATTAGTATCATGCAATGCAACAATAATTTACCCAAAATGTTAAATGTGTCAGGAGTAAACGATACATATCCAAAGGAGGAGAGGTTCTGGTAAAACATGTGTGAATATTACGAGCTGTTAATTTCACCAACATTTTTCTGTTAACATCCACGCATATGCTTGCAAAGAGATATAAGATATTAAATCACAAACTTCTCAAAGTTTCTTTAGATGGCAGGACTATACTAACAGGGCACCAGCACATATGGATCAGAAAACAATTTCTTGTGCTATAATATTGGGACGAAATCTATACTGTTCGTAAGTGACATTAGAAATGTTTTTAAAACAGATGAGCACCAAGCAAGTTTATGTGATTATTTGTGGTGATCCAGGTAAACTATTACCAATCGCTGTAGATTTCCTCATAGCTCCACAACCACATTGATTATTATCAAGAAATTTTTGATAATTTTTGTGCCAAAGACAAGCCATTAAGAAAAAATAGGTCAGAATGCATTTGAAATCCAACTGAATGCAGTGTGAAAAAATGCATGAAGCAAGCACCGAGATATATTTTAATGATTTTTTTCCCCCTGCATGGTCTTCCAATGATTTAACATGGTTCCACGAACATAAGCGACAAGCCTAAACAAGAATTGCTTGAACTTCATAAAAAGACATTTCCAAACAACTTGCCACACTGATATACTGTCCAGCATACTCTTATCAAAGTATTTTTGTGAAAATACCTGGTTGTGTCTGGCAACCTGATGAGGCACTCAAGATCATTCATAACTTGATATTATATATCACACTGTGTGAGGTTGAATCTGCTTTAATACCAAAAGATCGCTAGACGTCGCATTGGTGTCTTAAATATGCAATGACGGTTCATAGTTCACAAGGATTAATGATAAAAAATCCAAAATACTTTTAGATTACTGACAATCACATTGAATGGTCAAATCTTGCATTTCTCATCATGCATGTCACAATTGTCAGGAGTGGTTTTAGAATGTTAAGACATCAACATCTACAAAATTTCACCACAACAAATTTGTACACTGATGGCACAAAAAACAGTAACATACTGACAATGTGAGGAAAAATCATGGCGTCAATTCGATTTCACTGTAGACTATATTCTTGAGCTAAAATTAAGCAAAATAATCAATGATGTAAAGATAACCCTGAACTATTTATACAATTACCCCACTGATGATTTTAGATAGTTCATCATGGATCGTATTGATAATAAATAAAGTCATCTACTTGATAATGCTGATGTACCTCGAGTACAACTTTGGTCAAGGCTCTAGCACCTTGGGCGCTGCAACATGGCCTATGAGGATGGCAACTGCACCTCCTCAGGTATCACTTGCAATTCCTCACGGACAAACCCAAGTTTGGGTACTGGTCCTCCAATATAATATATCCCAGGGGAAATGCTGCGATGAGTCACATGTGAAATTTTATGAGTGGTTTAACTCCAGATAGGATCACTAGCTCCTCTTGTTCCACCTTCTAGTTCTTCAGGCGCGCATAAATATCTCACGATAACGTCGTGGCACAGTATTGGTTGAAGGAGACCGGTCACAATGGCGTCAACCCACACTGGTATTGCTATTTTTTCTTATTTCCTTAGGTTTATATGCCTAATAGAAAATCATGATGACAACAGGCATTATGCATCTATTAATTATAATCTCAGGATGATCACTCAAATCTAGCCTGATTTCCAATCAAGTTCTTGGCCCACAATAATTATATCCTGGTATGTCTATTCAAAAGCTCCAGATACATATTACATTACGGACAGCAAAGAAATCAAGGCATGCCTGAAAAAGGTTAAGGTCTTTACAACAATACTATTCTTTTTGCACCATCATTATTTTCTCAGAGCAGGCCCCTCAATAATGTTCGCCAATAACATCACAAATAATGCTTATAGTAAACCATTTCTCAAAGCTACTACAGCTAATCCAGAGCTAGCCAGAATAATTCCCATACCATATGATTACTTTGGTATGGTGCAAAACACTAATCCCACTTACAAGCTGGTGTTTGCTGTGCGGCAATAACAAATTAACAAGCTAGATCAATGTTTATGTGTGATACCTCTGTTGTATATTTTTGGATTTTCATCATGCGTGAGAAAGAAAAGTTATATTCAGGGCAAAACAAACAATAATTCCAACATGACACAGGCTGATGACAAAGCAATTTGGTACGTTGAAGGCGCAATCCAGCTGGTATGGTAAACAAGGTTGTACACGGACAAGTTCCTTCAACAAAGTTGTTGTGTAAACCTGACATCATTGTTTGTGGCAGTAACTCTATACTGTCCTGGTTAGCAAACACCATGGCTCAAAGTACTGTACATGGCAGATCATATCCCAAACCAAGATTAGCGGCATGGAAAACAGTTTCAAGACACAACTTGGCTATGATCACAAATAAAAAATCCAATGGCATTCAATGAACTTGACGTGTATAAGGTATCACTGAAATTTAACAGTAATCAATAACCATCCAATGAAGTCCTGCTAGATTTTTATTACAGCATATTGCATGAGCATACCATAGACTGATGTCATTCATGGGACTAAATCAGAACGTTGACACAGGACTCCAGAGATCTCAAAATGATTTCTCGATGCTGTATCCCATGTACTACTTTTCACTAGAACATCTTGATTTGTTCCAACAATGCATTGTTGATATGCATTTCCAAGCCCGTGTAAGCATTTCAAATCAGTTGAATACTTCAATTTTTGGTCCCTAGTTGCCTAAAGCGCTCTCTGTTATGGATCATTGCCATATCACCTGTCATCGGCCAATGTGGGTATATGAGAAAGCTTGCCAGTAGCTTCTTGTGGGTCAGTGGTTCTTCTGGGGGTATTCCATGGTTTCTTCCTCCACCATTAATGCTGGCTGCAATGTATAGCCTATCGTGTGCTGACAAATACTGTTAAACCCTACAACAACTTCAATTTTTTGCAGTCATCCTCACTGCAACTTCCATTACAGCGTCAGTCCTCAATGCTTTGGAACTGCCAATGCATCCAAGGGTTTGCAATGAGAAAGAACCTTAAGGAAGAAGTATGAGGGAAAACAGTGGGGTTTACACCCTTAACACTTATTACAACTGTTGCAAAATATCGCAAGTAAACCCTGGAATATTGTAGGATATCCAGCAAGGACTATTACTGAATGTGATGGCTTAGGTACACATGGGGCAGGACAGGGACTAATGCAAATATAAAACTGTCGCTGTAGAACCTTGGTTTACTTGATATGGCATGGCATGCACAAATCAACCATTTCCGTGGAGTTTTTATGTGCATTGAATTATTTGATCAACAACACATACACAAAAGAAGAATAATTAATTTAGATTCCATTGATGGTTCTGGTATTCACTGGGTCAAATACTCGATTGGTCCTCATGCTGTTATTTATTTTCATTTGTATGGGTTAGCACCATGACTGCCAACACAATTCCATATGGATAGACGTTACCCACACAAAGGATGGTTCAACCAATGGATTGGAAGCCATGGCAGTATTTGACGCAATTGTAGACATAAATGTCCGGTCAGAAAATTCCATGGTGTCTGTGTATGAGAATACAGTACAGCATTTTTATCACTGTTATCACTGTGAAACAATGTTTGTGGCAGCGGCTTGAGTACTGCAGTTGATCTCATATATAATAAATACAAATATATGTGCATATATGTATGGATGATCTAAACAATAATATATACTGATGTCTCCTTTGATACATCAAACTTTGCCACTTAGACGAAATAAACTCATTAGTGAACACGATTGATTATGATGGCATTGTCATATTTCAGAACCAAGCTGACCACTTGAAAACCAGCAACATATAAAATAAGCAACATCACCATGATCTCCATGTCGATCTTGGGAACTTATCTTGTGTTTGGTGAAAACAACAGGAAAAATGATTTGTCCAAGATAATGTTTATGGAAGAATAAAGCACACGGGCAATACAATGAAGGGAGAACTAAAAATAAACAACAACAAGATCGTCTTTGCATGCTAGCTGGATGATGACAGTGACGTGGTAACAATAATTATATATAGATGATTGTGACCAAAAAAAAATCACCAAGCTTAAATAAGAATACAATGATTTTGTACAGTTATTTAATTCGTTGAGTAATAACTTCCACTAAAATCATTGATGACTTTTTTAAAAGAAAACTCATGGAGATCCAAATGAAACTAGCCAAGATTGCCATGAAACTTGCAAAATTAGGCAAAGATGATGTTAAATTATCACGGTCTTAATTAACTAGATGTCACCAAGGCTGGTATCAACAAGCCCTATATGGTGTCATTTGTGATGATTGATAATTACAATGTTTTCTGCATGTGCAGCCACATAACATTGATGCTTTCCAAACAAATATTTCAACTGAAATTGTTTTGGCTATGCACAGTTAGTAATTATAAATAATGATCTTATAAGTAGTTATGGCTGTTGTTTTTCCATTATCAGTAAGTTGTTTTTTACAAATCAGACAGTAAGAAATAACCTTGGCTATGCCCCTAGCACCCGCTGCTATATTATTGAAATTTTAAACATTGATGTCATGCAAAATATACAGTACAGTAGAACCTATCTTGAAAGACCACCCCTTCTGCCAAGAAATAATGGTCTCTCAAGACAGGTGGTCTCTAATAACAGGTCATATCACTATATAATCAATACATCTGTGGGCAGTTCTTTTATATAAATGTCTACATGGAACTGCACCAGTGTATCTTCAGGACTTATTCAGGCCTTTTTCAACACAATACCACTACCAGTTGAGATAAATCTCACATGGAAACCTAGTACCAAAACCAAGAACAATAAGTTTTCAATACTCCGGTACATTTCTGTGGAATAAGCTTCCACTACATGTAAAATCGGCTGAAAATATTAGAGTATTTAAGAAGAGATATCAGGAGCATGCATGTGTTTCTAATAGATAATGGAATTTTGTATTTTAATACGAAACATGCTAATATAAGCACTAATTATTGCTTCTTCACATAATGTGCATTTGTTATACTCTCATTAAGAGGGCCTCAAGGGAGAATAGTCCTTGACTAATGAATCACCCTCTATAAATAAAGCATTATTATTATTATTATTATTATTATTATTATTACTGAGATTCTGGTCTCCCAAAACAGTTGATCTCTCATGGCAGTGGTCTCTCAAGACAGGTTTTACTGTATACACTTTAGCTCTTTCACAGTTTTCTGAGCAAAGCAGTCTATAAAAGGCACAGTGAGTGTGTTAAATTATATATTGCTTTTGTTTCTTAATAATTCATGCCAAGAATGAACAAAATCCACAAAATGTGTTATAGAAATATAAGCAAATAAAATATATAAACCTATATACGTTTTTCACAAACAATGACCACAAAAGTCAAGCAAGCAAATGGGTTATGTTGCTTAACGAATTGATATATAATTGCTAACAACAAGTATGAACCAAATCCATTGACAGAATTTGACATATGTTTGCAAAAAAAAAACTTTAATCCAAAACTTAAGCAAAATTTTGACGATTTGAAAAAAGTTAATGGTTCAGCCAATTTGATTGTTGCAAGTAATTTTGTCTAATATAGTATTCATTAAGATCTCGCATTTATGAATGTATGTGAAATAATTAAAACCGTATTCTATATATTATTATTATATTATAAATGTCTATATTATTTTTATTGCTATTATAATAATGTCTATTTTATTATTATTTTTATTACTATATTATTATTACATTATTATAATGTCTACATTATTTGTATTACTATATTATTTATATATTATAATAAATGTCTATATTACTATTATTATTATTACTATATTATTATTATATTATTATAAATGTCTAAATAGAGTCAGCACTCTCAAAACCTTATTTATTTTTGAAATTATCACAATGAAGTTTCCATGAGACTTTTGCAATAATATGTGGATTTGTTTCAAAGATATGTTGCAGAAAGATAGGATGGAATGTACACATCACTATATTAACAGTCCACTCATGACATTATTATTGACGTCAAGGTTATCAAAACCTAAACAACTGAAACACTCGAAAAGACAACATTTATGTAGGTTTTAAGGAGATGGTATGAATGCTTTGACAGATAACACTATACAAAGTGTAATACTGATGTGAAATATAAAATATTTCAAACACAGGGTAAAACTGCACTTCCAATTTAGAAAAGGTAGAGAAATAGGAGAATGGGAGGAAGAGGCAGACATTAATTACAGTAACTAGTCATCTTACCCTCTTCTCTGAGATCACTTAATACATTTCCATCTCCCTTCATTGTTTCCTCCTCAAGTTTCCAAGTCCTGATATCATCCATAACTAAGTCTGTTTCGGAACGATATTCAATACCCTCCATGCTTGGTTTAAGACAAGGTTGCTCTTCTGGGATAAATGTGATATAAAAATTAGAATTTTGAAATTAAAAAAGAGATATTAATTATTTTCTGAATTTTATTTCCCACTCTAAGTATAGCAAAGAATAAATAACAGTATTTTATCCTACAATTTTGGTCCTGTCTTTTCAATTACATTTTCTGGCATAACAAATAAAAGAAAGATTAAGACATATCAAATAAATGGCGCGATATGTAACTACTACCTCTTTTCCTAGATGAATTTTTTTCTGAACAGTTCCCCGAGAGGTTTACACTCTAAAGATATTCTAAAGACATTTTTCATATCATTCTTAAGATATTTTTCACACCACTCATTGGTTTAGGTTACAGAGAGCAAGCAACGATATACTTAGTAATGGACTGGGATGAATGAGGCTGACAAAATATTCGCATTTTCATCCAGTGTTACTACCATTTTTGTATTTTTGGTGTTTTAATGCAACTAAAATAATATATTAGCTTAATCAACAGCCAATTCCTTCTTCTGACATTCTGCATGATGGTTTTGCTTGTCTACTATCGCAAGAATGTCACCTTTTCTTGCACTTCTGGGTATTCAGATGCTTATGTGCAAATTGTCCCAGCTATTTTATCATTGTTTATTGTTGCTGCACTGGCAATTGGTGGCAGAGGTTTTAGCATAAATATACATCTCAATAATTCAAGTATAAGCCTAATGACTTAGTATATATAGTTCATGCTGCCATGCAAGCTGTTTTAGCTGTGGCACAACAGTCATGCAAATACCAAGAGATGGGTGAAGCATCTAATTGGAAAACTTTGTCGATGGCTTGTTTTATTTTTGGTACTTTGTCAGAAACAGTAACTGTAATTGCACAAGTCCTGGTTATTATTTCATTTATTGTTGTTGTATCTATTTGTGCTTGTGCAGCCACTGGTTTTTGTGGTTTTGATTTATTTCTACGACCTTTATACTACTGATGAACAGATCCATTGAGCTGGCAAATTTGACTCTGTGATTTAAAGTACTCATAATGACATGTTCTATCAAAGAGTTCATATTTTCCAATGCAGACAGCTTTGTGTATTTGCGTCCCCATACCATGGCGCTTCCTATACATATGTGTAAGCAGTTTATCTAATTGGCAAAACCATCCTTATAGCGCTGATGTGTCCACTGCTGCTTTATTATCTCCCCCACTACAATGATGTCTATAAGGTTGGGCATATAATAAACACCATATATTTCATTATATTACCATATTTCACATATATGGTAAATTGATGTCTAAAAACAGGATTTCTTAAATAAAATACCTAATTGTTCTTTACTTCATCAAAATAACCTTGAAAGTCAGATAAATAACATTCCATCAGATTTCACTCAAAATAAGCTCATTGAGTACTAGTTGAATGAGGGATGTACTGAAGTCAATGCACTGGTATCCAATAGCATCAAATTTGTGAGAACATGGGTAAATGTCCCAGAGATGTTTTTTTCATTGCCTTTAGCAATAGCTTCCGTAGATTCTTCTTGGCATTTATGCTGTGTAACACTGCAATGTTGAATACTACTTCATACAAAACATCTCTTCTAGGGTGTGTGGATCAACTGCTTTATGTGACCTTGGCATACATGTGAGTTCGGATACCATTCTTATGCTTATGACCGAAAAGCATTTGTTTAATTAGCCTGCTCTTGAACATCCTCACACTCGCTTCAGACACAGTAGGGAAGTTGTGTTTATTTTGCGGATTTACGCTTTCATACATGATATTATGCATGTTCTTTTTAGTTTGATTTGCCTTAAAAATCCGTGCCAGTTCAGTTCGTTTCTTTTCTAAGGTCAACACACAGTTCACCAACTTTTCAATGTATTCTGGAAATGTTTAAGATAATGTGTAGAAATATTAGCCTGCAGTGTGTATATTGATCACTACCAAATGCTTGCCTGAAGTAGTGCACTCTGTGGGACTTCATTTCTATAATGTATTATGTACTGCAAAATAAATATAAATGAGTCATTATAGTTAATAATAATTTATCTGAATTTTTGAAAGAATCAGTATTTTATAAAGTTCTTTAGATGTCTACATTTAATACTAATTTTGCACACAATATACCCACATAATCTCTAATCAAGTTATCCATTTAATGACTGGCTATGAACTAAATTACCAAATTTTGTAAATCAAAATATATTTCAGTTTTCACTAATGTTTTCATTTGCTTATATATTTTTAAAAAATCAAAGCCAAAATCACCTCCAGCAGTCGAATGTGCTGTATCAATTTCCATGCCTAAAAAAATAAGAAAGAAAATCATTTAAAATTTCAATCGTTTTACAAAAACAATATCGAAGCAGAGAACTCGTGTGATTCAGAGGCCTTATAGTTATTGCATTATTTCATTTCAGGCAAGAATTATTAAATTAAATTAAATTATTAAATGAAATTAAATCTATTAAATTCCTGTTTATTCGTTTCAAGAAGAAAAAAAAAAGAGATCTTTTAGCGAGACATGGACAAACAGTCCTGGAAAAGGAATGCGATGCAATTAATGCAGATAATATATTACTGCTATTAAAAAGACAAGTCAATTAAGTGATTGACAATCATCACTTGCACATTTCATGCTGCCCATAACATGTATATATTATACCTGATTCTACATCCTCTGTTGATACGTGATCTGTTACTTGAGAGGTGCTTGCCTTTACATTTTGGATCTCTTTATAAAATTTTCTCAACTTCTTTTCAGGTTGACCAAGATCAGTATCAGATTTTCTCTTTAGCATTTTGACCAATTGTTTTGTTTTTGTTGCTTTTGCATCTTCAATTGCTTTATTAACTTCACTTAACTGCTTTTTCACACTTTCTAAATCTGAAGAAACTGTTTTGGACAATATAGCCACTGATGAATCAATCTGTTGATATTTTACATCCAGATCTGCAATTTTGTCTTTGGTTTCCTTGACATTTGTATCAAACTGGACCAAGAGTTTTGTAAATTCTTCTTTCAAAGATTCCACTGTTACTTCTGTTGTTTTATTGTGAACTCCCAGCTCTTGTCTGCAGTCATTTACACACTCTCTCAATGCCATCATCTCAATATCAAGGTTAAAGAAGACATCAACAGAATCCTTATTGATCTGAATGAAGTAAAAAAAAAATGTCATGTAAGAAAGCAGCAGCAAAAAACGCCCAGAAAAACACCTTGAAATATTGAAACTACTGATGATTTGGAAGGTACAGGTAATACTGCAGTAAACAAAATTAAAGGGATGAATATAACTTTTGAGAAATTGATAATCATATTTATTTTAACATCAAAACCAGATATCAGAATGAATCCAAATTAATGTTATCCTATGTAAAGTGACTCAGACCTTTTCACCTCAATTTCTATTAAAAGAGATCAGATAACAGAAATTTTAAAAAAAATATTTAACCACTTATTTCTGATAAGTATATTTGATTTAAACAATTCTGAATTGTACAGAAGTGTCAAAGAATACTATAAGAAGGGAAATAAGCACTCTGAATGATCATTTCCTCTCAAGAATAGTATTTGAGTTATGTCCCTATATATATATATATATATATATATATATATATATATATATATATATATATCTTGACTTCCCTGTCAAAGTAAAAAGGCCAGTAGTGCTAAATACTGAAAGTGCCTTATTGGTAGGAACAAAAACTTTTTTTAACACAGACTAGACTACATACTATGCATACTATAAAGACTTAAAGCCCACTTAGACACAAATTACCTTGGAGGTAACTAATTGTTGTACACTGAAAAATCCACCCAAATAAGATTATTTGTTATGAAAACACAAGGAGGTAAAACGGACCTTATATTGTTGACCAACTATTTATTATAAGTTAGATGAGTGACTTTTGTCAAACTTCTTGTATCTGTTCAATAGCTTGTCAGCAAACAAAAAAGTCATTTAAAGGTATTTATTTTAATTTGTTTTACTGTTGCAGTTTCTTGTTATTTATTCCTAGTGACTGTTAGATCAGTTTCGTTTGTATATATTTTATCAGCACTGATGCAAGTAGAATTTTTGTCACATGGAGTTTAGATGGCGTTTTTAATGGAAGTGATTAAAATAGATGTCTTTATCAATAGTACTATTTATCTGCATCACCTAATGGGGAATAATAAAATTTGAAAAACCGTCAGGTTAATAATAATAATAAAAATAATAATAATAATAATAATAATAATAATGCTTTATTTATAGAGGGTGACTCATTAGTCAATGACTACTCTCCCTTGAGACTCTCTTAAGGAGAGTATAATAATGCACATTATATGAAGATAGCAATAATTAGTGCTTATTTTAGCATGTTTAGTATTAAAAGTTAGAAATACATGCATGCTCATGATATCTCTTCTTAAATTAATTACCATCCTATTTTGTTGTGCCCAGTTTTGGACTCTAATAAGGTCTGAGTTTAATCTTGTTTGGATAACTGTATCAGAACTAGATGTATACAGGGTTGCATCATCTGCAAACAAATCTGTATTGGTGGATTCATTATTTAATGGTAGATCAATGATATAGATAAGGAAGAGGAGAGGGCCCAAAACTGAGCCTTGAGGGACTCCTGAATAAATAGTGTGAGTTTGAGAGCTAATATTGCCAATGCTTACTTGTTGAGACCTTTGGCTTAGATATGATCTAAACCACTTTAAAGAAGGATTGTCAAACCTGTAACAGTTCAACTTTTGCAGCAGAATTTCAAGATCGACAAGATCAAAAGCTTTCTTGAAGTCAAGGAAAACAATCCCAGTCATATGCCCATTATCCATTTCCTTCAGCCAAAGATCAATTAATTTGGTAAGTTCTGTTTGGCACGAGTGGTACTTTTCTAAATCCTGATTGTGCTTTATGAAGTAGAGAGTTTGTTTCAAACAATTTATAGACCTGAACGGCTACATGCTTTTCAAACAGTTTTGACAATACAGGTAGAATTGATATTGGTCTGTAATTTCCTTGATCCTCCTTTTCTCCTTTCTTAAAGATAGGTGTAACCTTTGCACATTTCAGTGTTTCTGGAAACTTAAATTAGTGACTTTGTTATTACTGGTGCAGCAATTTTAAGAATTCATGGACCAATACCATTCAATCCAGAGGATTTATCAATATTTACCTTAATTAGCACATGAAAAACATCAGCTTCACTGACATTAGCTATTGAAAAATAATTATCATCAGGAATTTTAGCTCTTATAAATAACAGAAGAGCATCAAGTTCAATTAGGATGTTAGTCTAGTTCTGAATACTGTTACTGGAGATGCATATGAAGAAATTGTTGAACATTTCCACAACGTCTTGTACAGAAGTTGATATATCATCATTTTGCTTAAGTCTAGGGGGAAGACAACTGTTCTTGGGTGGGTTCAGCTCTTTTAGATGCTTCCACAATGTTTTTGCACTCTTACTTTCCCTAATAGCCTGTTTATAGTAGTTCTCTTTTGCCTTATCTATCAGGTGCTTAGTTTTATTCCTCCACTTCCTCCACCTTCTATAGCTTTTCATGTATTTATTCTTGGAAATTATCTCTTAGGTGCCTAGCTTTATTGATCTCAGGGATAATCCACTTGGGTGTAATTTGGTGTTTAACCCTTTTTGTTTTAATTGGGGCATGCTTGTCTAAGGCTGCATTGAACATATGATACCATCTGTCTAAAGCAGTGATGACATCAGCTATATTGCAGACAGATTGAAAGGGTTTGCAAACTAAATCATTTCAAAACGTTTCCTCATCAAAATGTTTCAATTCCCTTTATTGTATTTCAATGTGTTGTCCATTTTTTGATGATTTTGGAACATGTCTAGTTATACAGACAGGGTAGTGGTCACTCAGTGCATACACTGGCATATTTATTTCAGTTATGTTTTGATGTTTATTAGTATAGACATGATCAATGATAGTAGCTCTTTTATCTGTTACTCTAATTGAGTAAAGTTGTAACTTTCAAAGTCACTTATCCATATTAATGGTGAAGTTTTCATGTAGTCAATGTTAAAATCACCTAATATGATAGTTTCTAAATCTTTCTTTAGTAATGCTTTTTGAATTTGAGCCTCAAATCTATTAATCCAATCAGCTGTGGAACAAGGTGGCCTGTAAAATGAACATAAGAGTATTGGCTTTGATTGGGCAAGGGTTACTTGGATCCAGATACTCTCTACACCAATAATCTCTAGATCAACACGTCTGTTATAACTAATGGAACTATCTACATATAGAAGAATACCTCCAACTAGTGTTGTTCCGATTATCGATTATAATCGATAATCAGTTGGTTGAGTGAACCAATTCGCCAATCGATTGTGAAACGCCATAATCGATTGCATGGTAAGGGAGACAACTGTGAAGCGCTTGGCACAGACTAGTTCAATCCCTTTGTTTGTTGGGAAGAAAACCGAGGATTCCGAACAAAATATTAAAAAAACCGCTAAATATCATACACGTGCCATGGATGAAAACGATCGCAAAATAATATATCCATATCCTGGAGGAAAAGCTCGTTCTCGTGTATGGACATATTTTGGATTTTACAAAATACAGGAGGGTCCACCGACAAAGGAGAATTTAGATACAACGAAGGTCATATGCAAACTCTGCAGAAAGGAATATGCAAACAAAGGTAGGTCCAGCTATTCTCATTGAAATCAACGCGGGGATACATTTATTTTTGGCAAACACATTCTCCAATACATAGTGCAAAAAATGAACAATATTCTATTTTTTTTGTGGTGCTAAATGAAAACAAAATTATCATGTGATACGCTTTACATTTTAGGACTGTGGAACCATGATATTAGCCTTCCAATCCACAACAGCATAGCTAAATTATTTATTCCCTTCATAACTTCCAAATATATAAACATACACCATAGTTAGATTTTTTTGGATAATTTGGAAACAAATAATGTCGTCAACGACGAATGCAATTATTAGGAGACAGAACAACCTCGTATAAAATAAATGAGTTGCACGCACGCACACGACACGGAAAAACGTTTCATGGCATTCCAGTATCAAATATTTTAAATCAAGAATTTTATTTTCATTAAATCATTTGTGTAGTTTGTGCTTTCCTCTAATATAGCATGTGTTGTTGTTAAAATACTTCAAATTTCTTTTCATAATAAAGCTCCAAGTCATGATTATGATTGAAATACATAAATAATCACAAGATTATCCTGCTATTTAGGCATATATGATAATGAAGGAAAAGTGATCTCTGAGGTTTGTTACAGAAATTCCATGAGACATGTGACTATTTAAAAGCATAAAATAACTTTTTAAAATGTTGCAGATTAATTTTAAAATATATGTACAAATTTAATATTAATTTTAATCCTGATTTTCTTTAAATAATTTCATTCCATTCATTTAAGATACTTGTGCATAAAGAATTTGTTGTTTGCTCTTTTTTCTTCTCAATATAAAAACATTTATTTCAAATACATTCCAGGCAATACTACAAATTTGGCCTTTCATCTTGATCATGACCATAAGGAAATGGGATCAGCGACAGCAAGAGGTGCTGATGTTTCCCCCCAGCCACCCAAACAGACTAAGATTGATGAACAATTTAAGAAGCCAACAGTCAGCTACAAAGCAGAAAGAAATTGATGATGCACTCTTGAAACTTATTGTTGGCAAAGTTCTTCCGCTAAGCCTTGTTGACCATACATATTTTAGAAACTTTGTGATGCTTCTTAATCCAAGGTAAGTTTTAAATGATAACATTAAAAATTAGTAATATTTATTTAAACTGACAGTGAGAAAAGAAAAAAAAGTGTGAATCCATTTGATTCTAGATGTCAACACTGTTGAATTTTGAATTTTCATACCTAAATTAAGCAGTATTTAATTAAATATAATGCTGTCCTGTCTAAATAAACATTAAATAAATTCATTGTTTTCACTATATTTAGACACAGTAAATATTCCAAATACATGTCTTGTTTGACTACCATGACTAAATGTTTCAAACTTTACATTTTCAGGTATGAAATTCCAGGTCGTAAATTAGTGTCCTCCAAACTAGCTGAGAAGAAAGACCAGGCTGAGAAAAAAGTAAAAGAGGAACTACATGATGTTCTTGATATAGCTGTTACTCACGATGCATGGACTTCATTAAATACAGAAAGTAGTTGAAGGCAGTCACACTGGGAAAAATATAAAAGAAAGCCTGTTGGCCACTCAGAGGCGATGGAATCTTCCAACACCAACTGGAGTAACTGATAATGCAGCCAATGAGATCAAGGCTTTTGATTTACTTCAATGGACTCGATTTGGTTGTTATGGTCACAGATTCAACCTTATTGTGAAAAAAGATTTAGTTATATCAGAACTGTCACGAATCATTGCAAAGGGGCGCAAACTGGTGACTTTTTTCCATCAAAGCACGAGCATAAATGATTTGTTAATGAGAAAGCAGCAGTTACTACTTGACATAGGTGCTAGAGGACACAAGCTCAAGATGGATGTTCCAACTAGACGGAATAGCACTCATGACATGCTTGAACGACTGCTTGAGCAAACACCTGCTATTATGGCTGTTATCAGTGACCCAAACATAAGCAAGTCAGCAGCCGCAACATTGAAAAATTATGTCTATACATTTGATGAACAAGCATTGGTTGAAAAACTTGTGGAAGTTCTCTCACCGTTCCTGAATGCAACAAACGGTGTTTGCAGAGACAAATCACCAACCCTTCATAAAGTTATCCCAATACTTCTTAAACTTACCAAATGTATAGAAACAAATGCTGATGATCTACCTTCAATTGCTAAACTTAAAGATGTAATGAGACAAGAACTTGACAATAGAACACAGGACAAAGATCTAGCTCTGTTGGGCTGTTTATTGAATCATACTATGAAGGATCTGGAGTTTCTATCTGACAGTGAGCGAGCAGATGGACATGCTCTGCTTTTGAAGGTTGCTCTTGATATGGCTGATGTTAAAATGAATGTCCAAGTGGAGCCAGGGACTAGTGATGAACAACCTTCAGACTCATTGCCACCTCTACCAATTGCACCATCACTACTAAATGTCAGAGATGACAACACTAAAACTGTGGTTACACTTAGTCCACCAAACAAGAAAGCAAAGGTTAATGTTGACATGGATGATTGGTTGCAAGATGTTGTTTGCCTTGGTGAAAGTCAACAGCCAATAACAGATGTCATCCACCAGGAGGTTTCTAGATATCTAGTTGCTGCTCCATATGATACCAATCTCATAATGTTACAGTGGTGGAAACAAAACTGCCAGTTCTACCCTCATCTTAGCTTACTAGCTTGGAAGTACCTAAGTATTCCGGCATCATCAGTATCCAGTGAGAGGGTATTTAGTCTGGCTGGACATCTTGTCAGCAAGAAACGGGCTCGTTTAAGTTGTGACAATGTGGACCTGATAATATTCTTAAACAAAAACATTTACTATTGGTAGTGTCAGTGTAACAAGCACAAGAAGAAACAGTATTCTGAAAAATGATTTTTGTGTTCAGCATTGCTCAAACATTACATGATTTTGCTGATAAATAGTTCAGTTACTTTGAAAGTTTTTGTACTTGGTGTTTTTTTGTTTTGTTTAAACTGCTTTGATTATAGTATTAGTAACTAATGACAAGCAAGAAAAACATTTCTTTCTATACTTTAAACAACTGAAAAATCACATATGAATAAAAGTGTTCTGGGGGATTGTTAAGTCTTTCAGCTGCATAAAACTGATAAGCCAAAGAAAGTTGCTTTTGAGGTCAAAGTATATATATATATATATATATATATATATATATATATAGATAGATAGATAGTTAGAGAGAGAGAGAGAGAGAGAGAGAGAGAGAGAGAGAGAGAGATTAACTCCTATACATTTTTTTACATTTTAAACTTTTGAACAAAGATATATAACTCTGTAACAACAAAAATTAAAACTTACTTGTAGAAAGTTAGCAACCGATTATAATCGATTATCAGTAAGTTGTGTGCAACCGATGATCGATTATGAACTTCTAACCGATTCCCATCACTACCTCCAACCCCCATGGAGTCTCTATCTTTTCTTTCAAAGTTGAAGTCCTGTATTTGGAGAGCCAAATAATAATAATAATAATAATAATAATAATAATAATAATGCTTTATTTATAGAGGGTGACTCATTAGTCAAGGACTATTCTCCCTTGAGGCCCTCTTAATGAATGTATAACAAATGCACATTGTGTGAAGAAGCAATAATTAGTGCTTATATTAGCATGTTTCGTATTAAAATACTAAATTCCATTATCTGTTAGAAACACATGCATGCTCCTGATATCTCTTCTTAAATACTCTAATATTTTCAGCCGATTTCATATGTAATGGAAGCTTATTCCACAGAACTGTACCAGAGTATTGAAAACTCTTTTTGAATTGCTCTGTTCTTGGTTTTGGTACTAGAAGGTTTCCATGTGAGATTGATCTCAACTGGTATTGTGTTGAAAAAGGCCTGAATAAGTCCTGAAGATACTCTGGTGCAGTTCCATGTAGACATTTATATAAAAGAACTGCCTTGTGAAAATCTATCCTGTCATATATTGTGAACCATTTGAGTTCTATAAATAATGCTTTTGAGGGATGGTCAACAGATGTATCTAAAATTACACGTGCTGCTCGTTTCTGGAGTTTATAAATCCTGTCAAGCTCAGATTTAGCACAGTTTCCCCATACATTAGAACAGTAATCCATTGTTGGAAGAATATACGTCTTGTAGTATAGATTGTGAGTTTCCATAGGTAAATATTTCTTGATTCTGCTGAGAAGGGCAATTTTGGATGACAGTGTTTTACAAAGCTTATCAATATGGTCATTCCATAATAAATTATTATCTATGGACACACCTACAAGCCTTTCATGATTGACATTTTCTAATGGATGATTATTTATTGCAAGCGATAGTTTTGGGTTCCCTGACTTGTGTAGCTTTTGTGTTGTCCCCAGAATCATACATTTTGTTTTACCTTCATTAATTACCATCCTATTTTGTTGTGCCCAGTTTTGGACTCTAATAAGATCTGAGTTTAATCTTGTTTGGATAACTTCAGTATCAGAACTAGATGTATACAAGGTTGCATCATCTGCAAACAATTCTGTATTGGTGGATTCATTATTTAATGGTAGATCATTGATATAGATAAGGAAGAGGAGAGGGCCTAAAATTGAGCCTTGAGGGACTCCTGAATGCATAGTGCGAGTTTGAGAGCTAATATTGCCAATGCTTACTTGTTGAGACCTTTGGTTTAGGTATGATCAAAACCAGTTTAAAGAAGAATTGTCAAACCTGTAACAGTTCAACTTTTGCAGCAGAATTTCATGATCAACAAGATCAAAAGCTTTCTTGAAGTCAAGGAAAACAATCCCAGTCATATGCCCATTATCCATTTCCTTCAGACAAAGATCAATTAATTTGGTAAGTTCTGTTTGGCATGAGTGGTACTTTCTAAATCCTGATTGTGCTTTATGAAATAGAGAGTTTGTTTCAAAAAATTTATAGACCTGAATGGCTACATGCTTTTCAAACAGTTTTGACAATACAGGTAGAATTGATATTGGTCTGTAATTTCCTTGATCCTCCTTTTCTCCTTTCTTAAAGATAGGTGTAACCTTTGCACATTTCAATTTTTCTGGAAAATTACCACTCATTATACTTAAATTTATGATATGCGTTAATGACTTTGTTATTACTGGTGCAGCAATTTTAAGGATTCGTGGACTAATACCATCCAATCCAGAGGATTTATTAATATTCAACTTAATTAGCATATCAAAAACATCCGCTTCACTGACATTAGCTATTGAAAAATAATTATCTTCAGGAATTTTAGCTCTTAAAAATAACTGTAGAGCATCAAGTTCAATTGGGATGTTAGTCTGGTTCTGAATACTGTTACTGGAGATGGTTATGAAGAAATTGTTGAACATATCCACAATGTCTTGTACAGATGTTGCTATATCATCATTTTGCTTAAGTCTAGGGGGAAGACAACTGTTCTTGGTTGGGTTCAGCTCTTTTAGATGCTTCCACAATGTTTTGGTACTCTTACTTTCACTAATAGCCTGTTTATAGTAGTTCTCTTTTGCCTTAGTTATCAGATGCTTAGTTTTATTCCTCCACTTTCTATAGCTTTTCATGTCTTTTTTCTTGTGGAAATTATCTCTTAGGTGCGTAGCCTCATTGATCTCAGGGGTAATCCACTTGGGTGTAATTTGGTGTTTAACCCTTTTTGTTTTAATTGGGGCATGCTTGTCTAAGGCTGCATTGAACATCTGATACCATTTATCTAAAGCAGTGTTGACATCAGCTATATTGCAGACTGATTGAAAAGGTTTGCATACTAAATCATTTAAGAACATTTCCTCATCAAACTGTTTAAAGTCCCTGTATTGTATTTCAATGTGTTGCCCATTTTTAGATGATTTCGGAACATGTCTAGTTATACAGACTGGGTAGTGGTCACTCAGTGCATACACTGGCACATTTATTTCACTTATGTTTTCAGGTTTATTAGTATAGCTATGGTCAATGATAGTAGCACTTTTATCTGTTACTCTAGTTGGGGTTTTAATTAATTGAGTAAAGTTGTAAGTTTCAAAGTTACTTATCCATGTTAATGGTGGAGTTTTCATGTAGTCAATGTTGAAATCACCTAATATGATAGTTTCTAAATCTTCCTTTAGTAATGCTTTTTAAATTTGAGCCTAAAATATATGAATCCAATCAGCTGTGGAACTAGGTGGCCTGTAAACTGAACATAAGAGTATTGGCTTTGATTGGGCTAGGGTTACTTCGATCCAGATACTCTCTACCCCAATAGTCTCTAGATCAACACGTCTGTTATAACTAATGGAACTGTCTACATAGAGAAGAATACCCCCACCACCCATGGAGTCTCTGTCTTTTCTTTCAAAGTGGAAGCCCTGTATTTGGAGAGCCAAATCATCAGTATCATCGGAAAGAAAGGTTTCACATAGACCTAGAATACTGACTGATCTAGTTTGCTGTAATATTAACTTTATCTCATCCAGTTTTGGGAGGATGTGTTGAATATTTAGGTTGATTACATGCAGACCGCTTTTGAGGTGCCCAAAGACATGACAATTTTTATCAGAGGATTGATTTTCAGACAAGGCAGTATGCCATGTATTGATTGTAGACTTGACAGATTTCTTTACATTGCCTTGATTCTTTACATCAACACATGAAGAAGATAACATATAAGATCCATCTGTCGTACAATGACCACATGTAGTGGAGACAGGAGAATATTCAAAATGAGACTGATTTACATGCATACAAGAAGACATTGACATATTAAACACTTGGGGAGCCTCAGAGGGAGAAGTATCTTGAACAGTATCGCATAAGTGTTTACAAGTTAATAAGCTGCACTTTGTACACAAATCAGATAGTGCCTGAAACCTGTTCACAGAATTATAATTATTACATTGTAAAGTATACACATATTCTAATGCATTTTGTTTTTGGATGTGTGTTGCATAGGCCTGTACCTCATAGCCTTCTACCTATTGGTATGTGCACAACTTTTGCTTATGTCCTAATTCGTTACAAAGATGGCAACGAATCTGTTTTCCATGCAGACACCACTGTGTTACATGACCGTGCTCTCCACAATACAAGCAGTTTCCTGACTCATGCCTAACCCCTTTTTTAAGTCTTATGTACTGGTCTATATTCCTAAGGAGCAAGGCAGTACCTCTGTTGGACAGGTGGATTTGGTCTCACTGGTATAATTGTTGGTTCACACGATTATCTTTGAAGAAGGTTCTGTATTGCGGAACAAACAGTATTTGGAAATTTTCACACAAAATACTTTGGGTGTCATTAAGTTGAGTCATAAGTACATCCTTTCTTGGTGGTAGCCCTGAGATGATTATTTTACACTCTGTGTTTTTGGACCTGATGGCATACAACAAGCTTTCATAATCATCCTCAATGCCCTTCAAAGATTGGCCATTACTGTAATTATTCCCACCAATGAGAAGAATTACAGTATGATATGGTGACATATCCATTTCCAATATTTTATCTGCAATAATGTTAATCGATGCACCTCTATGGGTTTTTACGTCAGTTTTATATAACCCTCTTGTTCTTACTCCTTTGAGTATTGATGATCCTATGAGAAGAGACCTGTCTTTAACTATATTGTTGATTTTGACAAGTGGGGGGTTCAGAAGCATTGTTTGAACTTCTTGTTTTACATGACTAGACTTACTGCTATATTTAGTATTTGTATTTAATTTGGCTTCTTGCTGTGGGTAATTGGAGGTTGTCTTTAGAACAGTTTCTTCTGTGCCTGGATTTGATGATGAGTTTGACACATGATGGTCAGTGTTTACAGCATGTGCTTTAGCTAATTTTTGGTTCTGGCCATCTAATACCTGTAGAAGAGACTGGTCTTGTTTAATTGGTGTGGTTTCATCTGTTTGTGTGTATACTGATTTTTTTCTTATAGCTGGTGTTGGTATAGTTTGAGTGCCCTGACATGCTCCTGTGTTTTGTTCCTTTGACATGTTTGTGTATTGTGTTGTCTGGGTATTCTGGCACACTTTTGTTGCCCCTGGTTTATCCATTTTAACACTGTGTAGATTCTTTGATTTTAGGGCATAGAGTTCCTGTTCTAACCTTTCTACTTGGGCCTGGAGAATACCTTTCACTGCTAAACACTGTATGGAGGTACAAGTCTGGTTATGGGCTCCCTGGAACTCAAAGGAATTTGTTGCCCCTATCATAAACTGGGTTCCTGGAGTTTCCTCTACACTGGTAGCAATCTGGCTAATTTCATGTAAAGCTGTATTACTGTTAACTCTGTGGGCTTTAGGGATGGGTGTTGAAGTCCTTGGCTGAGAAGTAATTAATTGCAGTCTGGTGTTGTGTACTATTTGGTGAAAAGAGTTGATAAAATGATTTACCCATTCTGTGTAGCCTGGCCCTTGTACATGAATTTTACCAGTTGTTATGTATAGAGTCACTGTGGTAGAATCTTTATCCATGGATTTATATATCAGTCCATTTTGGGAGTGTCCCTGCTGGATGTGCAGATTCTCATCCAAGAATTTTTTGATTGTTGGAATTTGGTTTGAGTCAGCTGTAATTGTTATACTCTTCATATTATGTTTGAGTTTAAGAAAGTTTGGAACTGGATAGGAGGAGTCAGCCATGTTGGATTTTAAAGGAAAACAATCTTGGTAAGTTGAATCTATCTCTGAGTCAGATGAACATTTCTCTTCAGTATGGATTGTGTCTATATTATTTTCATCAATTAAAAGATCATCTTGAGTAAATCCTGAAAAAGAATCTGATGAATCTGATTTGAAAAATGAGTACATCCAGTGAGACAGTGAAGAAGTGGCCATATTTGTTTTACTGTTCTTTTGTCTGAATATGCAAAAATGCAAAACTATACTTGTATCCACAGTCTGAGCTTACTAAGGTACCCTTACACTTTATGCACTGCCTAAATTAGTTGCTGGTAGCACTTAGAACTAGTATTCTTTCTTCTGTTCAGTTGTATGTCGGAATGTTTCAGGAGCTGGTTAAGAGTCTCACACCATGGTGGCCATTTTGCTTTCATTTGTATCATCGGAAAGAAAGGTTTCACATAGACCTGGAATACTGACTGATCTAGTTTGCTGTAATATTAACTTTATCTCATTCAGTTTAGGGAGGATGTGTTGAATATTTAGATTGATTACTTGCATATTTCTTCTGAGGCACCCAAAGACATGATAATGTTGATCAGAGGATTGATTTTCAGACAAGGCAGTATGCCATGTATTGTTTTTAGACTTGACAGATTTCTTTAGATTGCCTTGATTATTTACATAAACACATGAAGAAGATAACATACAAGATCCATCTGTCGTACATTGACCACATATAGTGGATACATGAAAATAATCAATATGAGACTGATTTACATGCATACAAGAAGACATTGACCTATTAGACACTAGGGGAGCCTCAGAGGGAGAAGTAACTTGAACAGTATGGCATAGTTGTTTACAAGTTAATAAGCTGCACTTTATACACATATCAGATAGTGCCTGAAACCTGTTTACAGAATTATAATTATTACATTGAAAAGTATACACATATTCTAATGCATTTTGTTGCTGGATGTGTGTTGCATAGGCCTGTACATCATAGCCTTCTACATATTGGTATGTGCAGAACTTTTACTTATGTCCTAGTTCATTACAAAGATGGCACGAATCTGTTTTCCATGCAGACACCGCTGTATTACATGACTGCTCTCCACAATGCAAACAGTTTTCTGACTCATGCCTATCTCCTTTTATAAGTCTTGTGTACTGGTCTATATTACTAAGAAGCAAGGCAGTACCTCTGTTGGACAAGTGGATTTGGTCTCTGTATAATTGTTGGTTCACACGATTGTCTTTGAAGAATATCCTGTATTGCAGAACAAAATGTATTTGGAAATTTTCACACAACATACTTAGGGTGTCATTTAGCTGAGTCATAAGAACATCCCTTCTTGGCGGTAGATCTGAGATGATTATTTTACGTTGTGTTTTTGGACCTGATGGCATACAACAAGCTTTCATAATCATCCTCAATATCCTTCAAAGATTGGCCATTACAGTAATTATTCCCACCGATGAGAAGAATTACAGTATGATATGGTGACATATCCATTTCCAATATTTTTTCTACAATAGTGTTAATAGTTGCATCTCTATAAGCTTTTACATCAGTTTTATACAACCCTCTTGTTCTTACTGCTTTGATTATTGATGACCCTATGAGAAGAGATCTATCTTTAACTATATTGTTGATTTTGACAAGGGAGGGGGGGGGGGGCAGATGCATTGCTTAAACTTCTTGTTTTCCATGACTAGACTGAATGAGAGTTTGGTGACTGCTGCTGTATTTAGTTTTTGTTATTTAATTTAGCTTCTTGCTGTGGGTAATTGGAGGTTGTCTTAAGAACAGTTTCTTCTGTGGCTGTATTTGATGGTGAGTGAGACACATAATGGTCAGTGTTTACAGCATGTGCTTTAGCTAATTTTTGGCTCTGACTATCTAATACCTGTAGAAGAAACTCATCTTGTTTAATTGGTGTAGTTTCATCTGTTTGTGTGTATACTGATTTTTTTCTTATAGCTGGTTTTCGTATAGTTTGAGTGCCCTGACATGCTCTTGTGTTTTGTGTCCTTTGACATTTTTGTGTAATGTGTTGTCTGAGTATTTTGACACACTTTTGTTGCCCCTGGTTTATCCCTTTTAACATTGTGTAGACTCTTTGATTTTAGTGCAGAGTGTTCCTGTTCTGACCTTTCTACTTGGGCCTGGCAAATACCTATAACTACTAAGCACTGTATGGAGGTACAAGTCTGGTTTATGGGTTCCATGGAACTGAAAGGAATTTGTTGCACCTATCATAAACTGGGGTCCTGGCAGGCCCGCACCTAGGGGGGGGGACAACCATGGCACTTGTCAGGGGCCCGAGCTAGATAGGGGCCCGCTCTTTTTCTAGTTTTTTTATACGCACATATTTGAAACACGAAAGGGGCCCGAACCCTGTCAGCTGCCTGGGGCCCAGAATTTCCTAGATGCGGGCCTGGTCCTGGAGTTTCCTCTACATTGATAGCAATCAAGCTTATTTCATGTAAAGCTGTGTTACTGTTGACTAGATCTGTGGGCTTCAGGGATGGGTGTTGAAGCCCTTGGCTGAGAGGTAATTGATTTCAGTCTGGTGTTGTCTACCATTTGTGGACAAGTGTTGATAAAATGATTTACCCATTCTGTGTGGCCTAGAATGTTCCAGGAGCTGGTTAAGAGTCTCATACCATGGTGGCCATTTTGAACTACAGGTACAGGCTATGATGTTTTCTGTTGAAGGTGGTCAGATTGCACATAAGTGAGTTTGAACAGAATTGTCTTTTCATTATAAAGGTACATATGTTTAACTCACTTCCACATTTTGAAGGGAGTTTATAATTAATATGGCTCTATCTACACTATGTAGTAGAAAAAGAGCAGAAACCTACTTTTTTCGTAAAAATAAAAAAATAATTGATTTCCCCAGAAAAAATTACAATTTTAAAAGAATTTACAATAACACAAATTAAATCCCAAATAATCCGAAAAGTTTGTTATCATCAGTCCTAATAAATAAAGTTCCAATTAAATTTCCATTAGTGTTCTAAATAAGATTCAACACCAAACGTGTTCATGTGCATTTAGTACCCTGTTATGTAGAGATGTGTCAACAGTCTTTTGATGAATCACAATTATATAATCCAAAATGTCCTTGTCTGAGTTCACTACAATTCCAAGTTAATGTTTCTGTTCAGAAAAATTATAGATGAGTAATTTGCATTTAGAATGAATAATAATTTGAATAAATAAGTTCAGTCCAAATCAAAACCCAAACACAGCAATACAAATGATTTATGTTTATATGTTATCACAGGAATGAGTAATTTCTCACATAAACAAGATCACAAACCTCTCTACCTACCCTAGGTTGCAATTAACATTTTCTGTACATACTATGTCTATTTAGTGGAATTTTCAATTTTTGAAACATTCTAGCTGTTTACAGAGATAAAATTCCTACCTAACATTTTAATAAAGAACAATGTCCTAATGTCCTTGACTCATACTAAAATAATGATCCTAATACTAATCCTCACTCTTACAAAACTATTAGCTATTTATAATTTGTTTACCCAAATAAAGCCACTGGTCAGATAGACAATGAATTTGATATTTGACAAAGTCATCTAGTCTAAAAGTTGTACACCTCACCTTAACTTTAAATATTGCAATCATCTTGTTCCATTTTGGAAAATCGATAAATGTTAATAATATATTTTGTGTTCGAAAAAATTACATATTTCTAAGGTAAACATTAGTAATATAGCTAATTACAACACAAATTCCATGTCATATCATCTAGGTCCTTTTCAACCCCGCATGCTCATTAGTGTTGGATATTGACAACTAATTGAATTCCATTAGGTTACAATGTTAATGTTTTTGTAAAACTTAAATGGTTAGACATATTCAAATGTTTACCACCTACGCATAATTGATTCAATGATAAACTTTTAAAAGAATGCAAATGACATGTCCCGTAGCTGCCCTCTATTTAAAATCCATTGAGATTTGCCTAGTTACATACAGCTGTACATCTAAGCGACAGCAATAAAATGACTTTTTTTTAAGCTCATGCCTTATACATACTGAATTCAATTTAGCTATTCATAGCCCGCGTGAAATGTTCTATTTTCCATTAGGGATTTTCAGTGAATCAGAAGCCTAATTTCTTTTACATGTGAAATTTAATATTTTACATGCTGGGTCCATAGCCTGTAAAATGATTAGTTACCTATATATATATATATTTATGTTTGCTTCAGTTTGTATAACAGACTCAGTCTTGTTTCTGACCTTAGAAGTTTCCTGAAACAAAGTTTGTTTACAGTTTGGAATAATATCCCATTAACATCAAATATTATTTTCAGAACATAGTAACTGTGATATAGGTTAAATGGAGCGGTATACAAGTTGTTTACTGAGGATTACTCATTCTATTCTGGAACATCAAGCTTAGTGGAAACTTTTTTTTACTGGTATTCAGTCGAGAGGATGTAATTTTGTTAAATTTATATTATTCTCTGGAATTACATAGTACTGACTGATTTAGGACTAAACCACTATTCTGGAATTATTGTGAATTCATTCAAGTACATTTTGCACGATATGACTGTGATTCCAAAACACTTTTGGCATGTTATTATATTTGAGGCTACTGACACAGCACATTCAAAATTTGAATTCATTCAGAACTTTTTACACTGGGGGTTGTGATAGAACTTTAAGGACTATTTGGGTGTTAATTCACAGTAATATAACTTTTTTTTTAAATTTTCACTTTGATTCTACAAAAATACATTAATAGTTGAATTTTAAAAAACTTGTTTGTTTTTGCTCTTTTCTGTTACTTTATTTAAGACCATGGAGTCTTAACAGTTTCTATGTTTGTCAGCTTTCACAAGTGGTTCAGTGAGAGAAATAAAGAATGGAAAAAATGAATTTCTATCAATTACATTATCCAGTTCTCTTTTGAAATAGAAAAACGATCTTCATATGGATTTTCACTCTATTTGCTCAAAAGAATTTGCAGGAATTCATTCATTGCTTTATTTAATCTGTTTAAATTAAGTTGTGTAATGACATGATGAATTTTATTTGATCCATTTTTGAAAAAAAGAAAAACGACAATTATAGGTTACTGCATTTGTAAGAGAAAGTATGAATTATTTTTTTTCCTGAGTTATACTACATGATGTTAAAAGTCAGATAAAAGATAGTTCATAAATTTCTAAAAATTGTAGTTACCTTTTTGTATTGTGCACTCATTATGCTTTCTACTTAAGGCAGTATAATGAAGAAGAAAATACTACCAGCAAACTTTGAATTTGGAAGCATGTAACATGCTCAGTCTTTCTTTTAAATAAGAAATCTAACTGATAAAATTCCAATTTTCGATTCATATAGTGAATAACTTCACCCTGATACAACTTTTACAGCTGATCTACATTTCTGGTGTTTAATTACTGGAGTTATTAGCTGGGTGAATTCCATACAAAGTACATGTGGCTGGAGAGACTGGCATTGATACAAGTACATATACATGTTCCTATTCTGTCATTGATAGTTTGGAAGCGCAAGGTGCAAAACAATGAAGGCCAGTATCAAACTGACAACACAACTGTGGCAGCAATATAAAAAAATTTTCATTCAGAGTTTTTAATTAACATATTAATGACAATATCAAGCCATGGAAATGAGAGAAAAGTGCACTTCCAAGGAAACACCAATGCAGCCACCCTTCGCTGAGCTAGGCTGGTATCAAACTGACAACCCCTGAGTTACATAGTACGACTACATACTATACAAAGTCTTTCATGTCAGTCTGACATCCATTCAGAAGAATTAATAGTAATAACAAGTTTTCAAGATGGCTGTCAAAGCAACAATGCTGTAATTTTGACCAAAACTCCTATCATTTCAGGCAATCATCAGTCTCTTGACCTAGTGTGGTCATCAAGGCACTGTGCTGCTGAACATCTGACAATTCCCTCAACTTGTCTCGATCATGTGCCAATGCCTGTGTCTCTGCATAACTTTTCCAAGTCCATTCTGTGATGTTGTCAGTCCACTTTTTCTGTCTACCTGTCCTTCTGCCACCATAGACACTGCTCTGCAGTACTGTTGTGGATAGACTGTTGGCTTTAGTGACATGGCCATACCATTTCAGTTTTCTCTTACTTACGGTGGTGAGGAGGTCTTCATATTGGCTTACTTTTGTGCCTGATGGTGTTACGCACTTCTTCATTTGTGATGTGGTCCAAATAAGAGATGCCAAGGATGGTTCTGCAGCATCTCATTTCAAGTGCCTGGATGCTTCGTTGTAATTCTGCTGTCAGGATCCATGCCTCGTATGAATACCAAAAGACTGAGATGACTAGTGCTCTCAATAGTCTGATTTTAGTTTTCAGACAGATATTCTTGTCCCTCCAGATGTGCCTTAGTTTTTCAGACAATAGACACACCAAAAGAAGTGATTTCGTGAACATATAAGAATCAAACTATTTGTGCAAGAGGAGGTGCATTATCATGATAATGGCCGTGTTGGATGCCATATCAGCACCATTTTCATTGAGGATCAACAGCACCAAACTAATGGTCTTTTAGTGAAAAAAGCATGTTAATCATTGGTGCAGAGTGAGTAGCTATAATAAGATTATCAATGTGTTCACCCTAGATATATGTTCATTTGGAAATCTCTTCATGCCAAAAGAAGTCATTCAGTGACAACCTTATGTCACTATGACCATGTGTTCAGGGACCCATGACACCAGGCCAACCAGTCCTAACGCTAACCTCTTAATTATGAGCACCAAGCGAGGCAGCTAATAGTACCATCTTTGTAAGTCTTTGGTATGAATTGACTGGGGATCAAACCCATGACCTCCCACATCTGAGGAGGATGTTCTAACCACTAGGCCACCGGAGCAGTCTGTATTTTAGTGTATGCCATTAAAATGTATGATGTTTAATGCCTTTCCTTTAACGACAACTGTAGATATAAACAAATGCAGGATCACCTCATAAACACTCTTTGTTTTCAACAATTAGCGCTAAAATCGTAACAAATTACATAAAACATGATTAAAATATGCCCACTTCTTTTTATGTCTACATCAACTGATTTTACTTTCTCATTCACTCTAACGGGATTTTTTCAAAATATCAAGGTTAAAAATAATTTGCAAACATTTCTTAATTTTTGCAATGGTCAAAAGAATCAGGTCAACTAAATCCCATCTATTCATATTTTTTTATTAATCATCCTTACAATGTGTATGTCGCAATGGTCAAAGTCTGAATAATTTTCAATGGCATTAACAAGATGAATTTTTTTCTTAATGGTCGGAAATCTATTCAGATTATCTAAACCAGATTGCAAATATACTTGTGAAATATCAAGTGGCATGTGCAGGAAGGTTTTTAAAAAAAGTCCAAGTTCATGATGGAAAAAATGTATATAATATACTGACAAGCATTGTAAAAAGTTTAAATCTAGCAACATCATCTGTTTTTGTATTCCAGTTTCATGGATTTTGTGGGTTTTTTTCTGTAGTCATATCATTATAAATGTTGTAAAGCACTTTGAGCTTCTAAAGATTAGGCACTATACAAAGTCATTATTATTATTATTATTATTATTATTATTATTATTATTACTGTATTATTATTATTATTATTATTATTATTATTTTAGTGATGCCTATTATGTACAATGTCATGGATCAAAGTTAAATAGTGTTACACCATTGTGAAAAAAAGTTCTGAACAAAAGCTTCCGACAAACTTTCCCCGATGTTAGCAATCATCACAGCTATAATCTTTGTTCCATACCTTATTTATCTCATTCACAGACTGTTTACATTCCTCCAGTGATCTGAGATGAGTTGGGTCCTCTAACAAATCAATTATGTCCTGTATGAAACTTTTCCTGTCGCTATCTGAGATGTTCATGTCCCCAGAATGCATCACTTTATTTCTTATGGTGGACACCTGAAAGTGATCAAAGCAACAATTCAATTAATTAGTAATACGGTATAAATATTTGTATATTATTTCTAAATTAATTAGTAATTCTATATAAATAGTTAAATTTTAGATGTAAATTAATTAGTAATTCAGTATAAATATTGAATATTATTTTTAAATAATTATGGCACTTTTAGATGAAGACACCTAACTGCATGTATGTGCCTTTTAATCTGTTAGTAACTCATTTCTTTGATCACAGACACAAAATCTCCGAGACATGCAACATACAAAGTGTGGTTAAGTTAGAATCTTATCTGACGTGGTCTGACTGTGATCAAAGCAATAATTAAAATAATTGGTAATGCAGTATGAACATTATACAGACCATGAATCTGGTACTATTACTATATCTGCTTTTTGCTTGAATTTCTATTTATTTTCTTAGCATTTCATTTGTTCACTCAGCATTCCATTAACATTTTAATTTCAGGTAATATTTGGTTGTTTGCTCTTTATGATCTGAGAAATGCATTCAGATTTTTATCTACCCCTTCCATTCATCATTTTCCTCAGTGGGGATTTTACATTCTAGATTGGTACTAAAGGGATAGAAGTGTAATTTTCAAAACTTACCTTATAACAAGCTTAGTTTCATAAGACAGAAAATGCATAAAATTTAATAGACAGTCCTGAATTTCACAATAAATAAATATGATACCACAACTGCAACAAAAAGCAAAATATTGGTGAGCAAACTGTATTTCTTATTTTATTGAAATAAAGTCCATATCATATTTTCGTGCATATAATGGGCCTACGTGTATAACATGCACACGCAGGTAACACGTGGAAATTCTGTTGTGTAAAAAATATCTTGGATTGTGCGCCCATGCATGTACCGAGCAGTAACCAACATAGGCCTGCCGGAACACAGGACTGCCATAGCTGCCTCATCTGATATGCGTTACAAGGCTGTTTATTGTCTCTTGCTCACCATCCAGCGATTTAATGCCATTTATCCCTTTTTTTTTGCTCATAATAAATACAGGTATTACCGGTACAGTCATAAATGCCATATCGTAATATTTTTCGCATAAACAGAGGCAAAATAGCAACTGCTATAAAACTGTGTATTTACTTGTTCCCTCTAATTTCTGGCTGGAATGTACGCATGCCGGTATAGAGATGATAATATTCTGTTTTTTTCCAAAACCGATTATCGTTTGTAGAAATCCGAATTTGAAACGATTATTGGTTTTTGTCCTACATAGAAATTACAAGAAATATATTCTTATAATGCAAGTTAGTGTTTGCCTCGTGCGAATAAAAGATATTCATTACATATCATAACGTACAGACGCGCAAGTGGCGCAACATGGTGTGAACTTCGAATTGTTTATTTTCTATTTGAACAAACCTCATTTAAACTGTATGTATATAAAAGAAATATTTTATTGTTACCGGTTTATTAGGGTGGTTGCTCGAAATTCATCTATGCGCTTTTGGCTGTAAAAAAACCTGGGATAATGCACTTACGCATATACCGTGCCAGGGGGTTGCGCTGAATGTAAAACTGCGCATAATGTGTGTTATATGCGTGAAAATGTGGTACTGTAACAGATGTATTTACCAAGAGATTTTCAATTGCATGATGTGAAGTGTGGAAAAAACCCAGTGTAAAAGAACATGATCTTGGAAAAGAGTAGAAACAGCTTTTGACAACCTAAATAGCAGATCACCAGATTTTCAAATCCATTCATAGTCCACATCTACATTTTATTTTGAGTATAATTCGTTTTTAAATGTCTTGCAATTTTAAGTTTACCCAATCCCATGAAATTATCATTTCATTTGTATGCATTGTACATTTGATTTGCATGAATATTTATTCTGCATTTCATTTTCATTTCACCAATATATTTATCTCCTCCATGGACTGTATATTATTCCTAATACTTTGAGTACATTGACTTGAATGTATAAAATTGAACATATTGTTGATTTGAGTTTTGCATCATTTTCAGCACATGATAAGTAATACATAACAGCCAGTATATTTGGCAGAAGTAGACTGGGAGAGCCCCGGGAAGAACAGCCAAACCACTTACAGCTACTGATAAGAATTCTCACATACTTATGTCGGAGAGAGGTGAGATGTCAGTAAAGGCAAGCACCTTAGATCACTCGCCCACACCTGACTGCACAATAAAATATCTTGGTACTAAAAGAGATTTGAATAGCAATTTATTCTGGCTAGGATGAGACATGCAACATAACTGACTATAATATATTTTGTTGTATTAGAGTCTACATTATCCTGTCCATGTATAACAGCAGTAAGAGTTCATTAACACATTAACCCTTAGCAAAGAGTTTACAGGGCATGAGGTAGTAGCCTACTTCCAATGTTTGTAGCATCAAGGTCACGCATGATACACTAAAATGGGTGGTATTATAGAAAGGTAGACATATTTAGCTCTACAATGATACCAAATAATCAGGGCATTTTAGCTGCACTACAAAATACAGAGGGAAAAACCTAGGTTTTTGGACCCGTTTTTTTTCACCCAATATTTGCCCATGGTCGGAATCCGATTTTGTGTCCAGATGTTAGACTTTATGGCCTCAGATCTATGTCAGTCTTTGTCAGACAAGTCTGAAATGCACACAGACAGGTGAACCTGTGCAAAAAGTAGGATAAGGTGGACAATTTGAATAAAGAGTCTCCTCCATTCAGAAATTATGGGTCCATTAAGCAAACAACAAAAAAGAAAAAAAAAACAACTCCAACTTTTCACCTTCTGTTCATGCGCCAGCAAACTAACCAATGAAAAACATTTTTTTAAAGCACAACTCTGCATTGCTCTAATGGACTATTGCTTGGAAGTTGATGTATTAGGATGTGTTCAGAAATAGTTCCCAAAATGTGTTTCCTATATTTCATAATCTAGCAATATATACTCCACTTAGAAAAGAAAACAAATAATCCAGAAAGAAAAAACTTACAATTGTTACGTGTCGCAAGTATTGCATCATTGTGTGCCTTGAGCCACGAGTGTTTATTATTAAAATGCTGATTTTTAATACGATTATGTTAATGAAGACAATAGGGTACCCACTCGACACTAAGTACACAAATTCTAAGAATGAGAAAATAAAAACATAAAATTATTTTTTGATATGATTACTGTATTATAACATTTAATTGATGGGTATCATATAAAAATAACAATAAGAAATTAATATGTTTTATATGGATAGTGTTTAACTTTTATAAGTTACAATTTAGAAATGTTCTATGGTAGGCTAAAGTACAGCACAATACATAGCTCAGTCAAACGAAATGTGTAATGACTGAAAATATTTTAAATGCATGATATTCTTGGATATTTTATGTCCTGGAAATATAGCCAGTACCATGATATGCTACATGGATATATTCTTGGATATTTTATGTCCTGGAAATATTGCCAGTACCATGATATGCTACATGGATATTTTATGTCCTGGAAATATAGCCAGTACCATTATATGCTACATGGATATCTTCTTGCATATTTTATGTCCTGGAAATATTGCCAGTACCATGATATGCTACATGGATATTTTATGTCCTGGAAATATGGCCAGTACCATTATATGCTACATGGATATTTTATGTCCTGGAAATATGGCCAGTACCATTATATGCTACATGGATATCTTCTTGGATATTTGATGTCCTGGAAATATTGCCAGTACCATGATATGCTACATGGATATTTTATGTCCTGGAAATATAGCCAGTACCATGATATGCTACATGGATATATTCTTGGATATTTTATGTCCTGGAAATATTGCCGGTACCATGATATGCTACATGGATATTTTATGTCCTGGAAATATAGCCAGTACCATTATATGCTACATGGATATCTTCTTGTGTAATAATGTGTGGACTGATGAATGAACCACTCAGACTGGTAAATGCAGGAATGTTTATCTGTTTACAATGTTTGATTCAACTGGAGCTGGTTGGGAGTATTTGACAAACTTTGAAGAATCAGATACTTTTAGCTTAATAATGCTAACCCAAAAATATGCAAAGTTACAAATATGATAAAATTTGCCATGAGCTGCTTTATGAGTAAATTTCTTTTTGTTATATATCTGTATTTGTTGTTGTTGTTCTTTTGATTTGATAACAACTATGACAGCAGCAGACAACAGGGGTTATTCTTAAAAGTAGTTCCTAGCACACTGACACCCTGACTGAGATGACCTGTCTGAGAGAATCAGACTTAGATAAGAAAAGTAAGGTTAGCAAAACAGCTAAATTTCACTGTCACATGTTTGAGAATTGATTTTTATGCTGTATTGTATTAGATTACAGTCAACCTTACGAATCTCCATTATATCCGACTTTTACTGTATTGTCTTAGGCTGGCCATTCTGTTATTCTCAGTTGTTATATTGTACTATTACTGTATTGTGTTATGCTTGCTACTGTATGATTTTTGGTTGCTATACTGATTTCTACTATAATGTATTGGGCTGGACATTCATTCTTATGCTTTTCCATCATTATAGCTGGCTTTTATTGTATTGTATGAGGCTGCCACTATTCAGTCATGTACATTTAATTTAATTATTTGTCTGTTAGATTCAAATCTTTTTTATTTCATTATATGCTATTGGAATGTCACATTGTTTACTGGACTTGACCTTGTAAATAGAGTTCATTTCTACTTAACCTGCCTGACATTTTAGAATTTGTTTTATTTCATTTATGTAAACAACTAAAAATAGCTTCATTAGATTATATGTATATGAGCCGATTTACTGAAGAGACTGTTGACAAAGCAGTACTTTGCTGACCACAACAGAGACGTCATCGCCTTCCATCTTAAAATTTCATTGGGATTTTAACTCAGATTCATTTAGAACATTTCATTGATAGGACTTGTATTATAAATCTTGGATTATATTTGAATTTAGTTCGCAATACTGCAATTTAATTTTCTCATTTTTCAATTTGTATTCTAGGGAATTAAATTATGTTTTAATTAGTGATGGGAATCGGTTAGAAGTTCATAATCGATCATCGGTTGCACACAACTTACTGATAATCGATTATAATCGGTTGCTAACTTTCTACAAGTAAGTTTTAATTTTTGTTGTTACAGAGTTATATATCTTTGTTCAAAAGTTTAAAATGTAAAAAAATGTATAGGAGTTAATCTCTCTCTCTCTCTCTCTCTCTCTCTCTCTCTCTCTCTCTCTCTCTCTAACTATCTATCTATATATATATATATATATATATATATATATATATATATATATATATATATATATACTTTGACCTCAAAAGCAACTTTCTTTGGCTTATCAGTTTTATGCAGCTGAAAGACTTAACAATCCCCCAGAACACTTTTATTCATATGTGATTTTTCAGTTGTTTAAAGTATAGAAAGAAATGTTTTTCTTGCTTGTCATTAGTTACTAATACTATAATCAAAGCAGTTTAAACAAAACAAAAAAACACCAAGTACAAAAACTTTCAAAGTAACTGAACTATTTATCAGCAAAATCATGTAATGTTTGAGCAATGCTGAACACAAAAATCATTTTTCAGAATACTGTTTCTTCTTGTGCTTGTTACACTGACACTACCAATAGTAAATGTTTTTGTTTAAGAATATTATCAGGTCCACATTGTCACAACTTAAACGAGCCCGTTTCTTGCTGACAAGATGTCCAGCCAGACTAAATACCCTCTCACTGGATACTGATGATGCCGGAATACTTAGGTACTTCCAAGCTAGTAAGCTAAGATGGGGGTAGAACTGGCAGTTTTGTTTCCACCACTGTAACATTATGAGATTGGTATCATATGGAGCAGCAACTAGATATCTAGAAACCTCCTGGTGGATGACATCTGTTATTGGCTGTTGACTTTCACCAAGGCAAACAACATCTTGCAACCAATCATCCATGTCAACATTAACCTTTGCTTTCTTGTTTGGTGGACTAAGTGTAACCACAGTTTTAGTGTTGTCATCTCTGACATTTAGTAGTGATGGTGCAATTGGTAGAGGTGGCAATGAGTCTGAAGGTTGTTCATCACTAGTCCCTGGCTCCACTTGGACATTCATTTTAACATCAGCCATATCAAGAGCAACCTTCAAAAGCAGAGCATGTCCATCTGCTCGCTCACTGTCAGATAGAAACTCCAGATCCTTCATAGTATGATTCAATAAACAGCCCAACAGAGCTAGATCTTTGTCCTGTGTTCTATTGTCAAGTTCTTGTCTCATTACATCTTTAAGTTTAGCAATTGAAGGTAGATCATCAGCATTTGTTTCTATACATTTGGTAAGTTTAAGAAGTATTGGGATAACTTTATGAAGGGTTGGTGATTTGTCTCTGCAAACACCGTTTGTTGCATTCAGGAACGGTGAGAGAACTTCCACAAGTTTTTCAACCAATGCTTGTTCATCAAATGTATAGACATAATTTTTCAATGTTGCGGCTGCTGACTTGCTTATGTTTGGGTCACTGATAACAGCCATAATAGCAGGTGTTTGCTCAAGCAGTCGTTCAAGCATGTCATGAGTGCTATTCCGTCTAGTTGGAACATCCATCTTGAGCTTGTGTCCTCTAGCACCTATGTCAAGTAGTAACTGCTGCTTTCTCATTAACAAATCATTTATGCTCGTGCTTTGATGGAAAAAAGTCACCAGTTTGCGCCCCTTTGCAATGATTCGTGACAGTTCTGATATAACTAAATCTTTTTTCACAATAAGGTTGAATCTGTGACCATAACAACCAAATCGAGTCCATTGAAGTAAATCAAAAGCCTTGATCTCATTGGCTGCATTATCAGTTACTCCAGTTGGTGTTGGAAGATTCCATCGCCTCTGAGTGGCCAACAGGCTTTCTTTTATATTTTTCCCAGTGTGACTGCCTTCAACTACTTTCTGTATTTAATGAAGTCCATGCATCGTGAGTAACAGCTATATCAAGAACATCATGTAGTTCCTCTTTTACTTTTTTCTCAGCCTGGTCTTTCTTCTCAGCTAGTTTGGAGGACACTAATTTACGACCTGGAATTTCATACCTGAAAATGTAAAGTTTGAAACATTTAGTCATGGTAGTCAAACAAGACATGTATTTGGAATATTTACTGTGTCTAAATATAGTGAAAACAATGAATTTATTTAATGTTTATTTAGACAGGACAGCATTATATTTAATTAAATACTGCTTAATTTAGGTATGAAAATTCAAAATTCAACAGTGTTGACATCTAGAATCAAATGGATTCACACTTTTTTTTCTTTTCTCACTGTCAGTTTAAATAAATATTACTAATTTTTAATGTTATCATTTAAAACTTACCTTGGATTAAGAAGCATCACAAAGTTTCTAAAATATGTATGGTCAACAAGGCTTAGCGGAAGAACTTTGCCAACAATAAGTTTCAAGAGTGCATCATCAATTTCTTTCTGCTTTGTAGCTGACTGTTGGCTTCTTAAATTGTTCATCAATCTTAGTCTGTTTGGGTGGCTGGGGGGAAACATCAGCACCTCTTGCTGTCGCTGATCCCATTTCCTTATGGTCATGATCAAGATGAAAGGCCAAATTTGTAGTATTGCCTGGAATGTATTTGAAATAAATGTTTTTATATTGAGAAGAAAAAAGAGCAAACAACAAATTCTTTATGCACAAGTATCTTAAATGAATGGAATGAAATTATTTAAAGAAAATCAGGATTAAAATTAATATTAAATTTGTACATATATTTTAAAATTAATCTGCAACATTTTAAAAAGTTATTTTATGCTTTTAAATAGTCACATGTCTCATGGAATTTCTGTAACAAACCTCAGAGATCACTTTTCCTTCATTATCATATATGCCTAAATAGCAGGATAATCTTGTGATTATTTATGTATTTCAATCATAATCATGACTTGGAGCTTTATTATGAAAAGAAATTTGAAGTATTTTAACAACAACACATGCTATATTAGAGGAAAGCACAAACTACACAAATGATTTAATGAAAATAAAATTCTTGATTTAAAATATTTGATACTGGAATGCCATGAAACGTTTTTCCGTGTCGTGTGCGTGCGTGCAACTCATTTATTTTATACGAGGTTGTTCTGTCTCCTAATAATTGCATTCGTCGTTGACGACATTATTTGTTTCCAAATTATCCAAAAAAATCTAACTATGGTGTATGTTTATATATTTGGAAGTTATGAAGGGAATAAATAATTTAGCTATGCTGTTGTGGATTGGAAGGCTAATATCATGGTTCCACAGTCCTAAAATGTAAAGCGTATCACATGATAATTTTGTTTTCATTTAGCACCACAAAAAAAATAGAATATTGTTCATTTTTTGCACTATGTATTGGAGAATGTGTTTGCCAAAAATAAATGTATCCCCGCGTTGATTTCAATGAGAATAGCTGGACCTACCTTTGTTTGCATATTCCTTTCTGCAGAGTTTGCATATGACCTTCGTTGTATCTAAATTCTCCTTTGTCGGTGGACCCTCCTGTATTTTGTAAAATCCAAAATATGTCCATACACGAGAACGAGCTTTTCCTCCAGGATATGGATATATTATTTTGCGATCGTTTTCATCCATGGCACGTGTATGATATTTAGCGGTTTTTTTAATATTTTGTTCGGAATCCTCGGTTTTCTTCCCAACAAACAAAGGGATTGAACTAGTCTGTGCCAAGCGCTTCACAGTTGTCTCCCTTACCATGCAATCGATTATGGCGTTTCACAATCGATTGGCGAATTGGTTCACTCAACCAACTGATTATCGATTATAATCGATAATCGGAACAACACTAGTTTTAATCTCTACAAAGATTGTTGTCTTTAATCTTTTCTGTTACTTATTTTAAGATCCTTAACACTCATTTGATTCTCCATTGTTATATTGACTTTTACTGTACTGTATTAGATAGGACATTCAATTCTTTGATTCTCCATTGTGTTATATTTGACTTTTAATGTACTGTATTAGATAGGCCATTCAATCGTTTGATTCTCCTTTGTTATATTGACTTTTACTGTACTGTATAGACAGGCCATTCAATCGTTTGATTCTCCATTGTGTTATATTTGACTTTTACTGTACTGTATAGACAGGCCATTCAATCGTTTGATTCTCCATTGTGTTATATTTGACTTTTACTGTACTGTTTAGACAGGCCATTCAATCGTTTGATTCTCCATTGTGTTATATTTGACTTTTTCTGTACTGTATAGACAGGCCATTCAATTGTTTGATTCTCTGTTGTGTTATATTTGACTTTTACTGTACTGTATAGACAGGCCATTCAACTGTTTGATTCTCCACTGTTATATGTGATTTTTACTGTACTGTATTAGACAGGCCATTCAAACTTTTGATTCTCTGTTGTTATAGTCAGCTAATATTGTATTATATAAGGCTAACCATTTAATATTTTACTGTCTTGTATTAGACTAGCCATTCAATCTTACGATTCTCCATTGAAGAGTTTAGAATGAATGTGATGATCAGGGCCGGATTTAGACATTAGACAAAGGCCCTATTTTGTAAGTGTTAACCGAATATAAGGCTATTTAAATGTAATGTAACTAATTAATAAAGCCAAAACAATACATACATATACTGTGTATGGAATATATTTCTAATCATAAATTATATGACTTACATAAAATATATTGCACAGGTAATACTAGTAAACATATTATGCACACAAAAACCACTGCTGAAATTATTATTTACATATAAATTATAATAAAACTGTTTTAAAACATGTGAAATTTTGAGAGGTACTTCAGACTGTGTGGCCATAAGCTGTATCTTGTTAGCTTATGTCTAAATTTGGCACTGGTGATGGCTTAAATTGCACAGTAAAAGTTAAGTTAAACAGTCCTTTTACAAATATACAAATAGTTGGAAAAAAAGAAAATATTTTAATTAAACATTAATTAGAAATAGGACATGTAAACACACATACAAAATATTAAATGTCAGAGACATGCCAAATCCCCTCAATCATCTTTGCTGAAGCTTCTTTCATAAGCTTACCTGCCAAATATTTGGTCTAAAGTTTAAATGTTATTATGAATCAATAATATGATTGATAGACATTATAGACAATTTACATTCACATAACTGCAGGATTCATAAAAATTTGTTATAAATTCTTCTCAAAAGATGGAGGTACCAAGTGGTACAAATTCAAGGTCACGTGGTGTGTTGGATGGTTCGAATATAGTGTAATGGACAATGCAATATGCTTACATGACATGTTTTATCAAAGCCAGTTAACAAATTCAGTCACAAGAGTTGGTTGTTTTGTAGAAAATGAGTGATGCTCACAAATTATGTCTCAAGGGTTGATGATTATGTGCGATAATTATAAACAACAAAATCAATACAATGAGTGATTGGCAAAAACTCTGCATATAAAAAATCTTCAACAAATTCATTTTTGGAAATTGGGGGTTGAGTGGCAAAATAATTAATCGATGTCAGACATATAATGCAATAAAACAAGTGATGATGATACATGTCAGACAGCTAGCATTATACCTTTTTAATCAGTGTGATGCCTGTTTGTGAAAATTTCCCATGGAAGTAAGTACAATTAGCCATCAGGGTGAGTAAGGCTTGGGAATCACTCATAACCGGTCCAGTGTTGGCTGGTGGCTGACCTCGAGGCATGTACAACTTTGCACACTCCCAGGGAACAAATGGCCAGGCAGTGACATCACAGTTATCCCAGTAGATTTTATTAGATGTTGGATTGGTGTGGAGAGTCAATAATTCAGCCAACCAGATATCACAGAGACTGGAAAGGCAGGGAGATCGAAACTTCCAGACATATGTATTTCTGTTCTGTTTCACATCCTTGGACTTGCAGCTGGAACATTGTGGTGCTCGCACAGCTGAGCCTCCATACAATTTCTGCAAGAGGGACTGGTGCATAGCATCCACTTCATTCTGTATAAATGAATTAAGTCCAACCTTTAGATAGTACAAAGCCAAGCCAACTTGAAGCCAATTTTTGTACTCAGGTTCTTTGACCTTAGTCCCGGCGCTTGTGGGAGGCATCTTAACTTCTGAGTAAGCTGGGCTTAGAACACTTATTATCAATCATAACTACCTGGAAAAGAAGACAAAAGTCAGAATAATAGTTTTGCCTGCAACACATATCTTATTTGAACAGATGACTGTATTTCTTGTAAATTGCATGAACTGTACAGTCGCCATACTAATAACCAATTTCTGCAGCGCTCAAAGATTTTTACAACATCAATCACCAATTGACCATTTTTTACAGCACAAGTTTAACAAATAAATCAATTTAGGATGCCGACTTATTAATATCATTGTGCCTAAAGTTTAAACAAGAAAATACATGCATGGTCAATATACATGTACAATTACGATGACTTTGTGAGCTCATCCAATCATCAACTGAGGAAACCATGGAAAGGGTCTGGCTCAACTGCAAATTCTAATTAGAATTAACCACATGCTTTTTAAAAAAATACCAAAAGCAAATATATGTGACACTGTGATACCAACTGTGTCTTACCACATCTCCTCCTAAGGTTCTGGGTGGAAGAACCACCAACCCATGAGAAGCTACTGGCAGGCTTACTCATGTACCAACATTAGCTGAGCCTCATTAAGTATGATGCATTTTGCATTTGGACCCATTGGCATTGTCTAAGGGTAGGAAAGGAGGTTGGGAGATAAAGAATCTTTTTGACAATGATGTGATAAGCCTAGTTGTTTTTGATAGCAAGCTGGTTTGTTAATCTTTTTCTTCTTTGGGTGTGTTAGTATTTTTTGATATACGAGGGTTTCTGACAATAAAGTAATAACCATAGAAATTTGTGATGGTGAGCAATTGTGTTCTTTCTCCTATTTTCTTCTTCATCTTATTGGTTTTGTTTCTGTTACAGTGAAACATCTCAAGAAACCACCATGATACCAATAGAAGAAGAGTTGAAAGAATTAGAATCATTAAAGATCATTACATTATTCATCACAGTTGATGCATACATAACATATATATTAGTGAAGTAATTCCAAATTGCATGGGCAAGACTTTGTTGTCATTGAAGATGATAGTAAATAACGTAAACAGTATAATGCATGTGGGTTATCGGCAGATTGAGTGCACATATCATTTAGCTCAACAAGATGAGATTTTTTAAACAAGAGAAATTAGTCATGCATAATCGCAACGAACGTAAAGCAGAAAGTGACCCTACAGATGGTTCTCAAGGGCATTATAAGAAGGCAAAGTGTGGTAGTTCCATGCAATGATTTACTCAGCTTTGCCTATTTACATGAGTACTACATACAGACATGATCTTTTATTAAAGCTATGTGTATTTGTTTTAGGAAATTTAAAATATTAGTATTATATGAAATATTCAGTTTATAAACAATTTTTGAGATATCATGAAAGTATAATAGCTCACATACCTATCAGTCTCTTATGAAAAACACTTTGAAACTAATTAATATGCAAGGATAGATTGTAATGCTTGCAAATTTACATACGTTTAAACATTTTCTTAAAGAAACTTCATTAGAAATGATGCATACTTCATGCGTATTTTGGTATGACTCAATCAAATCTAACATAAATAGGATCGCGTTGGCATTAACATGATGGTAAGGAGAAAAAATAGTGTTATACAATTCTCTCAGCAAAAAGATGCAGATGCAAAAAATTTGAGAAGCAAACTGAAGAATTAGTCATGCATTATCGCACAAAATGTACACAGAATTCGGATCACTGATTGTTCCCAAGAAGAGAAGACATTTTATCTTGACTTATTGAACAAGGTGAAGCTTAGCAGTTCGAAGCGAAGTTGTAATAAACTTTGCCCATTCACAGGAGACATGCTTATATGAATGATATTTTAATAGATTTGTGTATTTTGAGGAAATTGAAAATATTAGCAGCAAAAAAAAATTTTAGATTATAAGCACTTTTGAGATGTCAAAAAATGACCAATCAATAACCCTATAAGATTCTGTTATAAAAACAGTTTAAAACTAATTTGGGTCCAATGACAGATTCATAATTCATAGAAATCTACATAGTTCTGAACATTTTCTGAAGGCTAAGCCATTTGAAATGATGAGTAGTCTCATAAATACATACATGACTTCCTCAAGTGTAAGAAAAATCTTCAGCCATTTCAAATAATGTTAGTTGCTATAGTAGTATATGGGATTTGCAAAAAGGCAAATTTACTCAGGGCCAACCGACGAGTTTCAATGGTACCCATACTGAACACAAAAGGTTTTATAAATCTTTAAATTATTGAATACATATATTAGTAATAAAACATTTAATTATATAGTGAAACCTCTAAGACTGAAGTGAAACGCTCACCAGTTACTATATACTTTTCAGAAAGTAACGTATGCGAGATGAAGTTGTTTGCATTTGTAACATACACAATGGAGATAATGTTAACATATCTCTATGCTATTTTGATGTAATGTGGCTGACATTTCTTTGGATACTGCACTTGTGGAAATTGTACATGATCTAAGCACATGGTATAACAAAATGGATGCTCCCATGTGCTTAACAAATTAACCAGAATTAATCAAAAGTACACTAACTTAGAAGTTATTAACTAGGGAAAATGAATTTTGCCATAGTAGGCAATAGCAGCTTCTGAAAGTGCAATGAACGAATTACAAAATATCTGAAAAGTAAAGAAATCTGTCAGATCATTTTTCTACAATTTACCTCTGAAGTCCAGGAAGTGAAAATGACCATGCGGAGCTAGCATGTTTTTTTTATATGAGCACATCTTAAGATAGCCCAAGCTGTATACTCTAGAACCTAAAGTACTGTTAAAAAAAATTGCAATTTGCGACATTGGCGAAGCCCAGGACGATCCTTGACTGAATAATATGTACAAGTATTTTGCCTATTCCCCTCGTAATATGTGTAGGCTTGAGGCAATTCAGTCAGTGTTACAGTCTTCTCACACTCGCTTGCATCAGGTATTCCACACAAGGTGGCTGAGTTTTGAAGGTAGTGTACAGGCAGTTGTTGATAATTTTCAAGCTCTAGTTAGTGTCTTCTTGGAAGACAACTCTGTAAAGGCTCTTGCAATGTATAAGCCCAATGCTTGTTTCAAATTTGTTTATACAGCACACTATATGGCTGACATTCTCAGGCCTTTGGCAGTTCTGTGTCAAGCTTATCAAAGATCTGATATTGACTTTACCGAGGTTAATCCCCTTCTCCACTCCACTGTTGAGCTTCTTGAAAATCTGAGGTTCGAGTCTGGTAGTAACATTCTAGGTTTCTTTCTGAGATTCCAGCAGAACCAAGTTTGGATTCATCAGGTTTATGTACTTTTGAGTACAAAGGCCATACAATTAGTGATAATGCTAAGCAAAGGTCAGAGGCTGCATTGTCTTGTGCCAAATTTATAGATATTGTTATAGATAATCTAAAAGCAAGGTTCACAGAGGAGGGTGATTCGATAGTTGAGTGCTCTAACCAAGTTGTTTGATCCCTATTTGTATGGTTCACAGGCTAACAGTTCCATTCTTTCAGAGGTTTCAGGCATTGTTTCATATTACTTGTCTACTTGTGGGTTAGGTAATCAGTCAGAGGTTAGTCAGAACTTGGCTGTCTTTGTGGCTTATGCTAGGGTTCAAGTTCTCAGGAATGGTAAGGTGTATAGAGGTGTTAAGGATTTGATTCAGTTGGCAGTGAGATCCAGGACAATATACCCTTGTGCATCTGCGGCTGCTGAGAGACTACTGGTGTCACCTGTCAGCACTGTTGACTGTGAACGAGGATCCAGTAAGATGAACCTCATAAAAACTGACATCAGAAATAAACTCTGCATCTCATCTCTCGAGAATTTATTGAGAATCAGCATGTACAGATGTGAAAATTTTGACTTTGAAACTGCATTCACCAAGTGGGCAGCCCTAAAATCGCGACAGATCTTCATGTAACACTTTGTAACATTTTGTTAATGCTTGTTGTAATTAAAGTATTCATTTAATTAATCCATCTTTTGTAATTTTCATTGCCTTTTACATTATTAGACTAAATTAACACTTGGAAAAATGTACACTACTTGTTCTGGCGACACTTTTTTGAAAATTGGCGACAAAATATTGATGTTGGCGATTTTTTTGGCGACAGCTTTTTAAAAGCCAGGACCATCCCTGAGTACACCCATCAATCATACATCAAAATAAAAGGAATTGAAAGTTCTTCTACCAACATCTAAGATATACAAAGTCTTTATTATATTGCCAGTATAACCAGTGAAGAAATCCTGGAAAATTCTTTTTTCTTTAAAATTTCTAACCATATGCAAAGTACGAAACTGTATAGCGCCACCTTAAAGAACCAATGAAGATGTGTTGTCAACTTATTGAAAAACTTGTCATATCCTGCAGTCAATTTCACACATATTGATATATTATACATGGTATTTACTTCCAAAATGACAACCACATAGTTAATTTACTATACTTCTCTGAAGTAAGTTAAATGTAGCTTCATGACGTCAAACTGTATCCTAACGTCACTGGGAAATGCTATAATTTTGACATGAAAGACTTTCAAGAGTAAATGCATATGAAGTACTTGTTTTAATTTTCAATTAAATCATTAAATAATGTATTCTGATCATTTCCCAACTTGCAACCTATACTTTGTTCATGTTTACATATAAATCAAGTGAGAAAAGTGAGGAAAATTCCATAAATTTTAAGGCAACAGTGCAAAACTTTTCCAGCATTGGATTAAGAAAAATAAGTCCTTGGTGCTATAACTTGATAACAGTAGACATAAATATATATTTTGTTTGTAAATAATTATTTTTTTCTTTGGTGCTAGTAACCTAATTTGAATCTGCACTAATGTTTGTATGCCAAACAATTGAAATGCAAAGTCAAGGGCAATTAACTCCTGGTGAAACTATTCCATGGACAAGGAAGGAATGTGATTGGTGATTACATACATAAATGATTACAATGAAAATGAAATAAGTTGACTGCTTTATATGGTTAAATAATGATAAAAATCCAAACATGCAGACTTTTATGCACAAAAAGGAGGGGGGGTGCTTCCTAACAATTTCAAGCCCCAGCCTGACTATGATGTTACATCCTGTCTAAGATCCATCACAACCAGGAACAATAGGTAACCATGATGTCACTAATACTACATCAACCTACATTAGCCACTTCCTAAGAAAACATGGCTGCAGGAAGACCAAAGTGTCCACAAGAGTTCACACAACACAATCAACCAAGGGTCTATGGTGTGCGAGTATGCAACAGTGACCAACCAGGATTCAGGTCGCACTCTTGCTCTGCAGCTCCACAAATAAAGCGCCCAAGGTATGATGTGTATGAAGAATCTCTATCTTCCTGTGGCCCAAATCAAGTGCCATCCAAGCTTCGCCCTGAAAAGGAGAACAAAAATGAAGAAAACTTCATTGTTGGGTCACATGAGGCAACTGGTGATGACAACATGAATGGAAATGTGATCATAAACATACCACAAGTAAATATGATATTAGAAAAATTGCACAAAATGCATGACATTGTTGGAGATTGCAAGGAATATAATCCACAGATGAAGAGAGACAAAAATCAAGGACTGTGTGCATTTCTGACAGTTACATGTAAAAACTGCAATCTACAGGAAGCAGATCAGGCTGCCTTTCCAGAAAAGTACCAAGGACAGAGAAAGTGAGGCCCAGTCACAGGCAATTTAAATGAGATGTTGGCACTTTAATGCTACAAGACCAAAGTTGAAGTGACTGACCTAAGATTTATCATATCGTATCTAAATATTCAACCTCCTTCTTCTGGCTATTTATATAAAAAAGTTAACGAAATATCAAGTACAATAATATCTGTCAATGAATCTACTCTAGTGAAAAATCAAAACTTTGTTCATGAGGTTAATGAGCTAACATACAAAGGCATTCATGTACAGACAGACACTGTGTACAACCACAGACCACAGAGTGGAGGTGAGTCTGCTATGCAGTCTGTGGCTATAGTCATGGAACATTCCACAAGTAGAAAACTTCCACTCTGTGTGTCCATTGCAAACAATCTGTGTGGAAAGAAAACATGCCAACACCTAAACTACAAAAAAAATCATCGCACAGAACACTCTATGTCCTCAACAGAAACTAAATTAGCAAAAGAAAATTTAAATAAGCTTGAAATGTTAAACATACTAAAGATTGATTCTTTAACTTGTGATGCAAGCACCCAGCTTGAAAAAACTGTCAGGGAACATTCAGCGAAGGTTCAGAGACCCATAAGTCAATTTACATGCTACATGCATGCAATGCGAACACTTTCAAAGCCTCTTAAAAATGTACATTTAACTGGTGCTTTCCCTGGTAAGGACAAACTTCTCTTTCAGCAAAAATTGGCAACTGCTATCAGAAGAGTACATTTTGACCTTGTACGCATACAACGACATGTCACTTCTGAAGATGCATTTTTGGCCAAGGCAAAGGCAGCAGTCCAAAATATTATTAAATGTTTCAGCAATGAGCATGGAAATTGTCAAAAAACTTCCTCAGTCTGCCTTGCCCATTTAGCATCATATTCATCAAAATTTCTGCCATAAGGTAAACATTTAAATCTTTCTTCTGATGATATTGAAAAGCTTGAATCTGTTCTAAAAAAAATTGTCTCAGATGTCAAGCTAAGTAAAATTTCCCGCCTTCTAAACACAAATAAGTGTGAGAGCTTGCACAATAGGATTCTTACCTATGCACCTAAGACATCAGTATGGAGCAGAAATTTGATGCATTATGTCATTCAGCCCTTCATAGCTCTGTGTATGGTACTGGAAAGTCTACACTCCTACTAGCCAAGTCTCGTGGAATTGTTTCTAATCAATCTGATCCAGTATTTCACCACATGGTAGAACGAGATCAAAGAACACTAAAAGATAAGGAGAGGAAATTGAGTCTTCAGTACAAATATAGATGCTATATCAAACGCAAACAAAAATGCAACAGAAAACTTATACAAAATTCAATGTTTGCCAATTCAATAAATAATCTTGTAACGAATGAACATTCATATACTTTAAATCCTTTAAATTAACACATGTAACAATTATTAAATGTACCTGACTATCACAGTATACACCTCCCATATCCTCTATTGCCTTGGCATTCACCATTGGCTTTACATGATTTTCTAGCCATATTTACTCTTTTTGGTTCAAATGATAAATGATCAGGATTTATTCATGTTTTTGTATGGCATTGATGTGATACCTCATACTGAGATGGTAGAGATTTTGCCATAGTTTCGACATAGAAATTTAGTCGGTGAGCCAAAACAGCCTTTCTTTTCCCACGAAAGGTTACATAAATTATTCCATAACCATGTTGGTCAAGTGAGCCTGTCCAAATGTGACACTTGCTTGTGACTTGTGTATGTCGAGCTAAAGCTCTTTTCAATGTCATTAATTCTTGAGCTGTTAATTTAGTTTGAAATATTTCTGACATAGCTTAATAAACCAAGACCATATGACACTATAGAATTAATTTTTTATCTGAAAATAAAAATGTATTAAACACCATAACAATGTTTTTGTTCTGTTAATAAAGTTAATTGGCAATAAAAAAAAATATCGAAATTCTTACAAGTTCAAAGAAGAACTGATAGCATTATATTTGAGAAAAGTTAAATTAATGCAAAAAGAATGCTACACAGAGGTTTCTAATTGCCTCTAGTCTATGCCGTATTGCATACAAAACCAAGGGATGTAACTCTTCTCAAGCCAACCTGCAGCCACTTAATTAAAGCAGAATTTGGAATGACAAGACATTTAAGTTCTAAAATTCAGTCAATATAAACTAAATTTGCCAATATTAATACAAACAGCATTAAATATAACTCCATGGGTATATACCCAAATGCTCTTTATGGGGGCGCTCACCAGTTACTATATACTTTTCAGAGAGTGACATATGCAAGATGAAGTTGTTTGCATTTGTAACATACACAATGGAGATAATGTTGGCATATCTATCCTACTTTGATTTAATGTGGCTGACATTTCTTTGTATACTGCACTTGTGAAAACTGTACATGATCTAAGCACATGGTATAACAAAATGGATGCTCCCATGTGCTTGACAAATTAACCAGAATTAATCAAAAAGTACACTAACTTAGCAGTTATTAAACTAGGGAAAACGAATTTTGCTGCAGTAAGCAATAGCAGCTTCTGAAAGTGCAATGAACGAATTACAAAATATCTGAAAAGTAAAGAAATCTGTCGGATCATTTTTCTACAATTTACCTCTAAAGTCCAGGAAGTGAAAATGACCATGCAGAGCTAGCAGTTTTTTTATATGAGCACATCTTAAGATAGCCCAAGCTGTATACTCTAGAACCTAAAGTAACCCATCAATCATACATCAAAATAATGGGAATTGTAAGTTCTTCTACCAACACCTAAGATAAAAAAAGTCTTTATTATATTGCCAGTACATGTATAACCAGTGATGAAATTCTTTTTCGTTAAAATTCTAACCCTATGCAAAGAACGAAACTGTATAGTGCCACCTTAGCACTAAGATAAAATGTTGGTTTTGAAGAATACACATATAACATTTCTCATACATTTTCTAAATTCCACTGGAATTTATTTTGTTTCATTTGTTTTGTTGTTTAACATTTAGTTTTCTATCGTTCCTTTTTGGTTACTGAGAATTTTTAAAAAAAAATTAAATATTATATATTCAGCTATTACACAGAGTTGACTTAGTCATTTACAATATCTTTAATTCCAAAAATCTTTTGAATATTGCATATATTATATTCAATACTAACTTTTACCTTAGATGTATCATCCCTTGAATATTACACATTTTCAATATTTTTCAGCATCAGAAACAGAATGGGCAATAAACTTTCTTACCTCCCTATTTAAAATATTTATTTAATAAAATGAACATTATATGGGAATATAATTTATTTGAAATATTTTATGCTTCATCAGATTTTAAGAATGTTTCCACCAGTGAATCTTCGACCATTTTTCCTCAGTTTACCATCTTACAAATGAACCGAACAATAAAAATAAATATCAGATCCATTTTGAAATTAATAGATAAAACATGATAACCTAACCACAACATCATACCACTCCTAAAAAAAAAGTTACTATTTGTGCCAAGCTATTATTATATGTGTATATGACAATTACAACAAATTTAGCAAAAATACATAAGGTAGTTGCAAAACTTAAATTTCTTTGGTATGTAGAAAAACATACTAGCCTAGACTAGTCACTAAATGTGTTTTAAAACAATTCTGTGGAATTAATGAACCTATCAGAAATTAGTGACTGGATTTTCAAAACTTGTTTACAGAACATGAATCTTGACATGAAAATAGATATATCATGATGCAGTCATAATTAAGTAAGACATCACCATGAAAATAGTTATATCATGGTGAAGTCATAATTAAGTATTACCAGGTAATAACTATTTTTCGAATAGTTACAAAGCTGAATAACTACTAAAAAAGGCATTTAAACATATGCAAAATCAAACCAACTGAAAGGTCTTAAGCAGAAAAACAAATAGGATTGATATAGTCTAATATTGATGTCACCCTACTGTTGGCAAATACATTAATTTAGATCTTTGAGAGCATAAAGACAAAATCCCACAATCTGTTATACCGCATTCTCTGCATGACTTCTGACAATGGGTGTCATACACTTGAGAAGGCCCAAAAGACATAATTCCACAAGCCAATACATGCAATTTTTCAAAGGAGTTATACCTTTTTGGTGTTCTCAAGTGACTGGATCAAATAATTAAACTTTCCATGTTCATTTATCTGATGTCAGCCAACAAAAACAACTCCATGGCTCAGAAAAATCCCTCATTATCATATCTCTATCAGGTTAAAAAAAAAAATTTGGTGCAAATTTCTTGTCAATCCTTTCTGCAAAGAAAACCGACTTTGTTTTTGTTATATTTAAACCATTCTAATGCACAGCCACTTTCATAAATGTATAATCAGAGAAAGTATCAAGAAATTAGTTTTACATCTAGCCCCTAAAGGTTTAATGTTTTAATGGCTTTCAAGTTTACAATGATATCTTTAACTAATCTAGGTGTTATATTTGTGTGGAAATGTTTGCCTTCTAATGGACTTTCTTACATCTTTATCATTTTATGCCTTAAATACGTAGGAAGTAAAGAGCCCGAAAAGGTCAAAGGTTTCTGATTTTTCATCTGGTCAACCAGCAGTACGCTTGCTCCAGGTAGCCGGTATCTTCAAGATTCTGTAGAATATATATATACATTGTCATGCCATAGTAAAAACACCTGTTAGTATATATTTACTGACTTTTTTGACTATTTTCTTTTCATCAATTTGTAAACCTCTGGTGATATACCTCAGGTATGAACTAACAGCCCTTCAAAACATATTTTTTGGCTTCATCATAATTTGTACTTTGTTGTAACGAGACTGATATACAGAATTCTGAAGCTTTGTCAATAAGTACACTTTGTAATAATAAGTCTAATTCTCTCAATAATTTCATAGTTTCAGCATATATTTTCAAACTAAGGATGGTATTGATCTGCTTCCTTTTCTTTATAATGGGGTACTCACCCGATATTTCTGGTAACATCAACACCTGAAACTGACTTCCAAGTAAATGTAGAATCAACTTCTAAAACATTACACCCATTACTGAAATAATCAGTGTTGAATGCATACATAATCTTTAAGACTTTTACTATAACCAACTTCACTTATTATTTGTAGAATATAACATATCAAATTTCTAAATTAAAAAAAAAATATTTTGTTTTCCCTATTACCAATGCAAGGATTTTATAGTAAAATTCGGGGAGGGGAGGGGACAAACAGAGGGTATGCGGCCCCTCATGAAAAGCCATATTCATATCTGAAACCATTTGGCAGAGATAAAAAAGAATGTGTTCACTAACAAATAATGTACTGGTATGAGGTGTGATGGAGTATAATAAGCTATTGCCATAAAGAAGTAACTTGGAATCATGCATAGTTTTGCAGCTAACACGGCAAAGATTGCGGAACAAGAAATCGAAAACAGATAAATTCTTCCAAGGCTACAGATCAAAGGCTCACAAGTAATTTATACATTTGGTTTTTGTATCTTCCGTCTAAACATTATATTTTAGCCAAACGTTCGTAAATATTATAAATATATAATGACGGTTTTTGGCTGTTCTAGCGTATTACCGTGACTATGCAGTTCAAGTCTGGTTAAAATCTGCCCTGTCCTACGCTCAAAACCCATAGCGACCGATTACGGGTCATGTTTTGGTGACCTTTGAATTAACCAATGGAACTGCCGCTGTCATAGTCTGGTTCCTTGATTTGTATATTCCCATAGCGGTGTGCAATACTCTTTCTGCAGACCGAAAAATAAAGACGCGAGTAACCCTAGAAACAAACTAGGGAACCTATAAAAATTACTCAAAGCCCTTTGAGTAATCAGATCATTCCGGGAATAATAACAAGTAAAGAAAATAGATGAAAGATAAATTAATAGGGTGGGTCGGGAATCCGGGCACTTTTTCACATCCGGGCATTTTCAGTGCATAGTTACGACCGCCGAGGTGAAAACAACCGCCATGTTCTAGTTACTTGAGTAGGTATCACGGTACCATTTGTTTTTCCATAGACCTCAATGCTAATATTTGGAGTGATAACTATATTTTCTATCCTAATTTAGCGTGCATCTCACACACTGTTATAGAGAACAATGTTAGATTGTCAATTTGACGATGACAAAACCAGGTACTCCATTGCATTTAAGAGAGATAACTCTGCTGGAAGTAGACAGGGGTATGAGTTATCTAGTCACAACATACTTATTTTCAGTCATGTCTATGACATTTTCAAAAAATCATAAAAAATACAAAATATGATCTATATAGGAATTAACATAAATTCACATGTTGCCAAGAGGCTAAACTATTTTTTAAGCCTAACAGAAAGTACAACTCTTACATAATCCACCAATCATAGCTTGTCTTGTCCTTTAATACTGCCTGCAATGGACCTACACTTTAAGCACCGCCCACATGGACTTGTGCAATTGGTACCGTTATACCCACAGGGGCTCGTATCGTTGCTTACAATCGACCGGTCCTACATATACTATATAATAACTACAAGGGAGGACACTTCTCTCCTTTCTCGCACGACCCATTTAAGAATAAACGCTGTTATTTCAAGCCACATTTCGCCTAGAGTAATAAATTGGGTACCGATATTTAGCTCAGACATTTGACTATGTATCCCTGTCAGCAGTTTGACTAAATATCATACCTTTAAGGAATGCCAAATCATTTTCCCACGGTACCGCTTGACACGTACCTGATCGCGCCCGCTTAATATTCAAGAACAACGCGCTGACTGGAATACTGCACTCTCATTGGCCAACCGAAAATTACGCATGTTGGCTTAGAGTTTTAATCGTAATTTTTTGATTGGCTGAAATACATTGACATATGGCGGGTGTTTTTACTTTGATCGAAGTGTTGCTGATGCTGGCACGTGTTTGCATGATTGAGGATATCGTACACGCCGCAATGTCAGGTCACAATATCATGATATTAGGGCAGGCTAGTATGGTAAAAGCTTCCTAGTTAAGAATTTAAGCAAAAGACTGAAAGAAATAGGGAAAACAGTTTACTTAACAGCCAGTACAGGTATAGCTGCTTCTCAGTTGCACTGAATGACAATACACAAGTTTTCGGGCATTCAGGACGGTCGTTTCCCCGATGATATTTTGATAGATAAGAATAAAAATAATGATGATATGATTGATATTAAAAGAAGGATTATGAATGTTGACACTCTTTTTATCGATGAAATTTCCATGCTATCTCTGAAATTATTTCTGCAAATAGAGAAGGTGCTCAGAACAGTAAAGGAAAGCAATTTCCCATTTGGTGGCATTCAGATCATTGTTTCTGGTGATTTCTTTCAACTGAAGCCTGTGCCAAATGATGTGTACCATGACAGATTAGAAATCTTTATCAGTTATGAGAAGATTCACAGCCTGATTCCACATCATTATGTTTTGTCAGAAGTACATAAATGAACAGAAGGTAATTTGAACATTGTATTTTAATAACAGACCTTGTGTGATAAAAGAGGAAAAGATAAAGCACAATTTAAAAAATCTTCCTTCTCTTTGAATTTTTTTTTCCTGTTCTGTTTATCATTTTCACCAATATTTGGATGTATATGTGTAAAAACTTCAACACACACACACACACATATACTAAGTTCTCAGTAATACATGTAGTCCTGAAATTCCTAAATTTGTAACATTTTGCATCAATGAATAGCAATGATCACTCAGTTTTTATTTGAGATACCATCCATAGGAATGATATTATCAGTTTATCACCAGTGACAATATCATTTTTCTTTGAACTCGTTGTTAACAATAAACTATTACAAAAATTATATACACACTCCTGTTTAAGGATACTTGAAATAGACAACATATGTTTCAATCAGTAATTTCATCTTCATTTCATACCATATTTTTACTTTCTCTGATTTTCACACCTGTAATTCAGTGTCTTACACTATGTTATCCACAACAACTTGGACTCAGTTCAAAGGAGTACATGTGTGTGAGTGTGAGAGAGACAGAGAGATGGGATGGATGCAAAGTAATATATATGCATAAACATTCACAGATATTATGATTTATGTATAGTTGGTTACAGATATGATCAAAATGGGTTAGTACAGATTTGCATAAGAGGTATTATATATAATGCTTATTATGCAAACCTCATTATAACAATGAAATCCACATCATATAACCATTTATAGAATTAATCGCCATTTAGAGACAAATAAAATCATGCAGATGACTTGTCCACATAGGTCAGTGTCTGTACGCAAGGGTCATATCCCTTTTGTCAGAACTTATAAACTATTGAGATTCACACTGTTACCATATATAAAATGACTGATCATTGAGAAAAAAATGTATGCATGTGAATGAAATTGACTTAAGGGGTACATTCTCAGAATGAAACATCAGGAACAAAACATTGACTTTATTTTATGCTGCAGTCACAAATTTTATCAGTACAGAAGAGTACAGAAATTATGTAACGCAGCTTTTTGTGTGCACAGATCTCAAACCGAACCATTATATAGATGCATTTGGGATATTAATGAAGCTGAGAGCAAAACTTGTGCTGATATCTCTGACTCATTAAAAGCAAACGCAATAGAACTGTCTTTGAAGATACAAGCAGTGGAAGAGCAAAATTGAGATATATAGCCGGTTGGTGTGTTGCAACACTTAGACACAGAAAAAGAAGTGCTGTAAGAAAAAACTTGTACAGCAATAATTCCAGGGATTATGTGAATAAACTGTATTACCAAGCAATAATGTTAGATACACTCATCCAATATGAAAGTGACCTAATGGAAACATCAGAAGATAAGGTTTCCATGACTGAGATACAGAGATGCAAAATGTAAGGAGTGGTCTGTGCTGTGTATGTGATAAAGCCTTTCATTTCTTCCAAGAGTTAGACAAGGTCATCAGAAAACTTGAAACTGTGGAAAATGTAAATTTATATGGCAAAAGCTTTTATGACTTTGTAACATCAAGGGTTCTTCTAAATGAGACACTGAACCAACAGTGGTCACAGATCTTTAACACTGAAGATGATGAATATTTCTCTCTACATGTTCAGAAGTTAAAAGAGGAGGTAGTGAGTAAGTATTTGTTAATGTCATCTGCAGTTTAGACGAGAATTCAAGCTAAAAGTTAAGGCTAGGAAAGAAGAAGCACACAGGAAGCAAATTCAAATGAGAAGAGACAGTAAAGTAAAATCTTCTTCCGAAGCACAAGTAAGCTCTAGTTCTAAGCAAAGTCAGTTGAGGAAAGACAGATCAGATTATTCTTCCACCTCCGTAAAGCAAGGAAGCCTGAATAAATTAGTAAAAAGAAAAGCAGTAAAGAAAAAGACAGGAAAGGGAAAAGGGAAATGATCAAAGACAACTAAGTGGCCATGTGGAAGATGTCAGGAGGACTGTGTAGTTGATAGTGTTTGTTGTGACATGTGTGATACATGGCATCATTATGAGTGCATTGGTTTGCTCGGAGATGAACATGAACTTCAGGATGAGGAATGGATATGTCCAGACTATAGATTTTCGGGTAACATCATAAAGGAATAATATCGGCAATGTCATTTTTTATTAGTTCAAGTACTACCAGTAAGTGCATTAGAATTTTCATTTTTTTCTCATAATTGCAAATCCCTGTGCTTCCCAGCTATGTCAATGGGAGCAACTTCATGCTATGGAAATATGTGTCTACAGTGTTTGGATCAGTGTTATATTTATGACCTACATGCATTCAGTATATTATAATATGGAGTTAGTTAAAACTTGCAACATGCAAAATTTGTGTATACATTATTTATACATTTATCCTAAATTCCATTATAAAGGTAATATCATGGCTCTCAATTATGATACATACAAATTTGAAGATTCTGAAAAACAGTGTCTTATCCACTTTTCTCCACATAAGAGATAATATAAAATTCTAAAACTTGTATTTCTGATGAACATCAATCATATTCCATAATGTCATGTCATTATATTAAGCAGTGTTAAAGGAGATTCTGTACATTTATTAATATAATTATGGATTGATAGAATGGTACATAGGCTGTGACAGTATCCCCTGTGTAATCTTTTTTAAAAAATACTATAATAAAATATTCTCATCAAAATAGAGATTGAGATGTGATCCAAGACCCTGATGAAATGACTCAATGACAACTAAACTTTGGTAATCTAGTGTACTAAAGGAATACTTTATAAAGATATTATGCTTAAAATCTTAAAGTTTAAAAATGCAGTTAGTTGGATAGCACTTCTAACACTGCCCCAATATAGCTGGAATACCTATAGGAAATGTGAAATTTCTCAAACAGATTAACCACCCTTCATTTGGTACCAAATAATTACAACCTTAGAAATCTGTAAAATACATGTTGTAAATATAGTTATTTAATACTATACTGAAGCCCCACACTGAAGTATGTGTTTCAGCATTTATGGATATTTTTGTTGCATTCTGCAAACAAATGCAGAAAAGATTCACATAATTTATATTAGAAATGATTATGACTAAATTGAAAATATAAGAGGAAAGGAAGGGCATTCTTGAGATGAATTGTCATATACAATGATACATGTAACAATGCATACTTTAAATCTTAAATCTGAAATGGTGCTTTATGCAAGCTGCAGAGATTTTTCAGAAACGGAGAGGATCTCTTTTATTTACATTTTCTATTATTGACACATAGTAATGACAACAATCATATAATCATATACCATTTTCAGGAGTATATATATTTGCAAACAGTTGTGATCTTTATTGTTTAATAAATTTAAAACAAAAGATGGTCTTCACATTTTGATAATTCTTACCATGAAACAATGTGTGATTCCGTCATATTTTATTCTTATTTCGTCTGCTTCTTTTGGACAATCGAGCAATTTAAATTTCCCGGACTAACTTATAAATAGACGCGTACGTAATTTTCGGTTGGCCAATGAGAGTGCAGTATTCCATTTAGCGCGTTGTTCTTGAATATTAAGCGGGCGCGATCAGGTACGTGTCGAGCGGTACCGTGGGAAAATGATTTGGCATTCCTTAAAGGTATGATATTTAGTCAAACTGCTGACAGGGATACATAGTCAAATGTCTGAGCTAAATATCTATACCCAATTTATTACTCTAGGCGAAATGTGGCTTGAAATGACAGCGTTTATTCTTAAATGGGTCGTGCGAGAAAGGAGAGAAGTGTCCTCCCTTGTAGTTATTATATAGTATATGTAGGACCGGTCGATTGTAAGCAACGATACGAGCCCCTGTGGTTATACCTATAGCAAACCTTGATTTTTCCAATAATCTGTGAAATAGCTTGGGACTATATAAGTAACAAATGTACCTAGTCTCGCTTGTCAAAAACAATTTTATGAGGTACTAAGCTATGTTTTATATGATTGTGTATAGAAATGTTATTCAGCTGTTTTAACTCTTCCTTTCATATCTTTGCTCCACTATCAAACTCATCTTTTGAAATAAAATGAATTCTTTTAACTATGAGTTGTGTTTTATTCATATTAGCACTTATCATACTTCACTTTGGTGATATGGGATAAATCACATTATGTCATATTATGTAATAGTAAGGTCAAAGGTCAATGCACTAGTTAGCATGTACCAGTTCTACTCTTAAAGAGACATTTTGATATAAAGTAATGGACTTATATTTGTTTCACAAACACAGAAAGTAACAGCAGGGACAGGTGGAGATGACCTAATCTTTAAAAACAGTCTAGGCTATCAACAACTTTCACTGCCTCTAAATGAATGAGGTCACTAACCCCAGTCCTTTCACACAGTTCAGCCTCCCAAATCCCTTCTGTAACATAAACAACAAACTTTCCTCCCTTAAATAGCAACTAATATTCATGTAATGAACCATTCTGTGATCACACCTTGTATAATACAACTTATAAGCACTTTTGGTTTAGAATTTTGAATACTTTGGGGAATAAAGAACAGAAAATGCCAAGAAAAAGTAATAAGTCTAGCACTTCCAAGGGAGTAAAAAACAGGAGGAGAGTCTGTTTCCAAAAGGGATGTGTACCTTTCAATAAAGGAATCAGATTTGAAAACAGCAATGTACAGAAATCAGAGAATAGAAAGTTTATTAGACTCACACGGGATCAGTATGTGGAGGCTATGCCGATGAATAAGAGTGACAATGCATTGGCACCAGTACTGCTGCGGCCCTTAGTTTCATCAAAACTGCAGGTGGAACAGTCTGCTTATCCATCTGAAATAAAAGGGTAAATAATTTAATGCATACAGACACATGCAATTGGTACTGGTTCCACACAATAAGTTAATATTAATTGGCTTTGATTAAACCAGTGAAAGAATAATTGTTTATAAAAAGACAACACACAAACAGTAAGCTTTGCTCTGACAAATTATGAAAGCAATTCTACAGTAATTTGCATAATTATCCAGTGATTTAGTTAATATTGTATTATTAATCTTCTCATTATTGACAGAAAAAGTACTGAAAATGTCACTTATTTCTTGAAAAGATTTGTTCCATGAAGGGAGATAACTTAGTGAGATACCTACACATGTGTAATAATTTTCTTTCCATGTCTTAATTCTCCATATAATAAAACTCAGTTCACTTAAATGTGATTTAAATTATATGCATTACATCAAAGAAAAAAAACAACAATATCAGAATGTGAGTGCTTACATAATCAGAGATCTATACATATATAAGTATTGTAGAGTGCCTGACAGTAGTTATTTTATTATTTGGCAGAGATGAGGAGTCCTCTACAAATCGAATAATAAATGTCCACCAGAATGAATTAATGTGGAATGCTGTATTCCGAGAACATACAAAAGTATCCCCAACGTGTTTGGGTTTTCTGAAATGGGACCAGCACTCTGAGGAGCAATGGGGCCTTGGTTGGAGGGAACGGGCAATTTGTAACAAATGTAGTTACAAATCAAAGATGTTTAATCTATTTCAAGAAATTGAAAATAAAAGTTCTGGACGCAAAGCAGCCAATATAAACAGAGGGCTACAAGTTGGGTTGACACAAGTGTCAATGGGAAATGCTGGCCTAAGGAAATTACTCTTGTCTGCCAGCATCCCTGCCCCTTTCACAAAGGGGATGCAAAAGGTTTCAAACAAAATTTGTAAAGAAATCATAAAAGAAAATATTTTGGATATGAGATGTCGGAGACAAAAGCTAAGAGAAATTAATATTGCAAGGGGAAATCCACCTGATATCATTGATGTACAAGGAGATGGTTCATATAACAATCCTTTGTATTCTGGTGTTGGAAAAACTCCATTTCAGCCAGCAACACAAGTCTGCTACATACAGGCTGAAAATGTTACATCAAAGAATGACATTATTACCCTAACAACTAAAAATAAATTGTGTTCTCATCGCATACAACACCAATCAGATGAATTTAATATGACAAACAAAACCTGTGATTGTACTGCAAATATCAGTATGGAAACTAATATTGGTGATGAGGAAACTTGGGCCTCAGAATGTCTTCTTAACCTAAAAGAAGACAATTTTGAAGTGCGAAACATAACAACTGATCCAGATACAAGCAGCTATAGGGCTGCAGTCAACCTATACAGTCAGGGGATCACTCAGACTATCCCTAAAAATTTTATCGACACCAGACATTTCTCTGAAAACCACAGGAAATATATAAAAAGGTGCCCAAATTTGGTTCACATGATGCCAGGACTGACCAAAGCTGCTAGACAGAAAATGTGTGACAGGTTTGCCATTGACTTGAGTCAGAGGTGTCAGGTGGAGTTTGAAAATGTGTTTAATAAACTTAACGGGGATGCTGAGAGTCAGGGGTTGCCTATCATACAGTGTCGATGCTATTGTACAGTGTTACCAGGGAGATCATAGTCTGTGTACTGATAATTCATATGCATGCAAGAGTAACTGGTTGGAGAAAAGTCCATATTTGCCATTTAATTTTAAAATACATGTAACAAAACAGTCTGAGGGCATTTTGCGGGATTGTATTAATTATCGTTTGGGACCATTAAATTTGGAAAAAACAAAATTGAACACAAATACTCAAAAGGTTGAGGCAGCCAACAGGGTTTTAAGGCGTTCATTGCCAAGAAATATAACATGGACTAGAAATTTTCCTGGTAGAGCACACAGTGCAGTGCACTCTTTAAATAATGGGCCTGGGGAATCAATACTAAAATTATGCAATGCAATTGGCTGTAGAATTTCATTTGGAACTAGGGTTGCTAAAAATCTAGCTCAGGAGCAGAACATTTTTACGCGATATAAAGGTTACAAAAAAATCACAAGCATTTAAAAAAAGGAGATGTGAGAAAAGAACTTATCTGTATAAATTGTATGAAGAATTTCAAGAGAGGAAAAATTACAAGAAAGGGTTATTGTTGTCAAATGTTAAAAAGAAATGGGGAAAAGAAGACCATATATATAATAAATTACCAAAGATCACTTAATCCAGCATTTCTTATATGACACAAACCGGTCTATGACAACCGGAACACCTTCCCTGAGCCTTACAATGTTCTCTATCCTGGTTTATGGCATGCTGCTCTAGAACTAAATCTTTACTATTTATACATGATTTATTATGACATATATGTGAAATATGCAATAGGTGACCACATTCATCCATACGTGGTATATTGTGTTTAAATAAATTATTTTGCCGCATGTATGACAGCCTATGAGCAGACTCCACTGATACTGAGCCATCTGGCCATACAACTTTCTGTCTGCCATAGCCGTCTTTATCAAATGCCCCCCTCCAAAGCCAGCATGTGTCTTCATCTGAAGATTTTATACATTTTCTATGTAAAAGTCTGTCAATATTAGACCAAAACTTCTCAATATCCATTGTTTAACCAAATGACACTACGACATTATAGAAATGGTGGCTATATATACTCGTTACTATGGATACACTGTGAAGCTGGTATTACCTTTAGGTATCACGGTACCAATTGTTTTTCCATAGACCTCAATGCTAATATTTGGAGTGATAACTATATTTTCTATCCTAATTTAGCGTGCATCTCACACACTGTTATAGAGAACAATGTTAGATTGTCAATTTGACGATGACAAAACCAGGTACTCCATTGCATTTAAGAGAGATAACTCTGCTGGAAGTAGACAGGAGTATGAGTTATCTAGTCACAACATACTTATTTTCAGTCATGTCTATGACATTTTCAAAAAATCATAAAAAATACAAAATATGATCTATATAGGAATTAACATAAATTCACATGTTGCCAAGAGGCTAAACTATTTTTTAAGCCTAACAGAAAGTACAACTCTTACATAATCCACCAATCATAGCTTGTCTTGTCCTTTAATACTGCCTGCAATGGACCCTACACTTTAAGCACCGCCCACATGGACTTGCGCAATTGGTACCGTTATACCAGTAACGTGTGCCGTGTGGGGGACATTTACACATTTTAAGATATGCCTAAGATTTTCAGTGCTGGTGGGTGCATAAACTATCATATGCAAAAGGAAAATTTAAATAACTATAAACTCTTCCTAAATTACCAAATACGTCTTTTCTCTCTCGCCAATAACTACATAAATATACAAGTGCCTATTATAGGTACAAATAGGTTTAAATAAACAAATAAGTTACAAATTCTACAATTAACCGCTCAGCTTTTCCGTCCTTTATATCTTCCCCAGATTATAAATCGTATCGAACCACGCTTATTTCTTTGACACTCCCTCGTCCATATTTGCCTTTATAATGCAAACTCCAAACTAAATATATGACACGCAGAGACTGGGTGTATTAGCATGCAAAAAATACGAGCCAACTGTATGTGCCCACCCTGAATTGTTCTTTTAAATGATTCACTACTCTGATTGTGTGCCATTTCTTTAATCTCTTTAATCATGACAACGACCAGGATACTACAGTAATTAGCAGGTTTTAATTAAATTCACATACATACACATAAAAACGGAAATTTAAAAACTGGAAACTGTCTTCTTTTTTTTTGTAAACTGTTATATGTTGACTACTTTTAGACGTGGGTGGGGTATTTGAATGATTAATTAACCAATAATAGCGTATTAAATGACACTCAATTCGTTTCACAAATATATTGTAGGTTAAAAAATAATCACATTATTTTATTCTCAGCATTTATTTATTGATTAGAATTAAAGATTTCTTGCCGTACACATGATCAAGCCAACGAGCCAACAATCAACCACTTTAAAAATAAACAGCACGCAAAACTTGGAAAGGGTTTTTAGTGCTAAGACATTTTGTAAAAGATAGTAATGGACCCGCAAATTTCGCTGAAGCAAGAAAAGGGGATTCTCTAATTATCGTCATGAAAATTTAACAACATAATATGATAAATCAAAATTGTATACAGAAGTATTTTGGCGAATGTTAAATTCCAGTCTACAGGCAAGCAGAAAAACGAACAGATTTGGCAAGTTTTTCAGGGTCGAAAAGCAGATTATGGAGAGTTTGGAGAATCTAAGGTGATGGAGTTGAGTTAAAAAAAATAATCTACATTCATTTTATATTGAAATGAGAAGAAAAAAATTGCCGTCCTTCTTTGCATTTTTCTATGTACATTTTACATGTTTATGTAAAGGTAAAAAAAAATATTGAAGTATTTTTTTTAATGTGTAATGACCGGAAATATAGGAATATTTACATGGTCGTACGTAAAGCATTTCGAAATGAACGCGAGCGTTAACGTTTGGGTCCTTACCCCCTTATTTTGGCGGAAGACTAGGGGTAGGCCTCACAAAACGAGAGATTGATGGTAAAGTTTAGTGAATTCTGGATACGTATACTATGCTTCTCTTGTTTTTCCTTTTATTTCTAAGTCGATTGTCATTTAAATTCCCAAACAAGCAAAAAAGAGAAATACCAAAACAAATCCCACAAACTTACAGCATTTCTCTCTTGGTAAGACAAAGCCGACGTCATATATCATTTTCGTAACTAAGTATAGAGTCTGTGGATTATAACATCTACCGAAAGAACTGACAGCTTTTTTTCTCTCAAAGATATGACCTGCTAACTCTTAGTATTCTACGAATTTATCATCAGGACCTTGACAGTTAACATCTTATTACAGTAATAGAATCTGGTCAACGATGCTGACCGTGTATTGTACTCTACAATATAAAATATAAATCAGATTTTGTAGTTTAGTCGCACTTGTTGAAGTGAAGGAGTATTGATAAGCGGACTTAAACAAGTCCTGAAGATGATGAATGTAGTCTGTACTATATGGTGGTATCATTTCCTGCGCGAGATTTCCTTCCTGCCTTATCAACCTATAATATATAACGTCTTTAAAAATATTCGACGGATACACATTCATGGTTTTTCATCCTGCTTGTACAGAAGACTATGCAACACTTCTGAACAGAAAACAGGAATAAGAAACAAAATATAGGTAAACAAAAACGGTTTGCAAATTAGTAGTAATAGGGGGCACTATAGGGACAATGGAAAATCCAGTCAAAAACAGCGTGGGGCACTATAAGGACAAGATTTATGGGGACAATGGGAAATCCAGTCAAAAACAGCTTGGGGCACTATGAGGCAAAAGGTCGTGGGGCACTATAGGGACAAGGGAAAATTAAACATGGTAGGCCTATATAGGGACAAGAAAAAAATGGAACATGGTGGGACTGTATAGGGACATGGGAAATGGAACATGGGAAATGTGATTTGTATATGTATAGGGGACTGTAAAGCGACAAGGGAAAAAATGGTGGCAATGAAAGCTAATATCTTTTCGAGACCTATGAGTGGCCCTGAAAAGGGCCTTTGGATACTTCTTCTTCTTTTATTTTCTGCCGTTGTTCCACCACCTTTTAATTTTACCAATGATTCCCGTTTTCTTCTTCTTTTCTTCCTCGGGAATCCAATTGGGATGTCCCATAGCTCTAAACTTTTCCTGAACTCTCATCCATCTTAGATTTAGTAGATCAAAGTCCTCTTTCGTCTTTTTGTTCTTTTTTTCCTTTCTCTCCTTGGACCAGTTTTCTTTAATCTGGATCACCTGTTCTTCCATTACCTTTCTCATCATTGCTTCTGCTTTCTTTAGTCTGTCTAGGCCCCACTTCACATATTCCCACTCTATCAGATGTAATGTTTCTTCTAGAAAGCACCTGACTTTGATGACATGATCAAGTGCCTGCTTCAAGTCCCCTATTCTTATATATTTTGTTTTAATACGTCTTCTTAATTTCTGGTCTTCCTCCTCTATCATACCTTCTAATAGATCTCTTGCTAATTTCAGTTGGCTTACAAAGCCATGGTTACTCTGAAATTCTTCCTCAAGTCTTTCCACTTCATATTCTGCATCAAGGATCCCAAACCAGCTGTCTCGGAGTTGGATAAACAAGTCGAAATTCATCTTGATGTGTTCAAAATTGAATGACTCCAAGGACTGACGATTGCGTATATATATCTTAAGCACGGCCGTGATGGAAAACACCCCCTAGATCCAAAAAACTTACATTATCCCTATCATTACCAAAACACGCGGACGTGATGGAAAACACCCCCTAGATCCAAAAAACTTACATTATCCCTATCATTACCAAAACACGCGGACGTGATGGAAAACACCCCCCTAGATCCAAAAAACTTACATTATCCCTATCATTACCAAAACACACTGAACTTAAAGAAAACACCCCTTACATTCACTTTTCATATTATATACTATTCACAAACCATACTATTTACTATCCAAAATCACACCATATACTAACCACACACACACACACACAGATTAAAGAGTCAGTGTTTATAATCACACTACTCCTCTCTCATACCCATTGGCAATTGACATATTATTTCTTTTCTTGTTATTTTGGTAGCCCTGAGAAGGGCTGTTTTGTAAACTTCAAAATTCACCTGGCTAATGCTGGCATCTCCCAGGTCTAGCCCCACACACACATCTTCTACTCCAGTCATTCTCCCAATTCACTCTTGTGATTGGGAGCGTAGCCCAATTCACTCTTGTGATTCGGGGTACATTGGTAGAATGAGTGGCTTCACTATCCCAATCTTCCGTTTGAGGGATAGTGAAAGTCTCTTCATCTCTTCTCCTATTCCGCAATCGTCGATGAGGTTGTGGTTGTTGCGATTGAGGCTGTGTTTGTTGCGGCTGAGACTGTGGTTGTTGCGGTGGGGACTGTCCCTGTAGTGGATAAGATGGTTCTGGTGGTGAAGGTGTCCTCACCATGGGTGTGACTTTGCTACTTTGTCGCATCATGCGGTGAGGCGAAATTGTCAATTTCATTTCTTTCTTTTTCCTCTCCTCCTCTTCTTTAATTCTGGTCTCTTCTTCTTTGGCTTCCATAGCCAGTTCATCCAGGAGACGCCTAGCATTCTCCAGGTGCAGTTGAAGTTCAATCAATTTTTCCAGTCTATTCATCTTTGGTGTTGATGCATCAACAATGGGTAGCCAGACTGAAAAGCAAGCAAGTTGTATTTTTATAGTTATCACCGTCCACGAAGGGACATTTAGACAACTTTTATATTTAGCATGTAGCTAAACATTTAGTTTCCCTTGGGGAAGAGATTTACCTCCCCCCCTCAGGCATACAAGTACAAATCAGTACACTTATTAGGTAGGGCGTTATATTGAATTACTAATAAGTAACTATCAATATAAATGGAGGCCCTGGGGTAGGTAGGCAAGTTCCATCCACACCTCCCCTTATCAACCGTCGAACAGTCAGCAGGAAGAGGAAAAGGCGGAAGAGGCACCGGAGGCAACTCATCGTTGTCCCACACGCAGAGGCAGCAAGAAGAAACGCACACCTGGCCCCCAACAAAGAAACATGAGGCGTCCACACCCTAGGTATTATTTGTTAATATACAACCCCATAGGACATGTACCAAAGTGGAAGTGCTATAATGTTGTGTTGTGGATTATTTTGGTGGTATTTATTGTGTTTCTTTAGTACTGCAACCTTGTGTTGCGGGGGACTGATAGTCCTGGGTTAAGACTACCTTATATTTTCTAATAGGGTCATATATGTATGTGCGTGCTTGTGCTGTCCATGGAGTTGTAGTCCCCTTTGACTTATTTCAATTTTATTCCAGTTATATTAGTGGATACCCTACTACCAATCATGTGTAAGCCACCTGTGCAATTGTGTCGAGATAGATAAGTTACAAAGGATTATATTTTATTTTTTAACACTTTTTACTATGCCCCTAAGTAAGTACAAGGTGTACTATATAAGTCACCACCGTCCTACTAACCAGTGAAAAACCCTTCTTTCGAGGGAAATTCACCCTAAGAAAAAACAAAATACCTACACTAGGGTGTCAGAGTGACTATGTAAGTTGTTCAGGTTAAGTTGTTTGAGGTTATGAATTTAGTTGGGTGTGTTCCAAAATGATCATATCTGAGATTCGATGTTTGGTTAATCAAATGGAATTCTCATACCAATCAAGATTGTGAGAATTCAATGAGTAAGAACATGTAACAAGAAAACAGGACATAAGATTCAGAAAGATAAATGAGAAATGGGTCAACACCAGCTTCCCTGAGAGGCTGATTGGATTGTGCACAGAGGTGTACTGAGCTGTACACGTGTACGTCACCAATCCAGGCTACTCCTGAAGAAGAAAAGCCTGTGCCCCCACTGTTCCACTAGCCTTCCCCTATTCCCAAGAGGTACAGAGGGTGGGAAATAGTTACACGACAGACAGACAGAATATAATACAGACGGACAGACAAAATATTTAAACATAACAATTAACATTAATAAGCCCTAAGAAGGGCTGTTTTGTATTTGGTCCTCCACGTTTTCCCTCGATGTCAGTGACAGCATCTATGGCTCCATTATTTGTCCATTAAATTTTGTCTTTGCAAACCTCACTTCCGGTGTAATCTAGTTCAAGGTTTTGCATAATTTTGAATTTTAAGTGCCATTAGCTTTGTTATTCTGACTGAGAAGAGGTTGGAAAAGAGGATGAAGTGGATAAGAGAATTTAATTATAAGCTAAATAGCGGTAATCTCTGTCATAACCTTGTTCAGAAGTGAATGTAAACTCGTGAGACACGTAGGTGTTCAATGAATCCTATATCGACATTCACCTGAATCATAAGTCTGACAGAGGTACAGGCTAGTCTTATGATGTTTTAGATAGTGTAATTTATATTTTGTTCAGTATAATCTATATAGCGGTAATCTCTGTCAGAACCATGACCATGAGTGAGTGTAAACTCGCGAGTCGCGTATAAGTTCAGTCTGAACTCAATATCGACATCCACCCAGAGCACAACTCCCACAGAGTCACAGGCTAGTCTTAAGTGTAATTGTTAATTAGAGTATAAAGTGAATAAGAGAATTTAATTATAAGCTAAATAGCGGTAACCTCTGTCATAACCTTGTTATGAAGTGAATGTATACTCGTGAGACACGTAGGTGTTCAATGAATCCTATATCGACATTCACCTAAATCATAAGTCTGACAGAGGTACAGGCTAGTCTTATGATGTTTTAGGTAGTGAAATTTATATTTTATTTTATAGATATTTTAGATTGTTTATTAAGTATGTTTGGATATGCACTTGTCGCTTTAAGTTTATATAGTTGAATCCTATCCAATTAATTTATTTTAATTTAGTTTTAGTATTTTAGTATAATCTATATAGCGGTAATCTCTGTCAGAACCATGATCATGAGTGAGTGTAAACTCGCGAGTCGCGTATAAGTTCAGTCTGAACTCAATATCGACATCCACCCAGAGCACAACTCCCACAGAGTCACAGGCTAGTCTTAAGTGTAATTGTTAATTAGATAGTTATTCTTATTAATAAGTATAGTATTTTCAGTGTTAATTATAAGTGAACATTTTATATTTTATCAATTAAGTTGGAATTAATAAGAAAATTAATTATGTTTTTAGCAGTTATTTGAATATTAGGTTGTGCAAGACTAAGTATGTTTGGATATGTACTTGACCCTTTCCCTAATTTTTGTTTATTTTTAAATGTATTCCTATGATTAATATTGTTTGTACATTTATTGAATATATGATCTAAATCTTCTGGTTGTTTGCACTTAAAACAGTTTATGTTATGAGGAAATGGTCCTAGATATTTACCAAAGCTGTTGGCCAACTTTGTTTTTCCTAGTATTATCCTATTCATTTTGATTTGTTCAGTTCTTGTGTTACCCAGTATTATTGTTGTTCGTTTAACAGTTTTAATAATATTATGTAGTACTCTCCCCTTAGTTGACAAATTCCAGTTATTTTGCCACATGTTGTTAATCATGTCATATATAAATTTATAAATTTCAGTATGACTGTACGGTAATGGTTCGTATTGTAGTTCGTTTAGTTTATCATTTGCTGTTTGATCTGCCAATTCATTTCCCTTTATGTCTATGTGTGAAGGTACCCATAGAAAGTCTACTGTAATATTTTGAGTGTTAAGTTTGGTTATTTCATACTGCAGTAGATAGAGAAAGAATTTCCTACTATTGGAGTTATTATTATGAATAGTTTTTAGGACACTTAGCGAGTCGCTAACAATTAGTACTTTTGTAGGTTTATGGTGTTGTATCCATTTCAGTGCTTGCAGAATAGCCCAGAATTCAACACTGTATATAGAGCAATAATCTGGTAGGCGTTTGCCCTCTTTTATTTGGAGATTAGGTATGACCCATGCTGCCGCTGTTCTTGCAAGGTCAATTTTTTTTTTAACCGTCCGTATATATTTTTAGATGATTTTTATATGTATTATGTATCTTCTCATTTACAAGCATTTTTAAGTAGTGTGAGTCCTGCATTTTATTACCTTTATTTTGTAGGGAGAGATCTACTTGTATATTTTTCATTCTCCACGGAATTATAATTGGGTTTTTAATTTTTTGAACTTGAAAAATATCAACAGGGAGTTGTGATTTTAATCTATATATTTGCTTGCCAAATGAGTTAGAGTGTTTACCTCTTTTAATTAAAGGTTTATTACATTGTTTAATTGCCTGCAAGTTGGGGTGTGTTTCATTGTGAGTAGACAATCGAGCGACATATCTTAACATGACCTCTTGTCTTCTCAGTTGCAACGGTGGTTCACCTGTTAGAATCTGTAACTCTTCTGTCGATGTAGATGGCAATGCTTTAGTTGCAGCAAGGAGAGCTTTTCTTTGTATCTGTGTAATTTTATTGAGTAAGGTGGGTGATGTCGTGGCATAAATCTGACACCCATAATCAATTTTATATCGAACAAGCGATCTATAGAGAGTCATGATTGTTTTTTGACAGGCACCCCAATGTGTACCCTGTATAATTCTAATTAGATTAAGATCTAAGTTGCATCTTTTGATTAGGTCTTTAATATGATATGACCATTTCATGCGTTGATCAAAATACATTCCTAAAAATTTAACTACCTTTACAAATATTATGTTTTGATTTTGTAAGGTAAGTTTGGGATATACTATATTATATTTATAAGGGGTAAATAATACTGCTACTGTTTTTTGATGTGAGAATTTAAAACCCCATTTATCAGCCCAACTACCTATATTATCTAAACTTTTTTGTATCTCAGCAATATGATTCTTATTGGTTGGGTCACCAGCCCGCCAGAGGGCACTATCATCAGCAAACTGTGATAGCCCAATTTGTGGGGTAGCTAAATTTTTATCTAGATCATTTATCATAATATTAAATAAGGTTGGGCTGAGTACACTCCCTTGAGGGGTACCATTTTCTAGAGTATACTTTTCAGAATATGTTGTCCCTATCCTAGTTATAATTTTACGATCACTTAAGAAATCATTTATGAAGTTGAATATATTGCCTGTTATACCATATTGATTTAGTTTAGTTAATAGTCCCTTAGTCCATACCAGATCGAATGCTTTTTCCATATCTAAAAAGACAGCAATAAGGTTCCTGCTTTTAGGTTGGTGGTTGTTGAAGGCAAGTTTAATAGCAGATTCTAGTTTAATTAATTGATCTATTGTAGATCTATTATTTCGAAAGCCACATTGATTTTTAGATATAAGGTTATTGGTTTCTACATGATATTTAAGCCTGTTATTGATAATAATTTCCATAATTTTACAAATGTTATTCGTAAGGGAAATAGGTCTATATGAGTTAACATCATTTCTATCTTTATTTTGTTTTAATATAGGAATAACTACAGCTGTTTTCCATTTTATAGGGAGTTTTCCAGTATCCCAGATCTTATTATACATATTTAGTATTATTTTTATAAAGCTGTTAGGTAATTTTTTGTAGATTGAATATCCTATTGTATCCTCTCCAGGTGAGGTATCTTTTTTAGTTCTAAGAGCTTGATGCCATTTTTTAATTGTAATTTTGTCATTTAAATATGAATTTTTAGTTCCTAAATCTACAAAAGTATGTTTATAGTCAGTTTCAATTTTAAGTCTATGTTCCTGAAGTTTCTTAGTATGGTTTATATTACTGCTCATGGCTTGAAAATGTGTTGCTAATAAATCAGCTTGTTCTTTATGATGACTGGTATTGTTTATTTTAGGTGTATTATTTGTATGTTTACCCCTAATTATTCTGATTTTATCCCAAACTTGTTTTGAATTAGTTTTATAAGTTAAGTTACTACAATACTTTTGCCATGTGTCTTGTTTGGCCTGTTTTATTGCATATTTTAATTCAGTGTCAAATTTTTTATATTCCTTAAAATGTTCAATATTATTTGTACGTTTAAATCTATTTAACGCTTTTCTTTTATTTTGTCTAATATTATTTATTTCATTTGTCCACCATGGGACTCTAAGTTTAGAAGGTTTACAATTGGTTTTTGGAATAGTGGTATTAGCTGCCCTTATTATAGCGTTAGTGATATTTTCATAATATTGATCAATGTCTTCACTTTGAATATCCTCAAGTTTTTCATTTTCAATTTTTTGTTGGAAATTATTCCAGTCTGCTTTTTTGAGCCAGACTGACGAGTGATTCTTTATATATATATAGTTCAAGCGCGGACGTGATGGAAAACACCCCCTAGATCCAAAAAACTTACATTATCCCTATCATTACCAAAACACGCGGACGTGATGGAAAACACCCCCTAGATCCAAAAACTTACATTATCCCTATCATTACCAAAACACTTAGACTTAAAAGAAAACACTCACTCACTTTTATATTTTACTCATATTAATTATAAATTTAACAAGTTATTTTTTAAAAATACGTTGTGCTTATAGACGCACTTCAACCAAAACTAAAAGAGACAGTGATTATAGACTCACTTCTATTTTTTTCTAACTTCCTCACATATCATTAGCAAATTGAATGATTAATTCTTTTCGAGAATATTGGTATAGCCCTGAAAAGGGCTGTTTTTTGTGTACGAGGAGGGATGACAATCTTTTATCATCTAAGATTGCGTCCTCGTTTGGCAACAGGATAGGGCCTGCTTCTTTGGAAAGAGAAAGAGAACTCTTTCGTGTCCACACGGCAGTCGATAAAACTTCTGTCTGGGTTCTGCTGCTGTTGTTGCTGTTGATGCTGCTGCTGTTCTCTCTGCTCTCTCTGCTGCTTTTGAAGTCTATACTTCTCAGTCCATTCTTCTTTGTCTTTTTGAATTTTCTCTCTGAAGAGTTCTTCTATGAGGTCTTCCGTTACTTGTAGCATCCTCACATTCTCTATCTCTTCAGGCTTTGGCATCAGATTGTGTCTGATACGATGCAGAGTGACGTAAGCTTCGTTCAGCTTAGCTAGTCTTGAGCACATCTTCGCTGGAGGATGAGTCAAACAATGGATGGTCAGACTGGAGACTACCCCTGCTTTATATGGTTCAAGCGCGGACGTGATGGAAAACACCCCCTAGATCCAAAAACTTACATTATTCCTATCATCACCAAAAACACGTGGACGTGATGGAAAACACCCCTCTACGGTTTAGGGTTTTGAAACGTTGGGATAGTTTTTTGATGTGAGGGATAGAAAGAAAAGTCAAAGAGCATCTATATGAATACAAATGTAAAACAAATGACAGACACATTGGTTTCAAAACACAACATTTTTATTCAAATAACAAACATTTTTTCAAATAACAACCATTTTTATTAAAATAACAAAACAACTCACAAAACACAATTTTTTTCAAATAACAAACATTTTTTCAAATAACAATTTTTTTCTTCCATAACACTAATACATCATCTTTGACATGGTTGACAACGTTGCGAATTAAATTGAGATTTCCACTGTTGGAAGTCATTGGGCCATTGATGTACACTACGTTTCCTAGCTAAAGACAACAGATAGCCATAATGGTCACAAAACCATCGACCTACTTTGTCATCGTTTCGAGATGAATGATGATCAAAATGAGTCACTAAATGTTCTAAAGAATATCCAAGACTGCGATGATGCAGATAATAGACACAATATTGTCCACACACCATAGAATCTGTGCTTTGTAATTTCACATTATTGAATCGTGTCGTCTGGGCATTTCTTCTCATAAAGTCAATGATATCATCTTCGAAAGGGGGTAATCCATACGAATCAAAATACTCCACACAACCCTCTTGAGGAAAGTAGACAGCTACCCAGTGAGTTCCTGGAAGATGACTGTCATCTGTGTTGATGACATAAGCTTGATTCTCTTGAGGTTTGCGATGTGGTAGTTCATCTTTAGCACACACGACAGGATTCCAAGAAGCAGTGTACGAACTACGGTTCAAAAGATAATAAAGTTCCCAGGTATCCATTTTTTGTTGTGTAGCCTTGTTTTTTTCCTTTTTTTCACAGATGATGATAAGTCATCAATTCGATCCAGACTTTTTGCTTGAAACGGTCTGACAAGTAACTGATGGTTTGCTTCGTCTCTTTACTTTTGGTCAAGAGAGCTTCGATGCGATCAATTTCTCGAGCAAACAATGGAGGAGAGGAATGATCACGTAAGCCTTTATACCACTGAAGTAACACGGCTTCTTCGTACATGAGACTCCAAGCTTCGTTCAGATAATCATCCAGTTTTTCTTCTTGACTCATCATCATACATTTATCGTGTTGAATTTGACTGGGATGATCGATTTGACATCCATAACAATCTTTTTTAATCATGTCTCTCATTTTATCTTCCAAGTGTTGTGCAAAACAAGTCACTAACTGTTGTTCCTGTTCTGGCCATCTGGATTGCATGATCACTACTTCTTCTTTTTGGTCTTGAGGGTTTGCTTTTTCTTTTACCTCCCATTCCATTTCCATGGATTCTCCACTATTCAAAGAAGGACAAGGGTCTTCCATAGTCTCTAATAGTCTAGAATGACTTCTCTCAAACTGTTGATTTCTATGGTATTATCGAATTCGGCATACAGAATGACATTCACCGTTTCGGTAAGAGCTGGTGAAAACTGAAGTTCCACACGTATCTGCCCAGACTTTATAGGGTGGAAATGTCCCTCGTCACTGCCTTGGTCTGGAGTGAAATCAAAAGCCCACAAAGCGTAACCTCCTGCATAATCGTCGTAGGAAATACCGTGACTGGTGTTGGTTCCTAACTGTCCTGTGGCTTCGTACAGTGACAAGTACGACCTCAAGTAATTCTTCGGGCCAAACTTTGGTTCGAAGGGCCTGGTACACAAAGTTTTGCCATCGCGACTGACTTCGATTTTGGATACTCCGTAGTTCTTAAACTCGAAAGGATTTTGAGTGTAGGCACCGTTGAAGGCTGCATTGCTGACGATACCAATGAATAAACGTTTGGGTAACTGTCCTTGGAACAGATGATCTTCGATCTTAGATTGGAGTCCCTAGGCAATGGTGAACGTTTTGACTTCCACGCATCGTATCGGATACTTGGCTGTCGTTCTGCTCAAAGTGTGACTGATGTCATTTCCCACTTTAGGTAACACTTCCACACAACGCACGTATAACTTGGCTTCTTGGATACTGGTTTTACAGTGGTGGATAGTCTTCTGATCAGCATCAGCAGGTTCATGAGCCATCAAATGGAAAGCAGCACTGCTACGATTCAGTCTCAAGCGAATATCCACTCCGTTCAGCAAATACTTCTCTTGAAACCACATGTCCAAATGCAAACGATCGCACAGTTCTAAACTACGTCCTACAATTTTCTTTCGACGCTCGATAAAACCCACATTGTGGGTATTGTTAACTTCTGAGGCTATGGCTGCGTCGTTAAACTTATCTGCTGTGTCAGGTTTCCATACCACGCAAGCATCTAAATGAGTGTTCTTGGCTTCTTTTCCGTACGTCAAGAGATTTTCGAGGTACGCTCGGTAAGGGTAAGTATCCATGCTACTGCTGACCAGTTTGTTATTCATGTACAAATCCACTTCGCTGAACAAGGAATGCATAAAATTGTTGACGGGAGCTACTTGGGTATCGGCTGCGAGATTGGAGCCGTCCGTTTTGGTTACTTTCACTTTCAAATACAAGTAACTGTTGTTGAGATCGATGTAATCTTCGGGTTGTCCTTTGATTTCAAACTCGATTGGAGCTGAATCCGACAAAGAGGAGACGGGATGAAATTCAACCCATTGGGCTTCTTGCATGGTCATCATTGTGGGTGGCATGGCAAAGAGATCTAGTTCCGACTTGGAACAGGCACACGATTCTTATTGCATCATTATTTTTCTCTCAGTCTCTATGTTTTTTTACTTTTAATAATCAAAAATGTCTAAGTCTCGAACGGTTCTTTTTTTCTTCGTCTTTCTAACTTTCGAGGTACGGAGACTTTTGAAAGGGTGCCTTCGTCGTCGATTTCTACCTTGTCCTTGCTGTGTCGTCAGGGAAGCAAGAATGCCAGACTCGGTACCATTTAGGGTATTTATAGGACTTTCTCATCGACCCAAAATCTCTTTACCCGTTTGAAGCAAGACATTTTTGCCTGCTCTCAAAAAAGCTTCTTTGGGGTTTTGTTTGTCAATGAGAACATTGTGAATAAAATCTTTGCCATGAGTCAATGCGGCATCTTTTAAGGCGTGCAATCCTCGTGTCACCATCGGTTTCAAAACAGGGACCACAGAACGAAAGGCTGATTTAAACATATCTCCTAAACCATGTCCTCGTTGTCGAGTGACTCCTTGGTACACAGGATACATCACTTTTTCAGTTGTTTGAGAATCGTTTTTGAAAATGGAGTTTCACTGTGACTTTCCCTTTGGTAAATGGAATATTTTGTCCTAGTTCTCCTTTTATAGTAATGTTGACACTGTCAAAATACGACTTACTGACCGGCAAATAATGAGGATGTACAAATTCACGGTGAACGTGATAGGTATTTCCACCTTCCTCGTCAGCGGCGACGACAGAATCCACTTTGAAAGGAATGACACGCAGTAACGGTGCAGAGGTGTGTCCTACCACGTTGTACTCTACCACATCGGAGTACACAAACATCAAGTTGAGACCTTGGTTCAATTCTACAGGGAATTTAAAATATTTTGCAACATACTCGTTTCTGTCTATGAGTGTTGTTTTTTCATTTTTCTTCTTCTTCTTGAGCAACTCGGTGTCTCCACCTAAAATCTCAAACAATTCAGGACAAAAGGTAATGCCTATCATTTCATCCTCTGAAAATTTGATCATGAGACGACGAGCCACTTGATAGTACTCAAAGGTAACACTTTTTCTGGGGGGTAGTTTATCCATGGCTTTACCAAACACAGCATTAAACCTGGTAGCAAGTGTAGTCACTAAATGTTGACCACTAAAATAATAGCCTGGAGAAATGATGATCACATGAGTGGACAGGGCTTTAGTTTTGGGGTCATCTGATTTCTTTGTGTCAATGCCAGTGATGCCTCGTTCGTTTAAGGCTTGTTGCAATTGCTCGTCATACACTTCTACTGTAAAAGTGTTTTGATTTTCGACGATGTTTTTGATTTGTGACGGGTGTATTATTTCCACTAAAGCCACTTCCCAATGAGCATCTTGATCCAAATGCATGGCTTGATGTAATTTTGCTGTGTAACAGCACAACGTGTTGTTAGGAAACACCTTCATGGAACTGTCACTGGGTAACGTTAAGTAAAATTGGTTAATAGTGTTGTTCATAATTCCAATGTTGTTCTGTCCGAGGAGTCACTCGTGGTTAAAGGAGTGTCTAAAAGAGGATTGTGATTGGAAGGGTGACTGTCAGGAGAATGACTAACGTTGGACGCAAGGCTCCCAATATTGTTACTGTTGTTCCCGTTGTAAGAGTATTTCAGGGAAGGATTAGGAAGAAGATACCCGATGCAACTGCTGAGTAAAATAGTTCACAATTGTTTGTCTCCTTGTTGCAAACTCAAATTAGCAATGGCTGCACCGATGACACAATACACCACAAAGATTTGACAGAAAAAGACAATTTGGGTTTTAGGGACACGTTCTCCACACCACACCCACAAGAGTTGCTTTTGTAAATCTTGCAGAGAAGAACTGGGTGAAGGAGTAGTCACTGTGGTCGCTGAAGCTGTATTGAAGGGCATGATGGTTACTTCTTTTTATAGTCGATGACTTGCGATGCGTTAATCCAAGAATCAAAACTAGGAGGATATCCTTTCCAACGTACTTTGACTTCTTTGACACGACGTTTTCCTACTTTACGGGTTCTTCGTTCGAGAATGCTTTCAATGTCGTACACGTCGTCTTCTTTTTTGGTGACACGTTGTAACTCAGGCAAGTAAAACGTTCCTTTTAATACTTCTCCGTTCATGTCTTCCAATTTATAGACGGTAGGATGACGATCGCGCACTCGTCCAGTAACACGAAACAATTCGGTGGTCCATTTGGGTAAGTAACCTTTGTCGAAAGTGCGTTTGGTTTTGCCAATGCGTACCCAATCTCCCGCGGTTAACACTTCTTCACCTTTCTTGGGGACAGTCATCGTCCGGGACGTACCAAACAGACGTTCAAAAACAGTCACTTCGTTGTCAGGTGTTACCTCTTGTGGGGCACGTCCAATGCTTCTATGGTAAGATTGATTGTAGGCTTGAACTAAGTGCGGTAAGACGTCGATGTACTTGAGAGTGTGTTGATGCGTAAAATATTTCCACATGCGTTCTTTCAAGGTACGTTGAAAACGTTCCACGATACTGGCTTTGGTTTCAGGATTTTCGGTGGTGAAAAAATGAATGTCACGTTTCTTTAATTCTCGTTGGAAAGCTTGGTTCAGAAATTCGGTGCCTTTGTCGGTTTGCCATCGAAGAGGGTGACGACCACTTTGTTTCAACACCAGTTGCAAAGCTCGTACTAACTCTCCGCTCGATTTGGATGTCAATGGTACGACCCAGGCAAATTTAGAAAAGACGTCGATGACACAAAACAAATATTTGTAGCCACGATTGTAAGTGGCTAAATGAGAGACATCGGCTAAATCGGCTTGCCATTGATGATCGATGCCTTCCACTTGAGTGCGACTTCTGTGAAATTTTCGTCGAATGGGTTTGTGTAAAGTGTACGTCGCTTGTTCTTGTAACCATCGTTGTACTGTAGGTAAACGAAGCTTTTTCAGGCGAATTTTGGCAGCACGATACAATTTCTGAATGCCCCGTAACCTGCAGGGTGAGCTGGATCGTAGTAAATGCTGGCTAATACCTTCTCCATGGTTTGGTTAATAAGTGACCCACTCTTCGAGGATATTGCTTTGGGTGGGACGAAATGGGGGTTGTTTGGAAACGGTTTTACGTGTCCGATGTGCCACAGGAGTTGACGTCGAGGGTAATGGTGGTGGTAGTGGAGGTAATGAGATAGCTTCTTTGATCTTCTTTTCTTTTTTCACTTCTGGTTTCCTTTCTTTCTTTTTCACTTCTGTCGAAGAAGGAGTGGCCATCATCTTTTTAACCCAAGTTTTGAGTTCTTCTCGTGGGAGAGTGGGGGAAGGGGTTAACAAGGAAGCGACAATCTTACTCGGAATGGGAGTGGTAGTGGGTGTTTGAAAGAGATCATGGGGTTCTTCTTCTTCCTTGGGTACTGGTGGGGTGACGTCTGTTTTAACCACTGTAGAGGGTGAGGGTGACGCACTATTCATTAGAGCCTTCAAATCGGACAGAGTGGGTAGAGCTGTTTGTTCCACAGCTTTTCGATGAAAGAGTTGCAGTCGTTGCAAAAGTTGACCGTACTTTTGCGATTTTTCGGTTTCGGACAAATCGTGGCGATGCATCAAGGATTGCAATTCGTGTTGTAATTGGGACATCTCGTTCAAATCAGGATTGTGTGGTAAATGGGGGGTATGTTGTTCTTGCCAACGATGGTATTCCATCCATCGTTTGTAAGGAACCAAAGTCAGTTTTCGTCCTTCCATGGGCTTCCAAAGGTTACGTCTGAGATCGTGGTGCTCCATGGATCCCTTTTATCTTCTGGAAGGATCAACTTTGGGGGACCCCTCGTGCTAACCCTTGTATCATACCTGGCAATAAACTTGCGCCGGCTTTTGCTAATCCTGTCAACATAGGAATAAGAAAGGGAAAAAATCCTCCACGTTGCACCAACATCTTTTTCTTTTGACGAATGGATATTTTCTTTTGAACCATTTGACGAAGAACGTGTCGATGTTTGGCTAAGCATTTTTTCTGGTGTGGAGACAAAGGTATCGTGCCTTTCAAGACATTCAAACAACATTCGCACACGGTATCGATGACATCTTTGGAGGCCGCTTTAATGATTTGTTTTCGCATGAGTGGAGAGGCTTTGGACAGGACAGACAACACGTCTCCGTGTTTGGCTAAACGAGGAGGTAGTCCTTTCCTTTTCTTTCCTTTGTGGGGTGAATAAGAATGTTTTCTGCGAGGTGGCATCTTTGCTTGTTCGTTTCACAATACCACTGGTGTCAATGACTTGGTACACACTCTCTTTTATCTACTTTTTGGGGAACTACCGCTTCGTCAAAAAGGTAACAATGTGTTTCCCAAAATTGTCAAAGGATCCTCCTTTTTGGTGACTCTTCTTTTTCTTTAAAGGACTAAACTTTTGGAGGGAAGGAGGTCGATGTTTGGTTTTTAAGATTTGGTGAGATAACGAAATTGTCTTTTTCCTTTTCCTTTTTGGGCAGCAGAACGTCGAGGGTTGTGGTGTGTACGTTTTTGAGGAGACATTCTTGAGTGTTCAGCAGTGGTACAGAAAATATTGATTCCCGTTGTTGTCCTCGTGTCATTTTTATACTGGAATGCGACGCCACTGATTATCTTTGCGTCGTATCAACTTCATGGCAGGTAACACACGTCGTGAAGGAGTTCGTAACGGACTCAATCGGGACAGTTCTTGTTTGGACAAATCCAGTAAACTCTTTAACATGCCAGATCTTTCTTGGACTTTGACTTTAGGGGCTGGTACTTTGTGAGCAGCTGCTACTGCCGCTAATGATGTGGACAAGGGTGTCACCGGTGGAGGAGACGTTTTGGGAGACGCAGATTTCCAATGTTTCATCAAATTAGGAAAAACGGGTGTCAAATTGGCTTTGGCTGGCATCACACGTAACGGAGAAGTGGAAGCGCCTGAGACTACTGGCAACGTAGTCCCTACCAAACGTCCTTGTAGATCTTTTCTTACAGTCCGTGGTTGACGAAGGTAAGGTTGTGTCCTGGCTGAAGTGCCTCTTTTGCGGGGGACCACTTTTTTCTGTGGACTTTTCTTTTTCTGTGCTTCGGTCTTGCCAGCCTTGTTTTTTTTCTTTGGAGTCCGTTTGGTTTTTTTCTTGGGGTGAACTTTGGGAGTATTAGGATCCCATTTTAAAAGGGTACGAATGATGACACCTCCTTGAGAACCACTACCTCCAGGTTTCAATATGATTTGCTTTTTGATTTGAGTGTCGATGCGAGGATTGGCCAGTTGCGTCAAGGCTACTTTGTTTCTGTCAAAAAAGCGTTTGGTTTGATGTGGAATGTGAATGATGCCTTGCAGTATTTGACGTGCTGTCACCGTAAACCATCGTAAGACTTCTTTGAGACTGGCTTCTAAGACGTGAGCACGTATTTGTGGATTTTTTTCGCGACTGATACCGTACAAGGCACGAATCAATTTGATGGGAAGATGAGACTGAAGGGACGTTATGTTGACGATGTATGAGACAAGGTCAAAGTGACCCAAGGTTTTTATAGATTTTTTTAGTGCTTCATATGGTTATGTCGACGACGAGGACGTGTACACGACAGGTCCTCCGTCTTGACACCAGTCGTGAAACAAATCGGTACGAAATCGCAAATAATCAAGGGTAGTGGGTTTTAAATCTACGAGTAAATAGGCGTGTGGCGATTGAGTGGCATCATCGTACGCATGAGTCAGCCAAGGTGTTCCTAACTGTTTGGCTAAGACTTGCACTTGTGATTTATCTCGAGGACTTTTAAACAAGACCACGTAATGAGCATTGAGACTAATGGTACGATGGGCTTTACTTTGTTGAAATAAATTTTGTGTAATGTAAATGACACTGGCATTACGATGATGCCCTTTACGTGTAAACCACAGTTTAATTTCTTCTTCGTCTTCTCCTAACATGTCGTCAAAAATAACCCAATGACTTTGACTAGGGTCAGACACGATTCCATCGTCTTCTTTAGGAATGCGTTCCACAAACACAATGGAATCACCTTGACTTTCTTGCAAGAGACTGTATGCCGTTTGCCACTCTTTGTAACACCACACGATGCGCTGAGGTGGACGATCGATCAAATGATGTTTATGTTCGATCAAACGTTTGACAAATTCGGTTTTGCCTGAACCGCTCGGTCCAGCAATTAACATGTTAAAAGGATGACGAAGATACAAGGCTTTCCAACTAGCATGATCTAAGTGTTCGTCAATGACTTTGAATGTCGAGGAGGAAGGAGTAGTAGAAATAGCAGAGTGAGCCATAGTCGTGTAGTGGTATGACAGTATTGACACAAAAAACAGACAAGACAAGAGGTTTTTATACTTTTTTTCAAGACACGTTTATTTCAATGCAACACGAAAGACAAATATACATAAAAGCCAAATGGATAAATACAGGAATAAAATACACAGGGAAACGATCAAAGTGGTATATAAACAAGTCACTGTACAACATGGTTTGGGTAACGAAGGTGTCCTAGAGTTAGTGTGCAACGTTCTTATAGTCTCCTCTACATGGGGTATAGTCACATAGGTGTCTTCTCGAAAGGGTCTTTGTGGGGGAATGTCCATGACAGTTCTGTTTTGAACAGAGGGATTGTCCTGGGTGACAGATTCTTTTTCTTCTTCTTCTTCTTCTGGTACTGTTACTAACACAGGTTTAAAAGTGATTTTTTTCACTCGACGATGAATTTTAGGAACACAACGTTTGGGCATAATGGGATGCTTCGTTTGTCCAAGCCTCAAAATCCCAACTTTTCCAGTCACGTATATCTGTCCAATGAGGGTGTAAATCACAAGCTACACACACATCTTCGTACACCGCTTCCGTACGTAAAAGTTGACTAATCTTTTTTTCCTGTAGAGGTCGAGACGTATCCAGTTGAAAGCGTAAGGCTTTGAACAGAATGAGTCTCTCGTGGACATTTAAAGGAGTCACCATACTGTCTTTTTTGGTAGGTAGTGTTCGTAAAGTGTCCACAAGGAATCGGCAGGTAAACGAAATCCCAGAAAGCAAGTCACTAAAACACACACTACACGTCGACCCCAATTCATAGGGTACAGTTCTTGCAATAAGTGTTCGTAATCTTTCACCGTGTGAATCTTCTCATTGATATCCTTCCACGGAATCTGTTGGATCACCAGTGATAAAGGTTGTGGCATGGTTGTTCTCTTTTATACTTCTTTAGGTCGAAGACCAAAAGTGTATATTCTGCACAGAATCAAAATTTCTCCAAAAGCGAAAGTGATTAATATAACGTGTAATTTCGTCCCACTGCCATTCAGGGTAACGGTTAAGAAGGATCAAAATATCTTCAGATGTAAACGTACTAAATTGGAAACAGAGCAAAAAAACACCCTTGATCCAGAGAAATCTAACACGTTGGTTAATTTTTGTCACTTTCCTCTTGTGAATTTCACGACACAAAAGTTCTACAGTCACCCCTTGAGATTTTTCTTTAGCAAGGCTTTGCCAAACGTCCTTGTAGATCTTCTCTTGCAATTCGTGTGGTAATCCTTGAATATTATGTTTTATATTATATACTGGTCTAGATTTGTTACACGACATGAAGCAGTAGTGTCACTTCCAATCACTAGGTCCTACTAAAGGTAGGTATTGACAATTCGGAGACCATCGAGCATGTTCCAGGTAAGCGGAATCTTTATGTTCCCACTCGTAAATGGACACACCACAACTGAAACACTTGACTTTATCCCCTTCACCCAAGTAGAAAAATCCGGCTCTGGCTAATTCTTCAGGAGTTGGTCCAGGCAGATATTTTGGCCATTTATCTTTGAGGGTTTGGAATCGAGTTTTAAAGTGACAGTATTCAGGCAAACTTGTCGGGAACGAATATTCGACTCTCCTCACTTCAGTTCGATGTAGGTACGGTGAAATTCCTAGGAGTCCCCGATAACGTGTGGCACCGCTTTCGCATCCCTCAGGTTTGACACGCACAGCATCACTTTCCAGGGTAGATATAGGGGTAGTAGTCATAGTAAAGTTCCCACGATATCCTGCTGATTCACTGAGGTCACAGCACCTGGCATCACTACAATCGCAAGGTTTACCATCGCACTCCACTTGAGAATTCCCAAATTTGAATGATGTCTGTTTAAATGGATTCATCTTCTTTTCGCTTGGTCAGTGTAGTGACAAATGAACTATTGGTCTTGGATGATGTCCCTTTTTATATGCTGTCCAATCTCGACGTGACCATACGGTAGAGTGAAGTGAAGTGAAGTAGTCACTTGAAACGTTTCATCCTGTCCAGACTGTAAGGCTTCTTGTAGTACGTCAAAGTTCACCACTCGACTGGTGCGATAATTGAGAGTCAATCCTTTCACTTTACATTCGGTGTGCATTTCTCCTTGGGGGTCTCGGTATTCGTAGCCGTAATTTTTAGGCCCGCCACTTGCAAAACATAGAATCTTGTCGTCGGGATGTTCATCGGTCCAGGCTCCTAAACGGTCTCCTTCGATGACAGGGTTACACTGGTTCGGTCGGTGAATGTAGATGCAACTGTCCGTGTCAAAATACAGCACACGATCTCCTAGGAGTTCTAACACTTCGTACAATTTTAAGCGAGCATGGGCTGTCACGTAAGCCGCAATGATGACATTTCCAAATTTGTCGGCTTCTACAAAGTCTAGTTCTTCTTCGTAATTGACTAAGATCAAGTCCTCACGAATGACGTCCACGTGTTTGATGACTTTGGTTTTGTCGTGAATCATCTGGAAGTAGCGAGAAGGTTCAGACAAATACTCCGTCTTGAGTAAAGACGGTCGTTGTGCCATTTTACCCCACAAGCAATTGAGCATCACTTTGGCAAACGATCGCCTTCCTTCGTTTTTCTCGATGTGGTCTAAAGTGATACCTTCCTGCTCCCTATATTTTTCTTTGAATTTATTTTGGTCTTCGGGAGTGTGACACCAGGAAGGATAGCCACTAGCTTCTTGTTTTAGTTTTAAAAAGGCATCCACGTAGTCTGCAAAAATACCTTTCTGTGTCTCGTCGCCCTTGCGGTATTGTTGTGTCTTGGGAAAGTGGTAAATTTCGTACACTTCTAACAGTCGGTATCCCCCAGGTCCAGAGCTTTAAACAATTCCACGCTCACCCACGCTCCTGTCAAGTCGCGTTCTTCCAGGCTGTGCTGACAAGGTTGGTCTTGGTTGCACATTTCGGCACAAGTGCGACACAAAGGAAACATCAGTTTTCCTTGGCAATGGTAAGGTAAAACGGGATGGTACAAGTCTGTGGGAGGTAAGACTTTGCACTTGATTAATCCTTCGTACTGTTGAATGTGGTCCAAGTCAATGTGTTCTGTCATCAGTTCTGGATGCCCTACGGGAAAGTGACAATATTTGCACACGTAAGGATACAGCGAACACACATCCAAGTATTTGATTTCTTCTCCTTTCTCTTCGTCCACCTGGTACAGCAAACAGGTGGCATTCGTTAGTCCTCCGTACAAACTATCCCGAGGGTTCAGGGGGTCCACCAACTTGTAACTTTCTACGATGCGTTTAAACTCGGGATCGGTTTTCAAACGCTGATCGTACTCGTGTTCCCACATTTCCACCACCTGGTATCCTTGCTGTTCTAACTTCAAACGTCGCTGACAAGTAGTCTGGTACAAGTCTTCCATGGTTCGTTGTAAAAACTGATTTTTGGTGTTACGCTGAGGGTAGCATAGGGGACATCCGTGAAATAAGCATCCGTTAAACTCGTACACGATCTGAGGGTTTTCTAAGTCCCAGCCATCTACCGAATACGTTCCGATGGTCTTTTCGCCTTCTCCGTTGCGAGCGTGTTGGATCCATTTGTCTTCCTTGTCGCACAAATAATGGAGCCAGCGTAGGGCTTTGACCGAGTATTGACGTTTGACAAAATTTGTCGTTTGAGGACTGATGACAGCTAGAGTATTTTCGGGCATGAAGCGTTTTCGGTACACTAAAGAACACGCTTTGGCAATGGTACAAGCTTCTTTCAAAGGATCGATCCCACCGTATTCCATGAACAATTCTCGAAATTTTCCACAGCAGCGTCGTAAAATGTCCACGTCAGATCGACAATACTTTAACATTTCTTCTTGAAAGTCAAAGGGGTCCGAGGCGTGAGTCTGGTACCAAGCATGGAAAGCTTTTCGTTGTTCGGTACGCATGTTGTCGGGGTCGTAGTCGTCAGCCTCAGGCAAATGGGGTAGAACGACATGTTGATTGGCTTCGGTATTAAAAAAGTGTGGAAAATAACCTTTAGCCATTTCTGTCATTCCAAACGTTTTAGGCATGCGAGTCAAAGGCATGGCCAAGTAACACATTGAATCTTTAAACTGTACTTGTCCTACTTGCATAGAAATGATTTTGGCTCCGTTCAAAGTCACTTGAGGCCGTTCGGTACTTTGTTCCGCATAGTATCTAAGCAGAAATTGCCCATCGTATCCCGAGAAATTGTGAGCCATGACCGTGGCATGGCGATGACACTCTCCGTAACGTTCGATGTCTTCTGGACTCCACGTCTCGTCGATGGGGTTTAGGATCCATTGGGCAAAATCGGCTAGCGTGTTTGGCCCTCGAAATATTTTTTCACGTCCTCCAGGAATCTTGCTGCAGTGAGGGCAATGACTAAAGATAGGTTCTTGGATGCACTGTTCGCACGCACGGTGAGCCACGCAGAAATTGGGAATGTGAATACCGGTCTCTTGCATGCATTCGAAATCAAAAAAGACAAAATTTCCTTTCTTCTGGGTATCTTCTGGTCGGAGTTGGTATTTTTGAATGAAGCATTCGTGTTCCAAGTCCACGATTTGGCGACAAATGTGACATCGTTTCTTCCCTCGACAAACGTGACACTTGGCACTATTGGTACGTATGCCTTGTCCACAAGTAGGGCACAATCTCAGAAGCTGACAAGTACTTTTCTTCTGTGAACCTTGCATCTTCAAATGTTGTTGGTAACAGGTAAGACTGACAAAAGTGCGCTGACAAACAGGGCAATGCACTCGTACTTGTCCTTTGTCCAGACAAGGTTGAGAGGCCAAACATCCCTCACATTTTGATCCACAATACTTGTGTTGTTCTCGATTGTTATAACCATAGTCACATTTTTCACAGTAGTAACTGTATTTCAGAAATCCAGTGATACTGGTAATGGCATCATAATGACCATCGTGATGATAGACGTGAATGTATTTTCCGTCTTTGAAATCGTGACCTCGAAACAAAAGAGGACCACGCACTTCTTGAGGGTGTACTTTCAAAGTGTAATGTGGAGCCAAGACGTCTTGCAATTTTTGCATTTCTGGAATACCGCAAGGGGTGTCTTTGGATATCCCTGCTTGCCGTAACAGGAGTTCTGCTTCACTTCTTTGTTTGGCTCGACCCGATTTTCAAATAGTTGTCCAGGCTCTTTTCCATTCTGCCGTCTCGTTCTTGTTGGCATACGTTTGTCCCACGACGATGGTACGGGCTAAACACATCTGGTCTTGAGGATTGTTAATTCGGACGAGGCTTCGCTTCATGCTGCGAAGACTGTCCACCAATAACACTTTTTTGCGTCCTGTCCCCTGGGAAAGAGACACGTGGGTCATGAACAGTGTGGCTTTTCCATCGGTGATGTGAAACTTGTCGTTGGATTGTTGCACATGTTGAATTTTGTCAATGACTTTGGAAGGTGTTAATTGTGATGGGTTAGTAAACTCGATCCAAACGGGAGACTTTAAATTATCGTGATGAATAGAAAGTCTCAAGCGATCGTCTTCTTTGGCTTGACATTGCTGTTTCAATGCAGTTAGCACAGAATCCCACACCTCGGTAATGAACCCTTCTGTATTCTCCAAAGGTACATTGGACTTGAAATCTTAAAACTTTACGGCATACGTGTAAGCCGTTGTTTTAAATTTTCGAGAGGAACGCTTTTCCGGCTCTCGAATGTGATAGTAATTTTCAGGGTTTACTAAGGGTGGTGCACTTTGCTTGGACGTCGATTGTCTGGGTGTAGATTCGGGCTCACTCATGTCATCTTCAAAATCACTGGCATGAATTTGAGCCAAGACTTCAGCTACTGTGCTAGGCGATACATTACGTTTCTGTCTCTTACTGTCTTCTCCTTTCTCGACAACATGATGTGGTCTTTTCATCTTGTCTGCAAAAAGTCAAATGACTACCTTTTAAAGACCATAACCCCTATATATTCATGTCCGATCTGTGCATATATAAAGGGTCAGTGTCTAACCTTTCAGTATTCATTTTATTCTCACTTTAACCAGAACGATGGAAGAACCTACACAAGTGGAACTTCTCATTAGAGCTTTCGTGGGGTCATAAGAAAGTTTTCTTCAGACAACCCGACAGATTACTCTCCCTCATTTCGAGATAAAAGTCAAGATACTTGCTATATCTGTAAGAAGAAAGGGCACTGGGCTACAGAATGTTCAGATCGTGACAAAAATAAAAAAGGTACCAATAGAGACAAAAGTAAAGATACCTGTTATTATTGTAAAGAGAAAGGACATTGGTCTCCAAACTGCCCTAAGAAACAACAGAAGGAGGAGAAGGAGGAGGAGAGGAGGAAAGGAATTCTGAACAGGAGGATGAGGAGGAAGAGGTACCCTCCCTCAAGGAAAAACCCCGACACGTTCACAAAGACAAGAAAAGAAGACGAAACGAAAGTGAAGAGGAAGAAGAAGAAGAAGAAGAAGAAACCTGTGACAGTAAAGAAAATGAAAAAACAGAAAGAGTGAAACAGAAGAAACCTATGAACTTTTTAAAAATGGTATTGTGTTATGTTATGTTGTGATATTGAATTGTAACGTTTGTACTAGAATACACCAGAGAGAAAAAAACGTAAGTGTCTCTTGGTTTTGATTTGATCGAATAAGAACCTACACTCACACATTCATTCACTCACACGTACATTATGGGTTTTTAAAAAAAATATATAAAAGGACTTTTCAGTTTTCATTGAATTAGGCAATTGAAATAGTATTTCTTTTCGAAATAATTGGAGTGGTCCTGAAAAGGACCGTTGGTGTTTTGATTGTTTAAATTAAAACAAACTCAGAAACGGGACGAAATCCTCTTGAGCTGTCTTAAGCCTTTGCCACGGCCAAGGCCTACTTCGGGACTGGTGGTTCCTGTCAATGATTTGGTAGAAATCACTAATGGTGGTAAGGTAGACGTAGTCACAGAGAGATTGGGTTGTTTAGCTCGAGAAGGTCTTTTTCTCTTCGGTCGTGATAAAGAAGTCTGATACATTTGTTTCAGACTCCTTCACTGCTTCAAAAGATGTCTTTACTAGCACTTAAAAGATAAAGAAAGACAAACTTTGCTTGACCTTTACTTAACTTTAATACAAATTTTTGGAAAAAGTTAAAGGTATTAAAGATGATATTTACAAGCAATTTTAGGGTCCTAAAATGCAAATAAATGGCCCACTTTTCCAATGAACAAAAGGTGCATGAAAGAATAACTTTTAGTTTGTAAAGATGTTGTAAATTGTTCCATTAAGTAATTAAAGGAAATAATTCCATTTCTTAAAAGGTGACAAAAAGACCAAATTTAAGTCGTAAAATCTCATTAAAGTTTAACATTACACGTCTTTACGTTAATTAGTATATACTGCAATTTACCTTTGCAAAAATTAAAGTTGTAGAAAGTATTATCTTTTATTAGTCATTACTGGCAACAAACTAAGGATTTTCTACTGTAAATGTGATAATAACTTTGATTTGCATCAGAGTATATATTGTGTGTAAATACCTGCAACAAGGCATTACATTACACATTCAATACTTTTTACCAGTGAGTCTGGTTTTAATACTCCATCCCAGCAGTGGTGAATGGTGATTCAAGTTTGATGGTTTCTTCTAGATTTTATAATCTCCATTGCAACCAATGCAATACCACCATATCCCTATGTATACCAGTTATCAAGTGCACAAAAAGGACAGTAATCTTTTGCATGAAGAATTTACAAGTCAGGAAAACTTCATGTCGATGCCCATGTCTGTTCACTACTGTAACCTTGGTTAATAATTTAGTGTAACGCTAGCACTGAAAGGCACGTCTTTGTTGCATCCAAGCCAATGTATCACTGCCTCAAACCAGCTGACGAATGTTAGATCACGTGTTCTAATTCCGTCATCTGATTGGTTCAACATGAACATAGCTAAAATTTGTAACTGACCTCGTGTTTGGCAGAACCACCACAGACAAAGAGGGGCCCAAACAAGGTGTCAGGTAAGGATGCACTGTGCGTTATTCAAACTATATCTAACCAATTAAATTACAATTTAAATAATACACAATACATAGGTTAAAATACACTTTTATTGTACATATAAAATAATCTTTGGCATAACGGGGGCAAGTCCTGTCACAGAACATTGCACCAACCCAGCTCTGAATTATTTCTTGTTGAAAAGGAATGCCTCAGGAACCTGTGGGAGTTAGAGGGCTGTGAAGGATGTCCGACACCTGTACATGTATATGTAGCCTAAAGGGCTGATACGTATACGAGGTATATAGGGACCAAGAATCACATAAATATTCTCTTCACCAAGCAAATGACTCATTCAGGATTTACAAAGAATAATTCATTGATTTCAAGAGATGGAACTGATTAATGTGGCATTGACTAGTTGTTAGATATTTTTGGCAATATAGATATTAATAAAATGTATTTCACAAATAATTGCTTTCCTTTAATAGCTATTTAACCCCTTTGTTGTTCTTTTATAAATATTGGCCATTATCATGTATAAAAATATATCAATTAAGATACTGCTTGATTCTGATGTTAACTGTACATTTTGATGTAATGATTGCAATACATTTATTTAACTATTGATCATTTGTAATTGTTATCATTGTCACTTTTATCTGGATTTCTTGTATCTTTGATGGAACAGTCCCATTAAACAAATCTCTCTGGTTGACCTAACTATACCATCTGTCCTTAAGTTAAATGAAACAAAGTGGACAAACTATTTAAAGTATGTAAGCATGTGGCAGAAAGCTTGCAGTTTAGTTTGGATTTAATATCTGTAAAGTCAGACTTTCAATGCCTTTCATTTTTGTAAAGATAACTCAACTGCTTTTATAGTCTTTACATTGACAAAAGATGAACTTTCATCTTTTTGTTATGTAAAGATATTGTAAAGGTGATACTGATACATTTTACATCTTTACTTGTATTTAAGTATAACTTAAATATTTGTAAAGGCAACTTTTCATACAGTGCTTAACTCTGCTAAAATATCTAAAAGCACCGTCGTGACCGTTTGATTTTCACTATTTTCTTTCTGTCCTTGGTCTTCTTTCTTCTCGGTTGCTGCTACTGTTTCTTCCTGGTGTTTCCTTCTTGCTTCTTCTTCCTGCTGTTGCATAAGAAAAGCTTGTTCTTCTACTTTCTGTTGTTGTAAAAATCGCTCCAATTCTTCTTTTTGTCTTTGCTTAAAATCATCGACGTGTACATAAGAAGATACAGAAGGCAACGAAGGTTCCGGAATAAATTCTTGTGATGTTAAAAAATCCACAAAATCCCAGTTAAAATCAACTTCTTCTGGATGTAGATTTGTCATGACTTTAGTAGTCACTGCTGTCCCATGACTTGCTGTCTCTACTCCTGTCTCACTCCAATTTATCGTCTTCTTAGTGTCCGACATCATTGAACAACTCTCTCGCATCGATTGACTGAACACAGACGCTAGTACCTCTATATAAAAATAGTGACGTCACAGACTACTCTCTTCCGATTGGATGACTGTGACTGACTTTTGTAACGCGTGTTTGGATTGGTCGATACACTCAATCCGTTTCGATCCGCTCTTCCCCTATAAATAACCGCAGTACACGGCATTCGCTTCACCTGTTTCTCATCACAAGATGTGGACTAACGTTGAATCTTCAACCCTTGTGTCTACCATGCTGTTTACGACTGACATACCCATGTATGTCAGATCATCGTGGAGTGTCATTCATATGACGGATACAGCCTTTTGGAAGAGAAGGGTCTATGTAGAGAGGCAAGGCTGCTTAAAGAGAGTTCTCTTCTATGGACCGACAGTGAGGAGAAGTTTAAGGAAGAGAAGAAGATCTGTGAGATGTCCTCTATGTTAACAAAATACTGTTAACATTACACATAACGGCCCTTTTCAGGGCCGCTCATAGGTCTCGAAAAGATATTAGCTTTCATTGCCACCATTTTTTCCCTTGTCGCTTTACAGTCCCCTATACATATACAGTCCCACCATGTTCCATTTTTTTCTTGTCCCTATATAGGCCTACCATGTTTAATTTTCCCTTGTCCCTATAGTGCCCCACGACCTTTTGCCTCATAGTGCCCCAAGCTGTTTTTGACTGGATTTCCCATTGTCCCCATAAATCTTGTCCTTATAGTGCCCCACGCTGTTTTTGACTGGATTTTCCATTGTCCCTATAGTGCCCCCTATTACTACTCAAATTGCAATATCGAACATAACTAACGCTACCGTACTGTTACTAAACAATTGTTTTCACCACCGCAATATGGCGGAAAGTAGATCGCTAAACTGGTGACGTCAAGCCGACCCAACCTATGTGGTATACAAATCACAACGAACAGATAATGAAGACAATTAGGTAATAAAAAACACCATGTAAATGGCAGAAAATAAACAATTTTTACAAATAGCCCATAAAATAAGTATAGGAACCTACCCTCATTCCTCTTATCGTCTCTAACTTTCCTCTCAATATAGACTCGTTGACAGCAATGATAATTACCAACACGTATCAAATTCGAAAGTCGGAAGGCCAAAACTTAGATATAAGTAGATGGTCTGAGATCAGACTATCATACAATTCTTTCCCGATATTATGGTCCCAGTTTAGACAGTATAAGGTTGTATAAAAGTCCAAGACTACCATGTTCCGCATCACACGGCTGCAATTAAATTCTATCTAACTTTAGGCATACAGACCCCAACTCAACACTATAAGGGCTGGGGCATATGTGGCTGTATACTCTATTAACTCAAACAAGCACAGAGTTCATCCAATTTAGGTGGGATGGGGGTGGGTGGAAAAAGGGACATCACCGCTGGACCAAAACTAGATAAACATCAGGAGAGAAACAACTTCCAAGAACTAATGACAAAGGAAAATGATGGCTGGTCTGAGGGAATAACCATATGATGGGTCACCATGCGAACAAGATGGCAGCCTGACATTAGAGGCTACTCAAACAGACATGAGAAAGCAACACAGAAAAGAATCCGATTGCTTTCGTTGCCTGGTTAACAGAGTCCTCATTTGGTACGAGAACCCTTTTCGAACAATCTATTTCACGAAACCTGACTTGATCATTTTTGCACCCCGTTCAAAATTAACAAGCTAGTTTTATCAAACAGTGACTATACTTATTTATGTCGCATAGACATCTTAGTATTCAAACTTGTTAGGGACTTAATACATGTACGCTTTGTACTAGAAATATTGGAAAGTTGAGATAGTTAAACAAATTTTACGGCTTCATGGATTTGATTGCATAGGTGGCTCATATTAGTGGCATTTTCCTGACCACATTAGTAATAACTGGACCGGATTTGAATTAAACACGGAATCACGACGTTGCGGGCTGTACGACATCCTTGGACTTAATGGGACATCTCTTTTCTTGCCACAGCTCGGATAGCTCCAAATGGCGAAGATGTGAAACTAATTTCCACTACCTCCACTTGTGCCATTGCACACCATTAACACACCTAATTGGCTGTTAGGGTTGAGTGTGTGTGTTGGGTCTATTCCCATTCACCCAGCGTCCTCCATTCAGGTCGATGGTTACTTACGGTAATAGCAACCCCGACCTGATGACCAAATAAAATAGTACTCACTGAGTATATAAATGCCTGCAGGAAGCGGCACCATTCCTCCCCCCCCCCCCCCGGAGTAATTAAATATCCAGCTTTGTTCGAAACTTAAAACAGTGATACATGCCCCTAGTGGGCGATACAGCACTATAATTTAACTTCATCATCAATACCAGTTCCATAAGAATGAATGAATAGTTGGATTTAAAGTGAAACCGGCCACTAGGGTCATATGTTCACTATTTTGCACTGCCATTTATTTACATGGCAGTGATTTAATTTATCCAGGAAGATGGAATGGTGCCACATCTTCCTGGCGTTTATGCGCACAGAGTGTGCTATTTAATTTGGTCGTCATATCATACCCCTAAAAAGGGGCTAATAATATGAATGTTAGACCTGGGTGAGTGGGAATAGACCCATCACGCACTCAACCTATCAACCAATCGAAAGTACGTACGCTTATTCCAAATTCAATCCAGTTTTTCTAGTGGATTTCCCTATGCCAAAATTGTGTAAGCCACCGATTCAATTCATCAAATGGTAGAGTTGAAGAATTAAATTACGTTCCTATCTATGCGAATCTTCTAGTACAAAAGTGTACATATTATATGTCCCTAACAATTTCTTTTGCTGATATGACTAAACATCATTTGAAAGGTAGCCACTGTCAGAGAGGATTAGATTGTTAATTTTGAGCGGTGGGTCCGAAAACTATCAAGTTAGGCTTTATGGATAGAGCTTGTCATGGAGGGTTTCCGTAACCAAGTGGAAGACCCTATTAAAACTCATAAGATCCAATAAACTAGACTAAAACTATTCAAGTTCCAAACGCAAATATATAAAACTTTATCTGGTTGGCTGATAAAATTAGCGAGTATGGTACAACCCAAACACACCAGACTATGACCCGTAAGGTGGAGCTCTACAGCTATATGAAATGGGGAGAAATTACAAGGTGAAATTTTTTGCATTTGCAACATGTGCAGTGGATAGAATGTTGGCATACAACTATGTTACTTTCATATACTGCGTGTGGAATTTCTTTAGATATTGTTCTTGTGGAATATGTACATGATTTTGGCAAATAGCTGAAATGACTGCTCCCTTGTGCTGTCAATTTCTAGAATTGATTTTACATACTTTTAAGTGGCAAGTATTCACTTCATTTGGATTATACATCCGCATTCCTTTCGAAATTCATTAATTAGACTATCCGCACCCAGCACAATCCGGATTGAATGTCGCGCTGTTTTGTCACAATGAACGCTACGCGAATTGATCAACAATTTTTACTTAGAGGATCTCAAATGGATAACGATTTGAACTTATGAAACGGGTTGAATAATGTCCAGCTTTTGCGAGACTTGTGGAGCCAAATCTGGACATTATTCAGTTAGTTTCATAAATTTAATGTTAAATCATTAACGGTCTGAGATTCATTTTATCACAGTTTTTATTTCAGTGAAAATTATTTAGATTAAACACCTTCATCCCAATCTGTCCGGTATAAAAATAGTATGAACAACTCGTATCACTTTTAATTTTTAGCCAATTCAAATGATTAAAGATCTTAGTTGTACTGACTACTAAATTACCAACCAAAGCATTTGCATTTTCTAGACTAAGGATTTACTGCCGATACGACTGCGTAATAAATAACTTCAACAGATAAAGAAACACCCCTCCGACAGTCACTGGTCAGGAGTCTAAATCTGATGCCAAATAGAACAAATGTAGAGTAACATTAACACAGCTGCACTTTACTAATGTAATAAGAACACTTTCAATAAAAGAACACCTCTCATATAAAGGCAAAGTACTTGATGACAAAATATTGTGAAGCTCGCGTGTCCCTTAATATTTTAAATACAATAGGCTTGTCAGAAGCAACATAAAGGCAAAGTACCTGATGACAAAATACCGTAATATGTTAATAAAGATAGCTTGTCAGAAGCAACGCAAGTGATGTAGAACTTTTCGAGTTGAGTGGTTCATAATTCTCGAAAATAAAATTAGAATATGTTTTGTTGGATGCGCTGACAATGTGTTGTTCTCAATATCAAACCGTAAAATTTACCTCGTAGAAATAAGAGCATTTGGAATAGCTGTGTATTTGTTGTGTTGCATATTTATCAACCTGTAGCAATCATAAATAAGGTGCCCTTTCTTATTACAATAAATCGGTGTATGAAGCTAGAGACAAAAGATTTCTAACAAGTATTATCTGAAGTTTGATTTTAAAAGTTTTGCCAGTTTGAGATTTCTTAGAACTCATATGACGTTGTGACGCATTTTTACAAAGGAATTCTGAGAGGAAGATCTACTGACAAATTAAACTTTATAATTGAAGGAATAGTCATTAGCTGTAAGAGACTAGTTTTCTAAAGATTCCACCTTTTGCTCATCAAAATACCTTTTGACATCACTATGGCGGCAATTTTGAACTCTTTGACTAATACGAGCTGTCTGCGGTTATCAAAGCTTTGATCAACCTTCTTGACTTAACAACACGAATCTAATAGTTGTTATTTTTCCTTTCAAATTTGACATGTATTTGTCCAGTTTCTCTTCTTTGTTGTACAAACAGTTAAGTGTAGACTTCATGAGATTTGCCAATAAGTAAACATTGTAATAATAAAGTCTGATGCTATCTTGGCCATTGTATTTGAATTTTTGTTATTATTATTTACGAACGTTGCTGTTTTCCAATGCCAAAAAAGAATATAAAGGAACAATAATATTTGTTTAAAGCCATATTTTGATCATTATGAGCGATGTTTTATTATATGTAAAGGCTAATACAATGGTACGTTTTAAAATAAATAATCACCATTAAATTAAATTCTAATGCATTTAAAAGTTAGCCCTGTTACTGGATCTGTTTAAAGAAGCTAAAGACAATGTAATTAGTTTACCGTTGTTGTTTGCTAATACTGTACAATACAGATTCTGAGAGATTCAGCATATTTTAGAACTTGAAAGATGTCAGACATTATTTCTGTGCAAATCTAAGACTTATTCAGAGAACAAATTTTCAATATTATTCCATATTCACATACCAAAGGTTTCGTATGCTGACTACATGTATAAACTCTAAGAACTACAGTCATTATTTGCTCGAACACAGTATGATATTGAAACTAATTAACATACCTTACATTCATATTTTCTTTCATTTGATACATTTTAAAAAAAAAAGACTTATTATTTTCTCTATATTTAAAATTATAAATATATCATGCTTGATTCTTTTTTATTAAGTTGATACTCTGAGTTCTATTATGTTGATTACTTGTTGTTTCGTATTTTTGTAAGTCATAAGGAATACAAAGTTGTTGTTATGCAATTGACCATTGCCGTTTAGGGTCAAAGAGAATATCTGTAGCGTACATAAAAGCTGTGATACAGTTGGTTGACTATTTTTTCAAATAATTTTTCGCTGAGTTGCTTTTAATTTAATCATTCATGGCTATTAGTTTTTCATTTTGTAATTTATGTGTATATTTGTTGCTTTTAGTAAATACATTTATTTAAATTTTAAAAAGTTATCATTTGTTTCATTCACGGGTACTTAGTGATCGATACTCGATTATTGTGACTTGTTTTGTACCTGAACATTTGTGAAGTGTAATTGATTGATAAAAGAGAAATTAGCCATGCTGTCTGGTAGAAATATCAGCCACATGATTGAGTGTATTAGTAACAAGCCGCCTGCAATCCAACATGTCTTCTATAGGACGTTCGTCTTGCCATCTAATTAGCCTCCAAATAGTCATGGTGTTCTCAGCAACGACTGCTTATCAAAGAAAACAAAAAGCGAACATGTTGTAATACTTCTAATTGATTTTTACAGATGTTTTAAAGGTTTTATGTGAATAACTTTGTAAATGGTTTTGACTGAGAAACTGTCAATTCCGACTATATTGACTTTGAAATCATACTCCAAATAAAACATATAAATATATGCACGTTAGAAACGTTTACCTTATATGAACAAAGAACAAAGGGAAACTATACATGTTTAGCACATGAAGTTTACAAAATTCATTCGGCACATATTACGCAACGCCTGTGCAAAATATAGCAAGCACAAACATTTGATAAATAAATGAAAGTATAAGTCTCTGTGGAAACATCTTTTTTGGAATGATGTGCTGTGGGCATCACCTTTATGAACTTCTTATCCATATGTTTTCTAAGAAATATTCCGATGGTCAAAATCATTTTTGTTGAAGGCTGTTGTTGCTGTTGTAAGTTTAACGCCATATTCATATTAACGTTTGTTAGGATTGAATTTTTAGTAAAATTATTAAGATTGATATTTTCTTTGAATTGTATTAAAGTAATGTTTTATTTATTTATATTTAAGTAGTTTCTAAAATATATTAAAGGTAATTTCACTTGTTTTTGAAGCACAGCTATATAGAATAGAAAGGGTTGCTGAGCAAGTGGAAAAAAGGCAATGTATATAGACATACTGCATAAGACTGATAAAAATAACTAGAATCTTGCTAATGTACAGTGTTTTGTGAGATTGTATAACATAATACATGCGTTTGCCGACTTAGTTAGTTCTAGGTTCCATCAGTAAAAATATGTTTCGTAATCTAGTCATTGGCTTAAGTCCAATTCGGTTAATAAAGGTGAAGTAAGATTTCTCTAAGAAACTTCTAGACGACACAGAAACAAAATGGCTTCCAACTAATGGATATATATATTTGGTCTGACGTCGTCAAACGAATATAAATATCTACAAAATTAAGTCTTATGACGTATGATAAAGTGGTTTTCACCTACTGGAACTGGTTGTTTCTTGGGAGAGAGAGTCAACATCTTTTCTGACTGATGCATGGAGGTTATAACCTTGTCTGACCCTGACACTATAAATACAGCTGCGCGATCAGGTCAGATTAGTTCTCCATGTCAGCAGAGAATAGATGTTTCACTCTTCATTCCAGGTAAGCAACTGTATATGTCGTAACCTCTTTTAGGAATACGTATTTTTAATGATTGAGATTTTAATTGTAAAATTGTTTTGTGTGCAACATTGCTATTGAATTCTTTTATTTATAATATATCGTAATGGAATGTTTAAATGTTTTGAAGAATTCATATTTAATTATATTTATGTAATTTTTATTGTAAAAATTGAATTGCTACCAACTTCATGTTCAAATTTAATGTTGAAATAAAGTATTCCTTAAGAAAGAAAGAGTAATATCTAGTAACATATTCTAATCAATATTCTTTTTTAAAAATAAGTAAAATGTATTCTTTAAATTAATTGTTGCATTAATTACAATTATTATATTTCATACTTTGACTATCTTGAAATTGATTGAGAATTAACTATTGTATAATATTCTAAGGTGCAGAAGTTATACGAATAAATGAAGTTGGAAAGCTTAATAAGGAAAATATAATATGTATTTCATGAATCTTTATTATAAGTTTTTAGATGTGTAATATATATGTGTGTTGATTATTTTAAATAAAGTTCTCAATGCCAGAGGAAAATAAATCTTCGACTCTTTATTCCAGATGTAGCTGTCTTATCATCGCGGCGACACTCTTTTAAGAGAGTATGAACTCTTTCTTCTCTCTCTCTCTCTCTCTCTCTCTCTCTCTCTCTCTCTCTCTCTCTCTCTCTCTCTCTCTCTCTCTCTCTCTCTCTCCATGGATATTGACGCTCCTTAACTTACGAGTAATTCCTTCTCATAGCAAGAAATGAGAAGAAGGTTATGACAGTTTGAATTTAGGCAAGTTAACCGTGAAGAAACGAATAATATGATAAGTTTAAATTCAATGAAAGCTATTGTGGACGGAGAAAAATTCTTGTTCAACTGTCAAAAGCTGGGACACTAATCCTTTATGCCACGTTACAGATTTAATGAACAAAATTCTACAGTCAAATACTTGTCATGATCATCTGAAAGAAGTTCATGTATTTTCGATTTTCAAAATGAAAAATCCTCCTTATGAAAGTATCTATAGACATGTACGCATTCTACCTATCATATCCAAATTGCATGAGAAATCAACTGAGACCCGGTTAACATAATGTTTGTTTTTTATAACGCTTTTAACGAACACATGGGTGATCTTCATACAGCTCATGGATTTCAGATGACTTTGTTACGTTAATTTGAAGACTGGAAGAAGGTTCTTGACGAAAAATAATATGTATTTGCAGTTATGATACAGTTATTCAGGGGTTTTGACTGTCTCCCTATAGTATGTGAGAGGACACTGCATGACTCTTACTGAACTATCTGTCAAAATCGAGAGCAGCAATTTCGGATGCAAAATGTTTTGAGTAACTGGACTGAAATTCAGGACAACGTTCTTCAATGGTCAATCCTGAGAAAGTCACTCTTAAATGCTTTAATAAATTATATTTTATTTCATTAACGATGACAATGACAAATGTTTGTTGCTAATGTAGACCATATGCCCATAATATTAACTACACAACAATACATCACTGACGTCGAGCGACGTATATAACAAATAAATTTAAAACAATGATCTCACATAGGAAAGAAGAAAAGGAAAGATCCAATACACACAATAGAAATAAAAAGAATAAGGAAACAAAACTAACATTACATAATTACATAGCTGTGATCTTCCATATATATGAAGAACTTCTAAAATGCCCTGAAAGAAATGTTTGGACTTACATCCTCTTTATCCACCCCACCCCCACCACCACCACCCCCCCCCCCCACACACACATCTCAGCGCAGGCGGGAACACACTTATTACTAACAAAGAGAAGATTCTTCAACGATGGGCTGAACACTTTGACAGCGTCCTGAATCGCCCTTCATCCATCGACGATGAAGCCATCAGTCGTCTTCCCCGATTCTCCATCGACGAATCACTTGATAAGCCCTCGAACATTGCTCGAGACACAGAAAACGATACGTCTGCTCGTCAGTAGCAAATCACCTGGTACAGACTCCATCCCAGCTGAAGTCTACACGGATGGGAGCACAGCCCTGATAGAAAGGCTCTTACAATTGTTTTACTGATGTGGCAGCAAGAGAAGATGCCCCCAAAAATCGAAGACGCTTTTTTAAACCAACTGTATGAGCGCAACGGGAACCACCAGGCCTAGGACAGCCATCTTGGTATACCATTACTCTCAATTGCAGGTAAGATACTCGCCAGCATCCGACTGAACTGCCTCACTAAACACCTTGACCATGGTCTACTGCCAGAAAGCAGAAAGTCAGCGTGGATTCCGAAAAGAACGAGGTAACATCGACATGGTGTTTGCTGCGTAATGAATCACTTCACCTTCCTTGGTAGTACACTGTCACAGAGCGTCACTATTGACGACGATGTGAACCATCGCATTGCCAGAGCCAACGCAACTTTCGGCAGATTGTATGCCAACGTCTGGAATAGAAGAGGCATCAGCATCCAGACCAACCTAAAGGTCTACAGTGCAGTTAAGCTCCCCATACTACTTTACGCATGCGAAAAGTGGACGGTGTACCAATGCCACGCCAGAAAGCTGAACCATTTTCACACCACAAGTCCCAGGAAAATCCTCAACATCAGTTGGCAGAACAAAGCTCCATACACTGCGGTTCTCACACAAGCAGGTCTTCCCATCATTAACACCATCCTGATGCAGTCCCAGCTATGATGGGTGGGACATGTTGTGCGCATGCCAGACCTTCCGACTGCCTAAGAGACTCTTCTATAGTTATCCCACGGATGTCAGAAGAAACGCTTCAAAGACAATCTGAACGCAGTATCGAAAGCATTCAACATAAACCCCGATTTCGGAAAGCAAACAGCAAGCGATCGAGTCACTTGGCGTTCCTTTGTGCCCAAACGCCCCAAGCTGTGCGAATCTAGCAGGACAGCTGCCGTAAATCTGAAGAGGCAAGCTAGAAAAGCATGTGCCATCAACGCTCTTGGAGATGTCCCACTCATCACCTGTCCCTTATGCATGCGAACATTACGTGCAAGGGTTGGCCTCATCAGCCACCTGCGCACGCACAGAACAGACCAGCCCCACCAAACGACGGACGGACGAACACACACACACACACACACACACACACACACACACACACAGAGCTGTGATCTTCCATATAGGTACAAACAATCAATTATTACATGTGCATTTGATCTCTTCTGTGGAATGCTGAAAATACGTTTTGTGCAAGCTGAACTATTATGACAGAGTTCTTAGACTTCATGATAAAAAAGATTTCTTCACATGGATGTTTTTTTTTCTTATGTCGTCCTTCCTCTGTAGCTAGATTATTACATAAATCCTTCCAATTTGAACTTTTGTCCATTAATCATTTCTGTAGTGACATGAACACTACTAAATATGTTCTTAGATTTGTGTATTATGATTGCACGACCATTATCATGACTCATGAGATTTTCACAATTCTGAATATATTCAAATATTTCAGATGTCCCAAGATTTAAAACTTCATCATACAGCAACAAAAAAATCTTTCAGATATACAGCTACCTAATAACAGTAGGAAACAATAAAATTTTAATTCATTTAGATCATTATTTTTATCTTGAAATCGTAAAAAATGTAAATATACTATCTGCAAATAATCCCCCCCCCCTCAACTTTCCTGCTCTGTAGACGAAAACTAATATCTTTTATGGTTTCGTTGTATCTGTCTTTGTCGTTTGTACTATCAAGTGCCCTGCTAATAGTTCACTTCTTTTCAAGTAAGACATGATCTAGATCGGCACGTTTTCATTCCTAAATTTGTGTATTTACGTTGAATTAAAATTTCTGCTTTTTTTCTGTAATTTAGGTAACACAACATTGTTTATTTTTAGACGTTGCAATTATCCTAACATGTGTTTTTTTTTAAATTACCTACATACCAAATTCACTTTTAGTACTTTCAAGACGACTATTGTAACTCAATTCTGTCTGGTTCGTCACAATATCTACTCCAGAAACTTCAAAAAGTTCAATACATAGCTGCTCGGACCATCTTTAGAGTACCTCGATCAGAGCACACCTCAACACTGCTCTGTACCCTACACTGGCTATGAGTTCTCTGTGCTATGTTTGATTGCCAGACTCCAGTCCAACATACCTATCCGGCCTCACCCATGTGTATACACCAGCAAAATACTTACGTTCCATTTCTGACAATCGCATACTCATTATTCCCACTATGAAAACGAAGTCATATGGACAACGTTCTTGTGCATACCAGGGCCTGACGATGTGGAACAAATTGCCCATTGAAATTAGACACAAAGACAGTGGTCACTTTTAAGAGTGCTCTTACAACTCACCTTTTTCGACTGCAGGAACAAACTTAGAGACTTAATAATGTTTTGTATAATATATTTACAGCATGTTTTTGTTTTCCAATTTCATGGTTTTTGTTATTTGTTTTTCTGTAGTGTAGTGATATCATTATAGATGTTGTAAAGCGCTTAGAGCTTCTACAGATTAGGTGCTATACAATGTTCTCATCATCATTATTATTATTATTATTATTATTATTATTATTATTATTATTATTATTATTATTATTATCACTTGCAACACATAATGTGTTTATATTACTTGCAAACCATCTTTGATTAAATGTCATTTTCTTTTTTATGTCATATCGAAATTTAAGAAAAGGCTCATTAGAGCATTATTGAATTGTTTGTTTTAAATAGTGTCGTCTTTAAGTAAATCTGATCTTATCTTGCACTTATTGCGGCCAAGTCCGGATTTGGATGTTTCGGGTGTCTTTTCGATTGTACCAGACTAGAGATCTCGAAATTTCTCGTAATGTAAAGAAGATGGCGACGAGTCCCGGATTAACATGGTCGATAAGTGTCAAACCCCTTTTATCGGCATCCTACTCGTCCTTCAGCAAGTCTGTTGTTTCAGAATTCTGTGAAGCCATAATTTCAAGGTATTAGATCCGTTATACATTGATTCCTGCAAACAATAAGTTACAAAACGTAATGTGTGGTGCTCAACCCTATTTTCAACAACGCTGCCCACCTTTTTCACCACAGTTGACAGTTGTTTTCAGAATATCACATATTATAAATATTATTTTCATACTAATTAGATTAGAAATACAGTTTAATGTTTGGAGCATTATTGTGCACTATATTTTATATGATCACAATTTTACAACTTTTTTTAATATTTTGCCATTTTGTACTTTCAAAACCAGCATTGACAGTTGATTAGTATAAGTCATGTAGCCTTTTGTAGGTCGTGCATATACATTTACTCATCTTAAATGAAATATAAATTTTTCTTTTAAAATTTAATACTATTTTTTTTTTAAATTGAAGCCTGTTCAATCCTGATTATTCATTGAATGATCTGCGCCTTAGCTGTCGTAAAGCTGTCAGACGAAAATATCGATCGTTAACGGTTATGAACTTTTACAATGGTAGTCAGTTACTAAATAGGGTTATCGTCACCATTTAGGGTAGAATTTGTTTGAGAAGATACGCAGCGTTAATTTTGACATCACAGCGTACAACATTGAATCCAGATTATACTAGATTACACCAAATGATTGATCTCGTCCAAAACTTAGCTATGCGCACGGAATTTAAAAAAAATCATTTTCAAGCAGTAACATGAACTTCTTTGGAGTGGCAGAGTGGTTTAAAGTGCTCACAAATATGGATCACTGCCATCTCACCTCTGTCTGTGTGAGTTGGATTCTATTATTTGGTCAGTGTGGGTTTGTGAGAAAGCTTGCAAGTAGCTTATCTTGGGTCTGTGGTTCTTTCTGGTGTTTTCCTGTGTTTTTCCTCAACTAATTATACTGGCTGCCATGTATAGCCTATCCTTTGCTGAAAAATGGCATTAAACCCTACAACAAAAACAACAACCGGGTGTTAGATGGTTTTTGTTAAGTAATTTGAGTACATAAAGTCATATGCTTTGACTGTTGTTTTTATCATCACAACAACTTTGTATGTATCATGGTCTCATTATTACATATTTATATTTTTTCCCACATAAACCCAAAGATATTATGTAAGAAGCTGTTCAATAATTCAAATTTAAAAATAACTGGTCATGAAAATTGTGGACTTTTGGAGATCAACAGTTTTTGGAATTTGAAAAAAATCTAAAACTTTGAAGCATTTTGTTATAATATCTTAAACTTAGAAATGTTAGGGTATTAATAAATTTATATTAGTACATATATTTAAAAGACGTTTAAAACAAAAAAAATTCTACTTTGGTATTGTTTCTGATTGTGAATTAGGATTGATTTTGAATTATGCTACGATCCAGGTGAATCAAAACTGTAAATGTGCATTCCTATCCATTATTTCAAAACAATGAGTAGCAAATTAAAAATTGAGACTATACTTAACGACACTTCATCAAGATGGCAAAGGGTTAAGTTTTATTTATAACAATGAAGGTTGGTGCTGAAAATTACTACTAGAGTAGAGTAGCAGTAAAGTTCATAAGCTGGTGATTAGTCCTGTTAAAATTGTAGTATCTACTGTTAGAAAAGTTATGAATTTGCCTGATGGTTTGTTGATTTTGGTTTTAAAAAAATTATATAAATTTAAAGTCTAATATATTTTTTAGCCTTCAGAGTGATGTCACTAAGTATCGTTGCTACTTCTGTCATGCTGACAGTGGATCATCCTGTTTTGATTACATAGCTTAACCACTTAAATAAAAACAATATTAGGCAATGCACCTCAGCTAAAAAAAATAAGTTGTTGGTTGCCATTGAGTTTAATTTCTTTATTTAATTTGTAATTTATTTTCTTTATAACACCGACATGTACAACCGTGTCAGCTTACTTGGTGCATCTGGTAATTCTGCACAATGATTCTTTAAACATTGCATCACGTGATGTTTTTGTTGAAATTTCTAGGCCACCATTTATGGAGTCATGAAAACATAGGGGTGATATCCTGTGTGCCCAAAATTAGTATTATTTTGAATAGAATATTATGGTAATAATTGCTGATTTTCAATTGGTAAGCATTACAGATTTTTATTTTTGTCAATTGAATTTAGTATGGGTTATGTGCCAATATTGGTAACCTTAGATGCACAGTTTAGCCTAACAGCAGTTAAACTCATGTTAGTCCTTCAGGGTATGACTAAATTTTGTAAATCCAAGGAATGGTTTTATTCCAAACACTAAGCAAGGCATCACTCACTTTGTTACTTTTGGCTACTATCCCATCCAAAGATCAGTTCTAGCAACTTTAGCACTCTTCTGGCTCTCATTAAATCATTGTGAGTTTTCCATTTAAAGCCAAAATTCATATCCAGATTTGCAAAGACGTTTTGTCCAAGTCTTGATTTGTCTTGGTTTTGAGGTTGCATGCACTAATTATTTGGCTACAATCATAAATGAACACAAAAATATAAGCTTAAGTTCTGATGTACTCTTATAAAAACCACATGTACTTCTCGGGTGTCTTTCTGCCAAAGAATTCAGTCATTGTAAATACAGTAGAACCTGTATTGAAAGACCACCCCTTCTGCCCAAACATAATGATCTCTCAAGACAAATGGTATCATATCAAATATATAAGAAAAGACAATTCTCATAACAGGTTAAAACCTGTCTTGAACCTCTGCTTTGTGAGACCACCTGTCTTGAGAGACCACATTCTCAGTGCACAAATGTATTGATTATATATCAGTGTGACCTGTTATGAGAGACCACCTGTCTTGAGAGACCATACTGTTTTGGCAAAAGAGGTGGTCTTTCAGGACAGGTTCTACTGTATAATCAATAAGTCTGTGCATGGAAGTTTTGGGCTCTCAAAACAAGTGGTCTCTCAAGACAGGTTTTACTGTATCAGCACATTTTTCCACCCAAGCTGCTACTTGAAATCTTTGAACTTGCCACCCAGCTGCCATTGTAAATATACAGCTAAAATAATCAGATAATCAACACATTCTCGAACTCAGTAGATTGCTGAAGTAGGACTGGCAAGTCTTTGAATTTGCTGCCCAGCTATTTGCAAGCGTACAGAGGATTCCTGCATGGGTGAATTTCTGCGTTCCAGATTTTAAAAATATTGCGTCCTAATACATGTAACTAAACCTTTCCAAGACCTCTAAGGATTTAATGCAATCTAAATATTTTGTAGTCAGTTTACTTGCCTTCAGACACGCGCTAAAATTAAAATAATGCCAGATGTACAAAATTTGGGGTTTTTTACTTAACAAAAAAAATATAATTCCATACTTTGTGGGTCTGCATCTGATTTCAGGCAAAGAAAATATTATGTATAGCGAGATAAATACATGCTATAGTACCTTGTAATTATATCACTAAATAAATTATTTCAAAAATAATTATAATCTTTTTCTTTTTCTTTTATAGTGAGAAGGACATTCTTCAACATGAGGACATCCATGAACCATTCTATTCCTCCTTTGTGGCCTTGGCCTCCCATTTCCTCAGTGCCAGTGCAGGAGAAGGTAAGTTGTATTTCACACACATGTACACATGACCATTTGTGGCCCAGGCCACCAATTTCCTCAATGAAAGTGCAAGAGAAAGTGAGTTGTACTCCACACATTATTCTCTTTCCATTTATTCAGTGCCTTTGTAGTAGATGGGTTGTGCTCCACACACACACATACACACACATTATTCTCTTTGTTTGGTGCTCTTCTCCCAATGTATTTTTCTCCTCATTTGTGGCCTGGTCCACCCATTTCCTTGGTGACAGTGCAAAAGGTGATTTGTGTTCCACACACACATACATGCTTGTGGTCCTGGAGAATATGTGTTGTGCCCCATACATGTGACTTTATCAGTATTGCTGCATTTTCAATTTTTAATGATATTTTCTCAATTTTCAGTATCAAAGTCTGCATTGTCTACAGTTACCAATTCCTGTGGCGTCTTATTGAAGTTCCTACTTAACAGACTTCAAAACCCAAATGAGAGTTCTACAATTTCACCAGTAAGTTTGATCAAAATAGTAGTATAAAATGAAGTATTATAAAGTTGAATTTTCTTTGTGAAAAAAAATGATATTTGCATTTTTTTTTAAATCATGCAGAATAGTTTCAGATACTCCAGCTATAGGAATTAGAAATATGCATTATAGAGGTTCAGAATATGGAATGCTCTTATGCAGTATACGTTTTTTATGCTGATTTTTTTTTCTCACTCGGTTAAACTTGATTGTTTTTTTAGTAAATATAATGAAATGGGATGAAATTAATACAGTACCGATCGTGTGCAACCATGTAATAAAATATGGTGCCAGCAGTTAATCCAAACTGTTTTTAATGATTTATGCGACCAGTCTTTGAAAAGTTTAATCAGTGGTGGTGTCTTTCAAGCAGTAATTGGAAAAAATATCTTGGAAATGCTACAGTAGCTGCCATTACACACATCACAAACCATTATAAAGTATTCATTGCAGCACTTACCTTTAGTTACTTGTATTCAGACATTATTTTTCTCCGTTTTAAAGCAGAATTCCGCTTTTCTCATGACTTGAATCAGATTTATCTTGATATAATCCATTTTTTATATCATCTCCATCTAGGTTTTTTAAAACTAGTCCATTCAGTCCCATTCCGCAACCACCCTTGTAAATTATTTGTGCCATTTATTAGTTAGCACATGACTTGTAAAGAGTAATCTGATTAGTCAAAGGTTTAAATGCCATTTATTAGTTAGCACCTGACTTGTAAAGAGTAATCTGATTGGTCAAAGCTTTAAATTCATCCAATGAATCTTCGTGTAACGGAAACTGATAGCTATAGAAAGAAGAAGCATGGTTGCAAAACATGGCGTCATAAGTTGTTGAGAGAAAGCTTGACACAAAAAGTTTAGATGAAGGTTTAAAAAAACATGGAAATGGAAATGGCTGGAGCTAAATGTGATGAAAATTTAGTTGGTCAGTTTATAAGAAAACTGAACTCTAGAGGACCGCCATTATGTGACCTCTGCAAGAAAGAATTATGATAATTGTGGTTGGAAGTGTTTTGGAACAGCGCCTACAAAAGAAGATGCATACTGAAAAATTGAAGCTAAGAAGGCATCTGGAAAAGGTCCAGTTAATTACTATAAGAAGAAAGGTTACTTGCATGAGAGAACAGATGTAGGCCTCTGTTAGAATATGCACTCTGTATGTCGCCAATACAAGCACCAGCTTGAAAGGAAAAAAAGCTCTCAATGAGATGGAATAGAAATGTTTGCACATTGAGCCAAAAAAGTCAGTGGTGCCAAAAAGAAAGGCTAAAGAAATCTTTGCCAAAGCCGCAGTAAGAGCTTGACTGGCATATCAACAGGTTGTGTCCATTGGAGAAAATGACAAGTGAATGTATGGGGTTATTTGTATATAGTTCATTTAGTTGGGTGTTATTTTTTTGGTACAGATTTGTTAGGAAAAGAAAGGAGTATAATATTTTTGCTGCAAAAATTGACAAATTAGCATGACTTATTTACAATGTGAAAACTGACATGCAAGTGAAATAACTTCAGCATAAATAATATTGGAAAACAAATTCATGTGATAATAAATATTCTGAAATTATTGAAGTCAAGTTCAAGGCCTGTGATCAGGGACACACATACAGACTATACATGGATGAGGAGAAGAAAAAGAGGGAATAGTGTGAGAGGATCAGAAAATGAAAGCAGATCTTAAGCTGGGTGACATGTTAAATAAAAGAATATGACATCCAGCAGTTGCTCAAATTGGCGGATGAAAATTCCGAAAAAGACAATTCCCTAAGCCTGCTAATTGTGTCCAATTCTCTTTGAAAGAATGCAAAATTGAAAAGAGACTGAATGAAACAAGCAGAAAAGTTTGCTTCTCCATAAAATACAAGAAAGCAACTGGAAATTGATGTGTTTTGTTAATATTTTAAATAGTAACACGTACAAAGACTACACTGTATTGAATACAAAATAGATGTCATTCTTTATATTCATTAACCTGACAATGCAAGATAGTCTGGTCCTTGCTTTTTGTGAAATGACCCTGGAAAAGTTTTGGAAAAGTCATGAAATTTGTGTTTGTTAAATCTGCAGGAACCCTGAGAAGACTATTTATGATGTCTGGTTTGTCTTAAATGAAAATCCTGCTGCCCAAATATCCAATATGGCCACCACAGCAGCCATGTTGTAAATTCTATAACTTCTTCACTGGAATGGATGGCTATACCAGAATGTGGTTTTCCCAAAAAGACTTCTTATGATGTATAGTTGGTCTTAACTGAAATTATTCTCAGTCTGACATCCAATACAACCAATATAGCAGCAATCTTGAAAATCTTGTTATTGATATAACTTCTGAACAGAAAGTCATATCTAGATGAAGTTTTAACTGGTAGACTTGTTATTGTTATCCATTGATTCCTAAATAATTATTGCATCAATATGATGTCTAAAATGGCTACCACATGTCCATCTTGAAAATCTTAGGTAGAAAGTCATATTTTAATATTAACTTTTCACCAGATGAATTTGTAAGATGTTTGGTACTAAATGAAAAGGGTTGAATCTTACATCCAGTATGGTCACCTTGGTAGCCATCTTGAGAATCTAATTAATGCTGATCCACCGAAGCAGAAGAGACACCTCACCACACAATTAATTATGATATTTGGTTGACCTGAATGACCACTGTGTCGATCTCAGCTTGGATATGGTTGCCACAACAAATATATTCAGAATCTTGTCTCAGTTTCCCCAGAATTGATTATCATATCAACATGGGTATTTTAATGGTGTCTAGTTTGTCTTGTTTGAAAATGTTGATGATCTTAATAAGGCCCCCATGGTGACTAACTGGAAAATCCTATTAAAAATATCAGAAATGTTTTTAACACTCAGAAGTTAAAGAGAAGAAATGTTCTTATCTTAATTCCTGAATTCCAGGGTATTCTTTTTGGACAGTAGAGTGTCAGTCCCATGTAGAGACTTCTTCAGGCAGGATTCATTAAAATTAGCAGGAATTCCTACAGTTGAACATTCTTGAGAAAATACTGCTATCCCATTTCTGGAATAGTCTTAAATCATTTCATTCACTGTTGTAAGTATCAAATTAATATTTCTGATGGTTAATCAGAAGGTCAGACATGCTCACCAATGTAAATGATTAAGAGCTGTTATTCGAGTGAAAGACCTAGGTTTAGCTTATTGGAAATATCTTTGTCACTGTTCCTAGTTTGAACAAATGTACATTGAGCAGCCTTCAGTGAAATCTATTCACTGTTGGAAATTTCACATTAACATTTCAAATTGTTTTATACAAGGTGATTCAAGCATAACCTCCCATGTGACTGATTTAGTGTTGGTCAGTGCAATATTGTATCTGGTTTCAGTCATATTAAAAATCCTGGTTGAATTGTTCAGAAAGTTGTTTTTCACCATCTCTGTTTTATTTCTTCTTTCTAGAAGTACCTGATGATCTTGATGAAGGGTCTTTGTTCAGGACAGAGCAGTCTTCCTAAAGCTGATGTTGTCACATTTACAGCCATGCTCAAGTCCTCCACCCACCCACCTTCCATCAGAGATGTGGACAGTGGTAAGTATAGTAGCTTGAAGAGTTCTTAAAGAGGCAGTTTCTTATCATAGTTGTCTACAATGAATGGTATAAAAACAAGGATTTTGTAAAGACAAAGTCGAACAGTCATCATGTGAATTTTGTTGAAGTCACTTTGTGTTTACATTGTATACAGAATAAAGATAGGGCAAAGAAGTAAAGTGTGGTTTGAGTAACTATAGCTAGATGCAAATAAAGTGATTCTCATTTGCGTGTTTCTATATGTTTGTTGTAAGATTCTGAATGGTATTCAAAATAATTTGTCAAAATAGAATTCATGAGCAATAAGAAATGACCACAGTACAGTTACTGGTATGAGAGTAAAGCCCCATGAGTAAATTTTATTCATTGTAAACATTACTTACATATGTTAAATTTTCTTGCTTTCACAAGCCAGCCATAAACATTTAACATTGCTTTGAAGGAATGGTGGATAGTTCTCTTTCATTGAAAATGGAAGAATGCAGATAAAGAATGGGCTCCATTGAAGAAATAAATGTTAAATGGATTGATTTATAGGATTAAAATCAAAGGTACTGGTTGAGTAAAACACAATACAATTAAGGCAATTAATACCTTATTGATTCATCATACTGGCTTTGTTTTCATTCACCTGCGTTGATTAGCCAATAAATTTTGTCTCTTAGTCAAAAGTGCAGTCAAGCAGTAATAAAACATGCAAAAGAAATAATTTTTTCACCAATAGTCTTCTAATTACATCTAGTTTATCTTAAATGAACAAGGTACCAATTTGAAATCTAATATGGACGCCACACATTGACCATCTTCCAAATCTTATATTGCTACTCCTCTGGAATGTATGTCCATTTCAGCATGAGGTTTTCACTAAAAGACGTCTTATGTTGTCTAGTTGATTCTGAATGAAAATGGCTGCTCCAGTGGATTAGTGGTTGGAGCGTCCACCTCAGTTAATGCAACTAAATACTTGTGTGTTCATTAGTACTTTCAAGTCTGGACTCAATTCTGTCTGGTTTATCTCATTATCTACTCCAGAAACTTCAAAAAGTTCAAAACACAGCTGCGCGGATCATCTTTAGAGTACCACGTTCAATGCACACCTCCCAGCTGCTCTGTATCCTACACTGGCTATCCATTCAATCCAGAATCAAACACACAATTTGTTCTCTGTGCTACATTTCACTGATGAACACAGTCCAACATACCTATCTGGCCTCACCCATGTGTACACACCAGCATGATACTTATGCTCCTCTTCTGACAATCGTATACACATTATTCCCACTATGAAAATGAAGTCATATGGACAACGTTCTTTTGCATACCAGGTCCCAGCAGCATGGAATGAATTGCCCATTGAAATTAGACACAGACACAGTCATCCCTTTCAAGAGTGCTCTTAAAACTCACCTTTATCGACTGCAACAACAAACTTATAGACCTAATATAGAGTCCTACCTTACATATTTTCAGCATTTTGTGTGTTCTTTAATTTCATGTTTTTTGTTTTTGTAGTCATATTATTATAGATGTCATAAAGTGCTTAGAACTTCTAAAGATTAGGCACTATACAAAGTCCTCATTATTATTAATAATCAAATTAAAATTGTGCCAATCTGACGTACAATATTTGGCCATCTTGAAAATCCTGTTTTCGCTACTCATTCTATATGGAAAGTAATTTTGACATGACAAAAGAGTTTATAAGGTGTTGTGTTGAGATAACCAGCATGGTGAATATCTTGAAAATATTGTGATCTGTACTGTTTCCCAATGATAGTATCAACATGGGGGTTTTCACCTGTATAATTTTATGGGGGTTTTGACCTGTATAATTTTATGGGGGTTTTCACCAGTATACTTTTAATTATACCTAGTTGGTCCTTTTTAAAAAAATGGTGTCGGTCATACATCCAGTATGGCTGCCATAATGACTGTCTTATAATTTTTGTTGGCAACTACTCCCCTAAATTAATGATCATTATGACATTGGGTTTTAACCCAAAAACTTTTAATGATGTTTACTTTGTCCAAAATGATAATATTGCCAAGCTGTTATCCAATATGCGCCCCACATCAACTAAAGTGAACATTTTGTTCACATCAGCTAATTTGAATTTTTTTTATCACTGAAGAATATTGTTTCATCACTTAAGAAGCTTCTGGCAAGCTCAGATTCCTTAAACAATGACATAATAGCACACCAAGAAATGGTACCCATCTATGGAAATGAAAGCATGTTGCATCTCATTTGCTTAATTAAAATATCTTTGTGTTGATTTTATTCAAGTATACAGATCCTATTAATGAACTCCAATGCCATATTAATAGTCATAATCAAATTTTACCATGAAAGAGATGAGTTTATAATTACTATAGAATACAAATTTGCAGTTTCAACCAAAACTTTTTAAGCATGTGTTTCTCTTGTGTACACAGAGAATAGAATTGCATGTTATTGAGGATATCATTTTACCAGTTTGTTAATGTTCTCTAGTTTCTTGTACCTTGTGAGATCTTATTGTTTGTTTTTTCTACATGTTTACCTGTATTGTGTACACTAACTCCTGATTTAATGAACATCATGTGTTCCATGAAAGTTGTTTGTTAAGTAAAAAATCATTATATGAAAAGATGAATTCCCCAGAACATTAAAAAAAATACATTGTAATTGAAGATGAATGTTCTGGATAATACATATCTAAGTATGTAATTATTTATTATAATGAATAGTAATTTGAAATGAACAGTACTTATTAAATCAATCACACAGTATAGAAGACAAAAAGGAATGAAAATTAAGGCACTTGCCATTTTTGTTGATAGTGTTGTTAATGGTGTTCACTTGAGGTGCAACTCACTGCTAAGTCTCTTGAGCTCGCCTTTTCACAATGTTTAGCTTCATGTATAAACTTAGAGGCAGTTTAGACTTGTAGCTTGTAGTACTAGCGGGTGATGTTGACAAGTGCTTGGAACTCATGGAATACAAGATACTATGAGTTGACACCAATAAACATGGCATATTATCTGAGTACAGTACAAACATAATACAGTACAGAGATGGCTATGGATGGCGGGCAGAATTGTCAATTTATGCATATCCAGCATGTGTTTTTGTTGCAGCGAAACATTCAATACACATAATGAAAAAAAGGATAATAATTTTTTTTAATGGATTAACACGAAGATACAAAGAGATACTTTGTACGTTTGAATGAAAGTAAAGAACTATTATTTACATGGGTCAAGCCTTAGCCTCTTGTCCAAGCGTTGTAACATCTAGTTTTATTGTCCAAACAGAAACAGATGAATTGGAACCCAAAGAGCCCAAGAGAACTCGCTTGGACCTTGAGACCAACATCTTCGACCACATGACTGCAGTTTTTGATGAGCTTCAACCCATGTCTCCAGCCAAGCGAGAACTTCCCGCTGAGCAGGTCACACCAGATGGTGATGTCACTATTATCCATGTGTCTGATGTGTCGGAGGAAATGAAGGTGGCATTCGGGAAGCGGAATTTGAATCACCTGATCCAGCAAGGTGGAGGTAATATCTTGCTTGATGTATGCCTCAACTTGCCTTTTCTAATCCGATACATTCAGAGATACCAGGAGGCAGTGTCAGGATCCTCTTTCATGATGCCAAGCACACTGTCTGAAGCTCTAACCACCAGAAACAGGTAATTCAATTCAGCTTGCATTCCCCTAGAATAACTAGTTATTACCTTTGGGGGGTTTAGCAGGGAGGAGTTTTTTGGTCTACTTATTTAATACATTGATTTTCATAGCATACCAAAAAAAATACAACCACACATGTCCATATGCCCACATGTGCAAAAGAACAAAACAGGTGGTTATTAATCACAGACCAAAGAGTACGAGATAATATTAACTTGGGGGGAAAAACAGTTATTTCTTTCATAGGACTAGTCATTCGTGAAATGTTATGCTTTAATATTACATATAACCAAACATATTGCCAAACAAGTGTAAAACACTGACCTAATTATGAATTAACCCCATCAATTTTCTTGGACTACATATCATTTCAAACAGTGATTGGAAAATGGTGTGACTCTTATTTAGATTGTATCTTTTAAAATTATGAGCCATTTCAATGATCTTTATAAGATAAAACCTAATCCATTTTTGAGCACTAATGATTTAACATTATATGTATATTTTAGTTTTCAGTCCCTGCTTAATGATATCTCCATTGTGTGGAGAGTTTTCTCTATGCCTGTTCTGGAACCACTGTCAGTTAAACGCCTTGACAAGATTGTACTCATTACCATGAGCTGTTTGTATGCCTCTGTCTCAGTGGCAACCGCAAATACAGTTATAAGCCTTGCCAGTGCCACACCCACAAAATCCTCGACGGCAATGGGGAAGGAGGAAGACATGGACAGTTATGCCACTAGCATTGTACAAAAATCAGTAAGGATCTCTTTATTTTCCTAACTTTTGTCATTGTACAAAAATCAGTAAGGATCTCTTTATTTTCCTAACTTCTGTCATTGTACAAAAATCAGTAAGGATCTCTTTATTTTCCTAACTTTTGTCATTGTACAAAAATCAGTAAGGATCTCTTTATTTTCCTAACTTCTGTTATTGTACAAAAATCAGTAAGGATCTCTTTATTTTCCTAACTTCTGTCATTGTACAAAAATCAGTAAGGATCTCTTTATTTTCCTAACTTCTGTCATTGTACAAAAATCAGTAAGGATCTCTTTATTTTCCTAACTTCTGTCATTGTACAAAAATCAGTAAGGGTCTCTTTAATTTCCTACATTGTACAAAAATCAGTAAGGATTTTTTTAATTTCCTACATTGTACAAAAATCATTGAGATGATCTGCTTGTTTTCTTAACTTTTCATTTCTGTCTCCATCCAGTTTAGCCTCATTAATTTCAAATTGAAAGCTGCATTCCTTCCCAAAAACTGTTTTTATACACACGCACACACACACTGACACACACACACACACACACACACACACTATGGAAATGGAGACTAAGTGTAACACAAGTATTTTAGAAGTTGAGGATGCTGGACCATAGAGTATTAGAATAAGTAGCACACAAATAGAGTGATGGACCATATAGTACTAGAACAAGTCAGATACAAATAGAGTGATGGACCATATAGTACTGGAACAAGTCAGATACAAATAGAGTGATGGACCATATAGTACTGGAACAAGTCAGATACATGTACAAATAGAATAATGGACCATATAGTACTAGAAATTGTCATGTACAAATAGAATAATGGATCATATAGTACTAGAAATTGTCATGTACAAATAGAATAATGGATCATATAGTACTAGAAATTGTCATGTACAAATAGAATAATGGACCATATAGTACTAGAAATTGTCATGTACAAATAGAATGATGGACCATATAGTACTAGAAATTGTCATGTACAAATAGAATGATGGACCATATAGTACTAGAACAAGTCAGATACAAATAGAATAATGGACCATATAGTACTAGAAATTGTCATGTACAAATAGAATAATGGACCATACGGTACTAGAATAAGTCAGATACAAATAGAATGATGGACCATATAGTACCAGAATAAGTCAGATACAAATAGAATAATTAACCATACGGTACTAGAATAAGTCAGATACAAATAGAATAATGGACCATATAGTACCAGAATAAGTCAGATACAAATAGAATAATGGACCATAAAGTACCAGAATAAGTCAGATACAAATAGAATAATGGACCATAAAGTACCAGAATAAGTCAGATACAAATAGAATAATGGACCATAAAGTACCAGAATAAGTCAGATACAAATAGAATGATGGACCATATAGTACCAGAATAAGTCAGATACAAATAGAATAATGGACCATAAAGTACCAGAATAAGTCAGATACAAATAGAATGATGGACAATATAGTACTAGAAAAAGTAGCTTAGGTTTTTTGTTTTGTTGTTTTTTATGGTTTAACGCCATTTTTCAGCACTTTTTTCAGTAGCTTAGGAAAAATAATACTAGCATAAGTAGCATAAAAATATATGGATGGACCTTAGAGTACTAGAAAAATTAAATACAATTAGAGTTATGAACCTTAGAGGGATTTAAAAACGTGAGTGCTACATAAACTGGAGTACATGGTGGAGGAGGAGGGAAAATGTTACAAAATGATTCCTGTTTACTGGTATTACCAGCATGTTCATGGCATCATCTTTCAGTGTAAAATTTTGGTCTTATCCACAAAATACTGCCATATTGACCAGTTTAATTGGGAACCCTTGTAAAAGAACAGTACATTGAGACTCAGTAAAACCAAAACCTCAGCATACCATAATGCCCTCAAGACCCCCCAAAAATGTTTGGATTACTGAATTTTTCCATCATTATCTTGTCATTTTTTTTCCAGTAAATCAAAGCTATTTTTATTCCCAAAATTAATTTTTTAAGCTTTAACAGATCCTTATAAAAACTACAAGAAACTTGGAAGTGTATTTTTTTCTCCAAAATTTGTGGCACACGCTGGAACAGATAATGGTTAGCAAGAACTTGAATAAGCTTATCTATGAGATAAAGACCCAAAAATATCCCCAAGGCATCAAAATTAAATCAATACTTAACTTGTGCACTCCTACTTATTAGGGCTGCCAAAAGGCTAATCTGAAATCTATACACTGTAAGAATGAGCCAGGTCTTCAGGTGAATTATTCACAACCAATGCTCATAGGTAAGAAATCTTATGTTTATCTGCTAATTGCAATTGATGCTGTTCGTTTGTATACATGATCAAAAGGGCATGTTTGTGCTGTATTTTTATTATTAAATGTCATGGGTTTATTAATCAGGTATGTGGTCTTGCTTTTGATGTTTAACCAACAGAGACCTTCAAAATATTATTCTAAACATTGGATTCATTCAGTTGATTGTTAATGGAGTACAATTTATTATATACATTTATTTAAGTAGCTGTGACTGTCCTTAATCTCCACTTACTTCTCAAGATGCCAGAGAGGCATCAGGGGATTGGACTGTCTCTACATGAAGAAATTTGTCTCATCAGTGACTTTGTTCCAAAACCTACATTCAAAGAAACTTGGGGGAAAATTTAGCATAGCAACATCTATTGTTTCAGATATTTTAATGAAAATAGAATTCTACAAGAATAAATTTGAAAACAACAGTGCCATTTTTAAAGTAAACCATATATATTTTAGCTTGTCACGAAATGGCATCTGCCTTTTTTGTAAAAAAAAAAAATATTTTAAGATTGCATTAGTTGTTTTTTATATACAGAATATACAGACTTATCCAAACCATGCAATGGGTAAATTTACCAGCATAACAAATATGAAATAATAAACTGAATGCAGAATAAATGCAAATTAAATACTGAATGAACACAAATGAAATGAATAAATTTTGAAGAAAAATAAGAGTTGCAGCATACCTAGTATTGATATTGTTGATCTATTCTCTTTCATGGAAAGGTACATGATGAGACTAAGGTGGAACATATTTCTTTTCTGCTTTTTTCATCTCAAATCTTTCTTCTAAATTGTTTTGAACACAAGGAAATAGGAAAAATATTTTTTCATGTGCATTTTTAAGAATCCTCAAGTAATACTTATTTATAGTTTTTTTTTTTCTTCTTTACTTTTAGCTGGAGATCTACAACAACATTATTGAAGTTATTCACCATTCAACCCGTGCTGGGGGAAATGTAAGTTCAATAAAACATTTTGTTTGACTGTAAGAAATTTATATAGAAACACATGTACATACACACGGACACAATTTTTATTTATTTTAAATCCATCCCCACACACACCCACACACACAAAAGCCTTTATTTTATATCCATCATGGAAATATTATGCCTGACCCTAATTCATGTTGTATAAATTAGTCTAAAATATAAACAATAGCAGCAATATATCATGGTTTTTTATGGTAAGATATACATGGCAGCCAGTATGCCTGGTGGAAGTAGAATTGGAAAACTCCAGGAAGAACCACTAACCCACAGGAAGTTACTGACAAGCTTTCTCCCATACCCATGTTAGCTGAGTCTGAGTCTGGAAACCATGTGGACAGAGGTGAGACATCAGTGATCTGTAAAGGCGAGTGCCTTAGACCACTCAGTCACACAGCGCCCTAGCAACTACATTGAACTGACCATGAAAATCTGAAACTGACAAAAAAAAAAGAATACAGTCCTTTCATGTTTATTCAGCCAAATATTTATATAATTAATGTTGAGAAAATTCAATTTTTTACATTTTGACCTATGGACACAACACAGATTATCCATGAGAATTGGTCTTGTAATTCAAATTTATGTTCTTTTTACTCTGCTTGCATGAAATTTGACTATCCCAACAGTGAATACTAGTTGCTATGGCAAATTTGGCTAGAGTAGAGAATTGCCATCTTCTAGTAATAATAATGCTCATAAATGGTAACAGGGATAGACTGGTAGGTTTTTGTGTCAAATAACCAGGTAATTTTTAACATTGTTTTCCTGTGAATATCAAGCGTCATTGAAAATAGAATGTACAATCATGCTTTTTTTTAATTCAGTTGACAGATTTTATCCCCGAAAACAATGTTCATTACTGTATTGATTCTTCCAACTTTGAGCACACAAGTCAGAATAGTAATATTGTATTGCTACTATAACATTGCATAATATACTGTCAGCATGATCTCATCCAGGTCTCATTAGACATAGATAAGGACACACGTAATGCATGATTAATTTGGTATGGTGTGGTGCCTTTATTTAATGCCGAATACTTTGCCCAAGGTAATGAATTGTTTTTGTCAAGATTTGTGTAAGCCCTACACTTTATTGCTCTTCCTTTAAATCACCTATTGGATAATTGGTCTCTGTCTATCTTTGCATTTATGTATGGTCAGGCAGGTCAAAATGAATGTAACAGTTTTGCATGAATCGTTTTCATTTAAACTTCAAATTTGATAAATATTTGAACCAATAATTTTCAAGATATTAAAATATAAAAATTCTATACCTTTCAACTAAAACGACTGAAATGTCTGAACTCTCCTGGCCAGGTAATGGTTAATTAGCCCAGTTGTTAAACTATAAAACCCTGAAATGTTTTAACAATCCTGTCTAGATAATGGTTAAGTACCCATATTGATATTGTACATCATCTTTTGGTTAATTTTTTTTATATGTGGGAGTATAACCTGTTTTGTCCATTTTTTTAGGCTGCCCAAAATGTGGACTTGCTGGCATCCTGGTTGTTACTTAGGGGTCTGCAGGGCATTCTCACGCTAACTCCTTCCATGGTTCTAGAGAGAAGGGATTCCAAGTCCAGAGCCCAGGAAACCCAGGCCAAAGGACGTGAAGGTCAGGGGAACAATCGTCCCACATCAGGCAGAAGGTTTGTACTGTTAGTATCATATGTGTCATACAAGTTATTTTAAGCCAGTTGGAAGGGTGTTTAATCCAGTTTCTCAGCTTTTAAGATCCATGGAGATTTGGGCAAAATATTTGATTTCCAGCATTTATATATTTGGATATGACAGTTATACTCTGGTTATTATGATATATTAAATTTCCAGAATTATGAAGATGGATGTCAAAGTATGCCTTTTATGTTGTGATAGATTAGATTTTCAGTATTTATACAGGTGGATGTGACATTTATACTCTGTTTTTTGTGGTATATTATGATGTGACATTTATACTCCGGTTTTTGTGGTATATTATGGACGTGACATTTATACTGTGGTTTTTGTGATATATTATGGATGTGAGTTATTTTTACTAATGAAAGTTGGAAACCATGGTTATTCTGTTTTAATGATCAAGCCTAAATAAAGTTTGAATTGCTGGTCATTTTCCAGGATATCAAACTGTACAGTGAGAAAAGTATTTTGTTGTTTGTTTAGCAAAAATTCTCATTTCTTTATTTATCAACCACTCATCAGGACTTGCAGATGAATAATGGTCTCAACCATGATACTCCATTTTATATGGTATTTAAATGATCTCAACCATGATATTCCATTGGTACATTTTTCTGATATTCTCAGCCATGATGTTTCATTTTACTAGTTTTTAATGTTCTCAACCACAATACTCCCTTTCATCTGGTTTTAAATGATCTCAACCATGATACATGTACTCCATTTATACTGTTTTTAAATGTTCTCAACCATGATACTCCATTTGTACTGTTTTTAAATGTTCTCAATCGTGATATTCCATTTGTACTGTTTTTAAATGTTCTCAACCGTGATACCCCATTTGTACTGTTTTTAAATGTTCTTAACCATGATACTCCATTTGTACTGTTTTTAAATGTTCTCAACTGTGATACTGTAGTATCATTTATTTTCGTTGGGCTCAATTTTCGTGGTTTTGTAAAAAAAAAAAGGCATTTTCGTGGGGATGTAAATTCGTGGTTTTGCCTGTCAAATTTTGCATATTATAAGGTAGTTAATTTCATGGCTTAACCTCTACAAGTACCCCAAATAAAGAATACAAAAGAATAAAACGATGCCGACGCAAACGGCGGTCACATTAATGTTTAAAACAATACTACCACCTGTATGAGTACATATCTAAGACCCGGCAAGTTCAATACTTACAACGTATTTTTGACCAAGTGATTAACATCTGTCAAAGCAAACTCAGCCAACAACACTAAAACAATACTTCACCTATGTGAGCACATATCAAACACCCGTCAGAATTAATCAGTTTCGCCATGTTTTCGTTTGAGTGTTCAAGATCAAAGGAAGCCGACAACGCCAACAAAACCAGACCAATCAGTTATTAAAGTACATTTGAATGATCTCTTACTTAAGCCACTGTCCATAAAGTTGCAATATCAGTACTTTATGACTATCATGGCGTTAACACAGTGGCTTAAGAGTGGTAAAATTCAACTTAGATCACCCTCGGTTCCTGGACACTGTAAAAAAACACGGGTCGGGAATTGGGGGGGATCATCAACTTATGTGGCTCATTTTTCGTTGGGGATTTAAATTCGTTGTTTGTGGCAACCACGAAAACCACGAAAATTGATCCCCCACGAATATTGATGATACTACAGTACTCCATTTGTACTGTTTTTAAATGTTCTCAACCATGATTCTCCATTTGTACTATTTTTTAAAATGTTCTTAACCATGATATCTCATTTGTACTGTTTTTAAATGTTCTCAACTGTGATACTCCATTTGTACTGTTTTTAAATGTTCTCAACCGTGATACTCCATTTGTACTGTTTTTTAAATGTTCTCAACCGTGATACTCCATTTGTACTGTTTTTAAATGTTCTCAACCGTGATATTCCATTTGTACTGTTTTTAAATGTTCTCAACCCTGATACTCCATTTGTACTGTTTTTAAATGTTCTTAACCATGATACTCCATTTGTACCATTTTTTTTTAATGTTCTTAACCATGATACTCCATCTGTACTGTTTTTTAATGTTTTTTATCATGATAACCATTTATACTGTTTTTAAATGATCTCAGTCATGATAGTTTATTTATACTATTTTTAAATGTTCTCAACCATGATACTCCATTCATACTGTTTTTTAATGTTCTTTTTTGTATTCCAGCTCTTACCATGGATTAGGCTTTCTATCCATAGCGCTAGCAAGACTTGCTCTTCAGTTGCTGAATAAGTTGTTTGATGACCTTCAGATGGAGGGCACAGTGCCTGTACTGCAGGTACATTCAAATTAACCAGGAAATAATCCTATGTTACTAGCCAATCATACTAAGTAATTCTCTTACACAGTTTTGGACAGTTTTAGAACTTACGAGTTTGTCTGCATTATTTAGGTGGTCAGTATGAACTGTTTTTTTATTTGTATTGAAATAAATCATTAATTAGACCAAAATATTTGTTGCAACTGCAGAGAGAGTTATGTTACAAAAGAGTTTGGGAAAACATAACGTTTCCATTAATAACTTCCTTTTTGGAAGAAAGTCTTTGTATTCTGATAATGTTTATGCCTTGTTGCTTTCTAATCTATTGGATATGGGCAAGACAAAGATGTATTACCAGAGATAGTAAAAGCAAATTACAGTCACAGACTGTGATCTCAGTTGTTTAAACTATTATATCATCTTTATATTTTGCAATTGAGAAAGTAAAGACATTGGCAAAAACTGACTGGGATGCATAATAATTTTCATTGGAATGGGTTTTGTGCTTTGGCTTGGATAGCTAATGTGGCATCGTGCTCTGTAAAGTTAGGGAGGTTCTGGGTTAGATTGTTGTAATTTTGACATGTAATAAGTAGGCTAAACTTTTGTACTCAGATTATGCCTTCTCTCAACTGAGAATCACCTGTTACTCACTAGTGGTTGGCATGTATATGTATTTGTACATGTATGTATAATATTTTTAAAAATTCACTGGTAGCTCATCCCCTTTTTATTGATAAGATATGGTGTTAATCATTAGTGATAAATTTGTTAGTGGGATTTAATAGATCTTTTCTGTTACACAGTTCATGTCTTCCCAAGTTAGGTTTCCATTTCCTGAAGGGATAGGATTTATGATTTGCTGGTATTTGCTTTCAGGGAATGACAGGTCCTGCCAAACCAGGTATGGATGTGACAATCCTGGCTCCTCTTTCAGCCTGGAAGAAAGTTCAGAAACTTTTGTCAGCCATCAGCATCCCAGAGCTTATCTTTACTTTTGTGCCAACTGCATTCAAAAAGGTATGTTGTATTTCTTCCTAAAAGCTTGATAGTAATCATAGCTAATAACCGATTACATCATGTTTGGCTGAACTATTTTTTTGTTGTTGTAGAAATATTAAAGATGTCAGATTTGCCATGTTGTTGCTGGATATAACATTGAAATGCTAATACAATCCCCACCAATATTATCTACAAATAAGTTGTGTATATTAATTGTAACTATGTTTCAGGCATGTCTCCTTAGGCGGATGAAACAGGGGGCAGAAACACCAGAGACAAGCAGCAGCTGTGCCTCTGACTCCAACACATTTTATGAGGATGACTTCAGTAGCTCAGAGGAGAGTAGTGATGATGAGGGTAAGTTAGATTCATCCCTCCAGCACCCCCCACCCTCCAAGACATTAGCAGGTCAGCAGGATCTGTTCTTGTGTAACTTTATGTTTTAAAGAAGTTGAGGAACTACATAACTCTTTCCATTTTGTAAATGCATGTTACCTACACATGTAACATGGCACAGTTCCTTATACATTGTGCTGGATAGACTTTAAATCATTTACTAGGGCTAGTTTCATGGCTAGCAAGCACGGCCAAGCAGTCCTAACTTAGAACTGTTGCACACTATTATCTGGGATAAACCTACATCAAATTTACTTGAATTATATTTTAAAATGTCAATACTTGAACTTCTGTGCATAAGAACTTTTATCACCACTACGAGACCTCGGGGAGGGGCCTGAAAATTACCTCTTGCAAATTGGCATTTGATCTTCTATCCCCTCCCAGATATTGCACGGAGGTGCCTGAAAATTACATCTTGCAAATGGGCATTTGATCTCATAGTCTGTTGTAAATGAACATTTGATTGTTGTTACCCTACCAGCTAGAAATTACTGGTAAATCTTGAAAATGGCCATTTTATATTTAACTCCTTCTTAGAGACCAAATGGACAGGCCTGGAAATAAACTCTTGCAAATGTCTACAGTATAGGAATTTTAATTGCTTGGTTTGAATTTCCACATTGGGGTTTTGGAGTAGATACAGATGGATAGCCAAACTATGGAGGGTATTACATTATCCAATGCCCAAAACAATAGAAATATACCATGCAATGCCGCAGAAATGTGTCTAGTGATTATAAAATTTTGATCCACCCTTGGAAATGGAAATTAGATATGAGCAATTGAGAAATAGTTTAAAAGTATTCCTAGTTTTGTATTTATTCCTATTTATTATATGGCTTTTCATTTTGTAGCTGTTTGGCACCTCTCCACATATAGGGTTACTTCCCTTTATAGGGGTTTGGCATCTCTGCATTGGTAGGGTTATTTCCCTTTGTTGGGGGTTGGCATCTTGAAGTTCAAGTGACAGTTTTTATACACAAAATTGTTGGTGCATCCACCTGCCTAATATAAAAAGAAGAGTCATAAAAATAAACAAATTGAAGTGAAATAAAGGATCATGTATTTGGATAGCCATATTAAAACAAAGTACAAAAATATTATTCACTTGAACTGATAAGTCAATGGCAGTTCATAGTAAAGGAAGTTTGTGCTCCCAAACCACAAATTTATACCTTCATTTTTTTTACATCTGAAGGTAATTTTTGACACCAGGTGATATTCAGAATGCACAAGATAATTCTGAGAAAAATTGTGTACTAAAAACTTGATGAAATTCAAAACAGTTGCCATTCAGGCAGTTTTTAAGATATTCTGCTAGCCTTTAACACACATGTCTACTGCTGTAGATGGCTAGGTTTTTTTTCTACTGGACTACTGGCATTTTGGTGTCTACATACTGCGAAGTAACTATGAGAGATGTGCATGCTTCACATCAACTTTAAGAATAACACACCCAAAACACAAAATTGACATATATATCCATATCTTCATTTATTAATGATATCTGAAAAAAAGTTAAAACATTTGTTGGGCCAATTTACAAAACTATCCCTTCCTGCCTCAGCAAATGTAGGGTTAATTCAATTTGCGGGGATTGGCATAATCTGCACATGTGTGGTTTTGTGCCTTAGTTTTCAGTATTGTTAGTGCTTTATTACACTAGATATAAATGTGAGAGAATATTCATGGCCACTAAGAGTGAAAGAGCAAATCAAATTCTCTAATTTTTCATTGTTCTTACTCCTCAGTCATGGAAATCTGATATGTCTGCAATGTTTCATTATGTATTCTCATTCCAAAGTCATGGAAACCTAATGTGTCTAATTTTTCGTTATATATTCTCATTCCACAGTCATGGAAACGTAATGTGTCTAATTTTTCATTGTATACTCTCATTCCTCAGTCATGGAAATCTGAAATATCTGCAATGTTTCCTTATGTATTATCATTCCTAAGTCATGGAAACCTAATATGTATAATTTTTCATTGTATGTTCTCACTCCTCAGTCATGGAAACCCAATATATCTGTAATCTTGTTTTTTATATTCTCATTCCTCAGTCATGGAAACCTAATGTGTCTAAATTTTCATGGTATATTCTCATTCTTCAGTCATGGAAATCTAATATGTCTGTAATATTTCCTTATGTATTCTCATTCCTCAGTCATGTAAACATAATGTGTCTAATTTTATCTTGTATATTCTCGTTCCTCAGTCTGTCAACGCTCTGGTGGCCTAGTGGTTAGAGTGTCCGCCGCAGAAGCAGGAGGTCGTGGGTTTGATCCTTGACCAGGTCATACCAAAGACTTAAAAAAATGGTGCTAACAGCTGCCTGGTGTCAGTATAATGTGACTGGGTGGGACATTATGCTACATGTCTGCGGCATGATGCCCCAGTGCTAGACATCACTATAAACTTCCTCAATGCAGACATTGTTGCGATATGACTGAAAAATTGTTAAAACTATGTTTCCTTTTGTATTCTCACTCAAAGTCATGGAAACCTAATATATCAGTAACCTTTCCTTATGTATTCTTTCTCCTTAGCAATGGACACCTGATATGTCTGCAAATTTTCCTCGTATATTCTCACTCCTCAGTCATTTAAACCTAATGTTTGTAATTTTTCATTGTGTATTTTCAATACCCCAACACAGAAATCTAAGAAAACTAATGTGCATACTCATGTATTTATATTTAGATGACTACCTAAATTATTTTAATATGTAAAATATTATATCATCTGTATTTGTATTACTTTCCAGATGAGGGATGTGATGAACCCATTCTAGGACAGTGGATGGAGGATGTGCTGTCCCCAGCAGATAATAAGGACAACTCCCCACCCCCTCCACTACCACCACGTCTGGAGCGTGAAAATGGATCAAAGAGATCTCGCAAGATCAGCAGTAGTGATAGTCCAAGCCTCATTCCAGACAAAAAGGAACCTGAGGGAGTAAGTTTTGTGGGGCTAAACATTTTTTATTAGTTTTGGTGTTACAATTAACATTTAGTTGTGAAACAAACCTTTCAAACATTGGTAATGATATTTTGACCTACTTGAAAATTTTAGTGGACATTTCAGATTTGGTCACTTAAAGTGACGAATGGAAATAACTGTTAATAGAATGATAAATCAGTTACATGTTCTGTGGAGAAATAAGGCATTCCCCAAGTTCTGGTAGCTAGGTAATTTACTTGCCTGAATCTGCCAGAGGACTGGTAACCTCATTTACCCCCTTCTCCCAATATTATGGAATGCACCTGGAAATAAGATAAAAGGTAATTAAAAGCATGTCAAGGTTAATGGTAATTGACTAATTTTGTTGCTGAATGAATGATAGGTTCCTGCATCCATAATACATTGTCATTTGCCCATCAGCAATGGATTTTACAGTTGTGGAGGCCATGTTTCTAATATAATTTGGATCAAGGTAATATTAATACGAGCTTTTATCATCAAGACTTAAGATGAATTTGATAATGAGTGATATCCTTGTATATGAATAAGGTGGTCTTGCACCAGATTGGCTTGACAGTGTTACTATTCTGGAGCCAAAATATTTTATCAAGTTAATATGAATATTAACAATATTATCAGGCACCTGACTAGTCAAGTTTGTAAACATTTGAGAGGCTATGATTGGTTTTGATCAAACTTGGTAAACTGGTCTTGTATCATTAAGATGGCTGATGAGTTTTATCATAAGCCACATCTGCAGATATTAATGAAGTAATCTTTGTGTTAGATTGGCTGAGCTTGTTGCCACTTCAGAGACCAGTTTTCATAGCGCTTTGATAAAACTTGGTAAATAGGTATATTGATCAAGATCTCGGATGAGTTCATTTATTAGCGAGTCCAACACATACCATGGAAATGATCTTGCATCTGATTGGCTCAGCATTTCAACACTCCTTGCTCTTAATTCTTACCAGATTTTGATCAAACGTTTAATAGCAGTCCCGTACGTATATCTTTTAAGTTTTCTGACAACATTACTTACCAAATTAAAAGTGGTAATTATAAACATTGGCAAGAATTTGACAAAGGGATAATGCTGTGAATTAAACTGCATGTACTGTTTACAGTACAGCATATGGTATATGCTTTTTATTAAAGCTGAGATTTTTTTTAGTTTTTGCATTATCATTCCAAAGGTTGCAAGATTGTGTCCAGTTTACATTTTTCAGTCAAAAGTACCAATCCTTGTCCACCAATGCAGTCATTTTATTAACAGTTGAGAACACTGCTTAATTGAATATAGGCTCATAAGAGTAAATTTTCTAATTAATTTTTCTCATTATTAATATTTTGGTACTTCTCCAGGATCTGACAACCAGAAAAAACAACTTGGTGGTGTAGCTTAAGTTTGGGTGCCCAGTTAAAGCAAAGAAGGCGTTTGAATACAAAACTTTAAGTTTGGTGGCTAAAAGAAGGGGATTGAGTATGAAACTCTTGTTTGGCAGCCCAAAGAAGGCAAAAATGTAGTTTAATCTGAAATGTTAAGTTTAGTAGCCCAAAGTTTAAATACATTTACTTGATAATGAAGTATTAAGGAGGTTATTGAATATGAAACTTTAAGTTTGATAGTCAAAAAAGTCAAAGAAGAGGATTGAATAATGAAAGTCTTTTATTTGGCAGCCCAGATTTGGCGAAGATGCATTTGAATATGGAATGTTAAGTTTAGTAGTCCAAAGTTGGCGAAGATGCATTTGAATATGGAATGTTAAGTTTAGTAGTCCAAAGTTGGCAAAGATGCATTTGAATATGAAATGTTAAGTTTAGTAGTCCAAAGTTGGCAACGATGCATTTGAATTTGAAATGTTACGTTTAGTAGTCCAAAGTTGGCAACAATGCATTTGAATATGAAATGTTAAGTTTAGTAGTCCAAAGTTGGCAACGATGCATTTGAACTTGAAATGTTACTTTTAGTAGTCCAAAGTTGGCAATGATGCATTTGAATTTGAAATGTTACGTTTAGTAGTCCAAAGTTGGCAAAGAAAGTGACTGAATATGTAACATTAAGTTTAGTGCTTAAATGAGGTAAAGATGGCAGTTGAATATGAAACATTAGTTTTGGTGCCTGAAGTTGGTCGGAATGGAAGTTGAATATGAGCATTAAGTTTAGTACCCAAATGTGGTAAATATAGAAGTTGTATATGAAACATCAAGTTTTGTAGCCCATAGCAGGCAGAGAAGGTAATTGAATATGAAACTTTCTGTATTGACTTTTATCCTGTGTATCTGTACCATTTAATTATCAATGTAAAGTACAGTTGTTTGTTGTCAGAAAAATGTAGTACAGTTCATGAAATTATATTGGACCCCAGATGTTTGGTTAACTGGCCGCTATATATGGTATCACAGACCCTTTGTTTCTTTTAGATGGGGTGCAAGTCACGGTATTTGTCGGATGTTCCTCCTTTGAATAAGTTCCCCAATCACATTACTTTAGGGATATTAGCCTGCTACATCGCGAATCCAGCCCTACCAAAAGACGAAAATTCGTCTTTCCTGTCTATGTCATATACACAAAGGGCAATAACTCTTGCCCCTTACCTCCCCTTGCTACCCGCTAGGTGTCGCTTCTTTAGTTTTTTAGCTTCGCTTGTTGTGTGTAAACACGTACAATTAGACCTCCAATGAATCCAAGCCATCTTAGTGTAAATTCTGACCATCCGAAGTTAAATTTGGAATTACTGTGTTGGATAATCATTCCTCTACAGGTCGTATACATTATTTTACAATATTTTCCAATTTGAGTGACTTTGTCACCTTTTCTAGACTTCGGACCAGGTTGCAACGTGGTCAAGCACGCTTATGGCGGTACTAGCATGTAAAACATGTAGCACTCAATAATTTCGCTTATTCCGTATGTAACGTTTACGATATTAGCGACTTAATAACGTGCTGCATTGATAATTTGTGCTTTATTTACCTTCTTTGTAGTTTCAGTAGACTTCAAAAAAGTCTTTGAACGACCAAGTTGCGACTATTTAATGGCGGACTTCGTGGTAGTCACGAGTTCACGCAACACTTAATCATTTCGCTTCCTCCGTTAGTTACGGTTATCGAATAGCGACTTAATAGCGTACTGAATTGTTAATTTGTGCTTTGTTTATCTTCTTTCCGTTTCAGTAGACTTCGTCTCTGAACGACCAGTTGCGACTATTAATGTCGGAATTTCATGTTGTAGTCACGAGTTCACGCGACACTAAATCATTTCGCTTCCTCCGTTAATTACGGTTATGGTAATAGCGACTTAATAGCGTGTTGAATTGCTAAATGTGCTTTGTTTATCATCTTTTTCGTTTCAGTAGACCTCGTCTTGAACGAACCTATTGCAACACGCTCACGGCGATAACTAGTGTGGTCATTAAGAGTTAACATGGCATGGAATAATTTGACTACTCCGTTAATAACGGTTATAGTATTATCGAATTAATAATATGCTGAATTTTTTAATTTGTGCTTTGTTCTCTTCTTTTGTCGTTTCAGTAGCAAAGTCGACAATGAAGGCATGAATGGCAAAATGGGTGTTGGCAATGTGGAAATGGAGGAATTACGTTGACATGGTTTAGGCTGCCCAGTGGATGTAAATTTCACCGCAGGTCCGTGCATGGCTTTCGGGCCTGTAAGTCCCGGACACATGGAGTCTAGGCTGGATCAATTGGATCCATTTTATTATGCACTTTCGCCGGCCGTCCAGCCGGCCGTCCAGCCGACACCGTCAGTTCAGCCGGCACTTCAGCAGGCAACAACCGGCACTAGCCGTCCATCCGGCACCGTCCGTTCAGCCCAAATGGCACCGGACGGCCAGCCGACCTTCCAGCTTGCATCAACAGGCACCGGCCGTTCAGCCCAAATGGCACCGGCCGGCCAGCCGACCTTCCAGCCTGCATCAACAGGCACCGGCCGTCCACCCGGCAACGACCGTTCAGCCCAAATGGCATCGGTCGTCCAGCCGACCTTCCAGCCGGCATCAACCTACACCGGCCGTCCATCCGGCAACGACCGTTCAGCCCAAATGGCACCGGTCGTCCAGCCGATCTTCCAGCCGGCATCAACCTGCACCGGCCGTCCATCCGGCAACGACCGTTCAGCCCAAATGGCACCGGTCGTGCAGCCGACCTTCCAGCCGGCATCAACCTACACCGGCCGTCCATCCGGCAACGACCGTTCAGCACAAATGGCACCGGTCTTCCACCCGGCATCAACCTGCACCGGCTGTACATCGGAATTACGGAGATTATACTGATGTACCCGTCAGTCAATCTGTACTACTGGTTACATATCACTAACATGAGAGAGATGTTATAAATGTATCTCCGTCCAATCAGACCATTCGAGAGGCCGGTGCCGGTCATAGCCGGTCCTTCGCCGACATTCCGGCCGACCATATACTAGACAAATCAGTCGGTATTGCCGGTGTACACCTCCCGTCACGTCAAATACGTGACGGTGTGATTTTAAAACAAGGGAGAATTAGTGACATTATCAGAGATGACGGAATTGAGTTATCTATGCCACTTGGTATGCGCTACCCAGATATGGTAGCTTTACCAGAACAGGACTTTCAGGCCGACCATTCGCCAGTTCAATCAGCCGTTAGTGCCGGCCGTCCATATGTTCACGGCTTCTCCACAAGGGAGATTTAGTGAAAGTGTCAATTATGACAGAATTGCGTCATCTAGGTCACCTGGTATGCTGTACAGATATGCAAGCTGTACCAGAACCAACATTCCCTCTGAGCGAATGGTAGATGGGCGCACAGTGCTGGCCGCACTACATAAGCATTATGTAATTATTATTACCTTCCAGCAGGCACCAACCGGCACCGGGCGTCCATCCGGCAATGACCGTTCAGCCCATATGGCACCGGTCATCCAGCCGACCTTCCAGCCGGCACTAACCGGCACCAGGTGTTGATCCGGCAATGACCGTTCAACCCAAATGGCACCGGTCGTCCAGCCAAGCTTCCAGTCGACACTTGCCGGCACTGACAGTCCATCCGGCTCCGGCCGTCCAGCCCAACAGGCACCGGTCGTCCAACCGTATGGAGATTTTAGTCATATACCAGTCCGTCCGACTGTACCACTGTACCAGCACTTGGACTTTTATGATACCGCAATCCGCACAAATCGGATTGACGATGATTCTAGTGATGTTTCCGTCTGTCAATCCGTACTACCGGTTACATATCACTACCATGACACAGATGTTGGCGATGAATCTCTCGATCCAACCCGACCATTCGAGCGGTCGGTGCCGGTCATAGCCGGCCCGTCGCAGACATTCAGGCCAAACATATGCCAATCAATTCATTCGGCATTGCCGGCCGTCCATAGGCTAACAGCTCATCCACAAGGGAGAGTGAATGCCGTTATCAGAGATGACGGAATCGAGTCATCTATGCCACCTGGTATGCATTACCCGATATGGATGCTTTACCAGAGCAAGATTATGCACATAGTGAGTGCGATGAATCGCAGGCAAATCAGCTGTATGCAGATCCAACTATGGAACGGACTGAGTTCAGCTTCAAAGCCGCAGTGGAGGAAATTTATAGGGTGTTGGCCCCTTCAGAATGCCCTCCACCTCCTGCTGCCATTACCGACTATAAGGTTAGAGCGTCGGTCGATCTGGATGAGGGGGAAGAGACTCTATCCTTCCGCCTCCTTCCCCAGTCGACAAAAAATTAAGGAAATTAATGACCGTCTGTCGACACGTATAGGGGATCCAGGAAATGCTAGGGCGTTCTTTTCTGAAAGCCAAGTACCAGCGTCGTTTTCAGGTCGATGGTACAAAACTCACTCCGATGCGTTCAGTACTGAGGTCCTGGCTCGGGATAAAATATGGCAGCAGTCCATATGTCTGCGGCATTGTCTTATAAAGTGGACAAAAACTGTGTTCAATGCCACGTCCAAGCTGGTTCGAAATGTAGTCGCTACGTCTTCACTGTTAGACCTAGCTTCCCTAGCCATTTTCAGGATCGCTGAAAAATCTGGCAATGAACATGCTTGGGAATCGACGGCCCGGTTAGCTAGGGTTCTTAACAGGGCAGCTCACTATTCCATGGCCAATGCGCTGACTGCTTCTGCCAACCTGATACGTCGTGACACATGTCTGAAGGGCACGTCGCTTAAACCCCATCAAAAGCTGGCTAGATATGACCGACGCATATTTCACGTCCCTAGTGGTTAGAGCGTCCGCAGCGGAAGCGGCAGGTCGTGTGTTCGATCCCTGACCGAGTCATACCAAAAACTTACACAATGATACTAACAGCTGCCTCGCTTGACGCTTAGATAATGTGACTGGGTGGGACATCATTCTACATGTCTGGGGCATGATGCCCCAGTGCTAGACATCACTATAAACTGCCTCACTGCAGACATCGTAGCGATATAACTGAAAGATGGTTAAAGCTACGTTAAAAGAAAAACGAGTAGCGGACATTTCTCCGTTGTGCTTGTCGGGACTTGGTTTATCAGTTCCATGTCATACCTTTTGGCCTAAATTTAAGCCCTTGGGCTAGTACCAAGGTTATGGATTACATCGTCACCCTGTTCCGCTCGACTTCATCTATTGTGTCGGCAGTATATTTGGACGACATCCTCCAGAAACATCTGTCAAGTTCTACTCTGCTCAAAGGCAGAAACGATCTTATATAACTTTACATCATATAGGCTTTCTCGTGAACTGGATAAAGTCTGATCTCTGTCCAATCCGGATTTTGGTCCATCTGGGTGTGGAGTTTCTCCCGATCTGAATCTGGTAAGGCTTCCTCGAGTTTGCGATCATCCAGATAATTGCACTCGTAGAGTCCGTTTCCGACAGGATGCGCATTTTAGCGAGAGAGTTGCAGATCCTCGGATTATTCAATGCGGCAACAGACTTGATCCTGCTCAGCCGTCCTTTTATGCGCCCTTTACAAAGGACGTTGCTAGCGTAATTGCGCCCTTTTCAAGTCCCTTCGATCCCAGAAAACAGTCATGCTCAAGCCAGAGATACGATCATTCTTGAGTCAATGGCACAACCCCTGTAGGCTGTCCACAGGGATTACTCTGGAGATACCCCAAGCGGGGATAACGGTATGTTCCGCCACTAATACCTACGGTTGGAGTGCCCACCTTTTGCTGGACTTCGATACTGTCAGCGGCACGTAGGTGCCAGGGGCGAGCCCCTTTCCACATCAACCTTTCAGAAATAACGGCTGTCATCAATGCCTTTCATTTCGGGCAGGATCAACTCTTATTACAAGCTGCCCTCATTATGTCAGACAACATTTTGGTGGTGCCTTGCCTCAAAACAAGGGGACACCAATCACCAGACCTGTGCAATCTGAACTGGCAGTTTCTACATTGGTTCGACAATCTCCACCTCAATGTACAATTCAGACACATTCTTGGCAGACTCAATGTCTTGGCTGACACTATCTAGTCATTCACACAGAATGGTCACTCCATCAATCGGACTTTCTTCCAATTGACACACTTTGGGGACGTCCGATGATTGATCTTTTGCAACAAGGTGGAATCGCAAGTTCTCCACCTTTCATCTGACAGGTTCCAGACCCAGAAGCTTGGGTCGTGGATGCTCGATCAATCACCTGGGAAGGGTTGTGGTCATTCTCCTACCCTCCCACGGTCTTGGTACTGAAATTAATCCAGAAGTTAAGGGGTCAGAACTGTCAGATGGTTCTGATTGCCCCTCTCAGATGGAACAACTGGGTCTCCGATCTACTCAATCTAGGCGATAGATCTACCCAGGAAGATTACAGTCAGCACAAGTATTCACAAGCAACCGCGGCCAGGGGTGTTCCACCCCTGTCCGGACCGTCTTTATGTTCAAGCTTGGCTCTTGTCCAGACAGCCTTGCAAGACAACAATTTAAATCTTTGATTGTGGAGACAATCTCGAGAGCAAGAAGGCCCTCTACTCTGAAGGTTTACGAGGGCAAGTGGCATGTGTTTAGAGACTGGTACCATATCATTCACATTGTTCCTCTGAGTGTCACAATCCCTCAACTGGCCATTTTTTCTCTGGCTTTTCGAGGAGAAACAGCTGGCTCCAGTTATTCTCAAATGCTACCGCTCCATGATATCAGACACATTCCGCCATTCTGGTACATGTGCTATCAGCCATGACAAAATTTGTCAGATCTTTTAGACATTTTAAAAAATTCAATCGACTTATATCCCTCACCCTGTTTCCAAATGGAATCTGTCCTGGGTTTTAACATGACTCAATTCAGACAGTATTGAGTCTTTAACCCACGATTAGTTAAAGCTACTATCATACAAATTGGGTTTCTTGATAGTCTTAGCTTCAGCATGCAGGGTGAGCGAGTTACATGTCCTTTCTAGTGACCCGAACTCTCTTTCGTTTCGATCCGAGGGTTTGATGGTCCTCTTGACGCAGCCAGGCTTCGTAGCCCAAAATAGATTACCATACATTGGCGATCAACGAGTCGTCATTAGCTTGCTTTTTTTATAGATAAGTCAGGATAAACAGCCATGTAAGATCCTGTTTGTGCACTCTAGCACCATTTCAATGCATAGAGGTGAGTCAGGTCACATACAAGCACCTCTTTCTTCTGGTGATAGCTGGGATATGAGATATCACCATTCAAGCCCTTGCTTCATGGCTGTAGTGGGTTATACGCTCAGCGTACTCTGAGAATTCGCAAATCAGTCACCTTATAGAAGCTGTTGGCTGACATGCAGAGTCAACCTTCTACAGTTTTATCTTCAAGTTTGTATTCGCAGAGGCAAACATTGATTCTAGTAGGTCCGGTGTTGGGTAGCCCAGACGCCCACCAGACCCATGTGCAACAATCAGCACAGCCTATTAGCTTCGCTGGATTCGCCAGATAAATTTTCGTAGGTAAGAAGATTTCAATAACTATCTTCTTAACCGTATAAAGGGGTCACATATCACGTGACCCTGGGCTGTGTTGCTGATTGAAAATTAGGAGACCGGGTTATCATTCACATGGGGAATCCAACCATCATTCCCTAGAGGATACCCGAGGTGGAGGTCGGATGCTCCGCATTCCCTCCTCCTATTACTTATTCTCCTAAAGTAATGTGATTGGGGAACGTATTCAAAGGAGAAAGCAAATTTTGTAGTAAATTGTTTCTCCGAGAATACTTACCCAATCACATTACTAAGAAACCCTCCCAACCACCCCGCCATGCGAGCATCCTTGTGTTTTATATACCGCTCAGCTTAAAAAACTAAAGAAGCGACACCTAGCGGGTAGCAAGGGGAGGTAAGGGGCAAGAGTTATTGCCCTTTGTCTATATGACATAGACAGGAAAGACGAATTTTCGTCTTTTGGTAGGGCTGGATTCGCGAGGTAGCAGGCTAATATCCCTAAAGTAATGTGATTGGGTAAGTATTCTCGGAGAAACATAATTTACTACAAAATTTGCTTTTTTTCTTATTCATTTATTATATTTCAACTGTTTCATGACCTTTGTCACAGATTTGTTAAGTTAAAATGTTTATTTGAAATACTTAAATGTTTTATTAAAGTGTCCTAGTCTGTCATAACTAAATAAACCCCACAGATAGGGAGGCTCATAGCCACGAGTAAAAACAGCATACAAAGCCCATTTCAGATTTTAAAATTTCTTTTATTTAATGAACTTTCTTCAAATAGATAAAGTACTACAAACTATGCAACATTCTAAAACTCATGTGAAAAAATCACAGAATTAAGTCTTGTACTTTTTAAGATAATGCTTCCTAAACTTGACATTTCATTAATAAATAAATAACGAATCAGTAATATGCAAAATTTAGCTTTTTTGATATATCTGTTGCATTGTTAGAGCTTTGCATTGTATGCAAAGTATATAAATTTCTCTTAGTTTAATCATCTTCATTAGCAGTATTATATATCTGATCAAAAAGTACAACTCTGGTAACTTTACTTTTGTTTACAAACGGTGTTAAAAATCTTAAAACTGACGAAATCTTTCAAAACATACAGCATTTTCTCATGTTCATCAACCAAAATATTTCCCTAATTGTCTCACCTTTGTAGGTTATCTTTACACATTTTCATCTATGTACTCATTGCTAAGGAAATACTACTTTTATGATGTACAGCATTGCAAACAAATAGATAATAGGTCTTAAAAATGCCACATTAGGCATTTTTCGTTCTATATAAAAATTCAAAGTCCAAGTGTCCTTCACTAAAAGATATAAAGACACTGTTAATCAGATTAAACACTGTTTCAAAGTATAAAGATATAAAGACACTGTTAATCAGAGTAAACACTGTTTCAAAGTATAAAGATATAAAGACACTGTTAATCAGATTAAACACTGTTTCAAAGTATAAAGATATAAAGACACTGTTAATCAGAGTAAACACTGTTTCAAAGTATAAAGATATAAAGACTGTTAATCAGATTAAACACTGTTTCAAAGTATAAAGATATAAAGACACTGTTAATCAGAGTAAACACTGTTTCAAAGTGATCTACAGCTTACCTAAATAATAAAACACCAAAAACCTGTTTAAAAATATCTACATTTCCTATCTAATTAACTGAAAAATGATTTCCCTTTTCTCAGAATTTTAAGGGAAGATAATCCAAAAATATTGACCTAACATTTCTTGTAATTTAATATTCTCTCTTTGAATAATACAAACCATTATACTTAAATTTCTTAACACACCCATAAAAAGATGCATTTGCTAGTTCACTCAATTTAGAAAATGTATGTGAAATAATTTACAATCTTGTATTTTTCAAAAGGTCATAAAATCTGATGATGAAAGTTACAATCTTAAACATATGAATATATACATGTATGTATAAAGGCAGAAGCTATTACATTTTCGGCAGTATGGATGAGGCAAAGAAATTGTTGTGAGATTCTTAAAATAATCCAAAGTTCCAGATGACACAGGTGGATCAAGCGTGAGCAAACTTTCCAAAGACTGAAATGGACAGTTTGGAATCGTATGACTAGTGTCTTCTGACCAAATATTACCTCCTAGAAACACTAGCTGTGCATACACATCTGAAAGACAATTTAGATCAAAATATAATTAAACTATGGAATTATTAAATATTAATTTGTATCAAACATGTTTAAAGTGTCATTTGAGTTTTGTTGACAATTGAATTTATAAATGTCTGAAATTGATGTTGATATTAATATGTTTCTGCAATTCCTAAAGGGCTTTAAAATTGTTTTAGCCATTTAAGAAAAAATGAGTGACTAGGTTGGGGACAAATGTCAAGTCGTTATAATTATTTTAATAGCAAATGCTCTGAATACAAGGGCATTTTCAGTTTTGTTTATATCATAATCACTGCAATTAATAAACCAGTAATGCTTATTAAGACATACTACTGCCATGAATTTAGATAAAATCCAAGGGGTGGGGCCCTGCAAAATGGCATCAAACCTTCAAATACTTAAATTGGTATATATGCCGTGTTTTAAAAATATAAACTAATGAACAACTGATTATATTAACTAAATTGACAGTAAATATCATAATAAAAGAGCACAAAATAGAAGAACCTTCGTTCACATTGATTATTCATGGTTATGTCAAATTATTTTGAAACAAATTGCAATTTCCGGGTAAAGTCGCATCCACAATTAAAGTTTAGAAACAACAACATTATTATTAACATAATTTTTAAGAGTTGTGCAAATTGTTTCCACTGAATGAATGCTGAATTACATACTCAGTAAAAATGTGTAACATAACAACCTATTATCACTGATCTACCATACACTTGTGATGAGCCATGGTGGCCATTTTACACAGGGCACTCGATTATCTTGGAATCTTTAATTTGAAGTGCAGCATATTAATGCTAGCAAGAAACATGATTTGGGGCTCATTTAATGCAGAAAGAATAGTTTTATCTATCTGACAGTGCACTCTTTAAAATATCCGTAAATACTGGAGTAAAAAGAAAAAAACTTACACATTTATTTGTTCTTGCTTGTTCTTCATAGTGCGAATACAGTGAGAAATGTCATGATGTCAGCTATACATTAAACCAAATTTTATTGGTTAAAACTAACACACCTCCATGCACAGAGCAAATCAAATTGTCTGTTGTTTAAAAAATGCAAAACATAAATAGTGTGTATTAGCGGGTCACTGACCCGGCTGCAGTGGACAGTCATAGTGACTGAAAACAAAACAGCAGAGTACCTATTTACAACTCGTCTTAATTACTTTATTTGTAAAGGGAAAATGATAAAATTTTCAAGAGATACAGAATGGAAAGAAAGCAAGATAGTGATGTCATTTTTATTCTGGTTTACGGGCAACCCATTGAAATTGAAGGTTAATTATTGGATTTCCACTGATCTGCCATTGATTACCTATTATGTTAGCCGTGTGCCTCTCCACCACAGAGAGGGTGAGGAAAGATTAGTGTGTTGACTAAGCTCTCTGTTGTGTATTTTAGACCTTGAACGAATAGTTCTTGTTTTTGTTTCAGTTTGTGTCAATAGCAGCAAACTACCTGAACTACCTGAACATGTATTTCATCAGTTCAGCAGATCCTGAACTTAGAAATTTTTTCAAGTAAGTCACATGTTCATTTCTCATAAGTAACACTTGTATTACTGATGTATTTTGCAGTGCCGTGAATAAGTTTTTGAAATTTAATTTTTACTTTAAACCGTATAAACTTGCAAATTGTCTTTGGGCAAAAGAAAGCTTCCTTTGAATGTTTGATCCTTGATAAGAAATTTTATTACTACAGATGTTTTGATGATAATTTTTGTACAATTGGTTCACAGGCTGGTTATTGGGTAGTATAGAGTGGACATGATTCCATCATAACATCTTTTGAAAGTCATGCTTGTTTTTACCATTGCTATGTCACATTTCTTTTTTTTTTAGTAATGTAATTCAACACCAGCTGCCCAAGTCAAATAACTAGGTTAGGTTTGCTGAATGTTTCAGATGTTATTTGCTCTTGTTTGTGACCTGTAAAGTTAATTTACATGTTATAGACCAGAAGAGGCTACAGTGCAGCCTGTTGTCTGTTATCCCTCCATTAGTATAGGATTGTTGTCACTACTCCTTCTAATCTATTTGAAGGATTGCCATGAAATTTTAAATATTTATCCCAAGGTTTAGTTTGTCCTAATTGAATGTGGTGCCACTTTGACATCTAGTTTGTCAAGTTTGAAAATCGTGTTATTTTTATTTCTCCAGAATGGATAACCAAATAAACATTTTGTTAAAAGACGTTCCTGGTGTCTGGTTGGTTGTAAATAAAATGGAGTCAATTGGCACATCAGCAGCTATCTGCAGAGTATTGTTATTACAACTCCCTTGGAAGGAAAAGTCACTAGAAGACTTCTAATCATGTCTAGAAGATCTTAAATTGAAATGGTTCCAACCTTATTTTCAATGATGGCCATCTTGAAAATCATCTTATTATTACTTGTCCTGGATGGATGTGGTCCTGCTGTTTACACTAAAGGATTTTATGCTCTTAAATCTTGATTTGTTGTCCAATATAGCTGCTGTGTCATCCATCTTGAAAATCATGTTATTACTACACTACTTGTCCTGGATGGATGGTCCTGGTGTTTTCTCTAAAGGACTTCATGGTCTGAAATCTTAATTTGTTGTCCAATACAACTTCCATGTCATCCATCCTGAAAATCTTGTTATTGTTTATCCTTCTGAATTGATTTTCATTTTGATACGAGTTTTCAGCAAAGGCTTCCAACAGAAGTGTAGTTCAGAATGGTTGCTTTATGTTTAAGGTCACATCGGAACATAAAATACTAATTAGAACGAAGAAAATAAATATCTTTCCCAGAGACTCAACATGGCTGCCTTGTCTGGATGGGATTTAAATTTGCAACCACTGATTGCTAGTCCTGTGTACTAGCCATTGAGCTATTGCAATTCCCTTGTTTCAGTGAACCATGGATATACACCTGCTTGTATCAAGAGACACAATAGAAATAACAGACATTATCATATATTTAAATTTAGGCAATCCCTGACAGAGGATCACATGTCCAGCCTAGCACAGCTCATTCGTGACATGGATAAGGAATGTGCCAAGTTGGCATCAGGCAAGTAATACATGGGGGAAATAATCCTTAACCTTCAGTCAAATACAGATCTACCTCATTATTTCTTCTTCAGATGATTTTACGAAGTAAATTTTAGAATTCATGCACAAAATATAAAAAAATTAAAATTATATTTTTGGTTTTAAGAATACATTCTTTTATGTAATCCATGTAAAATATTTGATGTAAATCCTGTATAAAATTCTTTATTTGGTTAAATCTTGTAATGTTTCAAGTTCATCATAATAAATGCACACTGATTACATCATAAACAGTGACATTCATCAAAATAAGGCATCACTTGTTAAGGCATATGCAGTTTTGTTGTTGTTGTTGTTGTAGGGTTTAACGCCATTTTTCAGCACATGATAGGCTATACATGGCAGCCAGTATTATTGGTGGAGGAAGAACCTGGGAAAACCCCCCGGAAAGAACCATTGACCCACAAAAAGCTACTGGCAAGCATTCTCACATAACTACATTTGCCGAATCTTAGACTCGAACCCATGCAGACAGAGGTGAGATGGCAGTGATCCGTAATGGAGAGCGCTTTAGATTACTCGGCCACTCGGGGCCCCTTATGCAGTTTCGTACAGAAATAGATTCTCCATCATTCAGTATTCAGAACACCAGGAACTGCATTGCTCACTTGTCATTTGCCAGAATCTGAAATAGATACATCCTGTTTGAGGTCAGATAGTTCCCAGTGGCAAATTTTTCATAATGCCATATTTTCATAATTAGTATTTAAAAAAAACCTGTAGACTTATCTAATTCCACTTGACTTTTTAGGTTTTATTGGTCTGTTCCTGCAGCAACTACTTGAAAGAACATGTCTTTCTGTATGTCTCTTTCCAACCATGCAGTATTTATGTGTATTTATCAATGAGTCCTTGCACAATATAAAGGTTCAGTTCAGTATATTCTATAAAAAAAAATTTTATCCAACATTATCAGCATGCAGTTGCAGAGGCGATGATTTGGTTACATATTTGGTCCATATTCATTTATTTAAATTTGATGAAAGCTACATCCATGTCACCATTTAGTCTGGTTGAAATTAGAAATAGAACCTTTCTTTTTCACCAGCATTAATATATGTTGAAAGGAACCTTACATCATGGATGCATCTTCCAAAAGAATTATGTAGAGTCTGCAGTAGTAAAATGCTATTTCTCAATTACAGACAAAGTATTTGAGGAACTCTCTGTTGCCCTGGCCAAGTTCAACCATGGACTTGTAGCCACTGGATGTCTGGATGAAACAATGCAGGTATGCAGAATTGTAATAAATATTAAACTGGTTATATAAAATACAGTCACAGTAGATACTTTACCTTTTCTGTTACCATATTTGCCCATGTTCCTTTAGTACAAAGTCAACTGACCTTAAATGTATTAGAGTAATTCCAGTTATGAAATTCAAGGTGGATTCTAATGTCACCAGAATGGATGCAAGTACACTTATGATTTTACAGTCATTTATAGTGGATACAGGGGTCAATAGAACTGATATTAGAGCTCTTGTGGTTCATGTATTCTTGTAAAATCATTGGAGATGTTGCTTTGAAGACTTCTTGACTTTTTAGACTTTTTTTATTTACACTTGAGAATTTATTGAATTTGTTGAAATTCCATTAAATTTTAGCCAAAATCTTTTTAAATTTATCAAAGAGATAATAAAATATTTATACTGAAGATTAGATTGCACATTCTAAACTTGCAATTGGTGATTTTCATAATTGTTTTATATAATGAATGATAAGAATAACAAGGACTTTGTATAATGATATGACTACAAGAAACAAAACACCATGAAATTTAGAAAACATAAAAAATGCTGAAAAGATTAAAGGTAGGAAACATTATTAGGTCTTTAAGTTTGTTTTTGCAGTCGAAAAAGGTGTGTTTTAATAGCACTTTTTAAATGAAATGCCTTTTTTTTGCAATTAAAATAGCGGAAATATGTGTAGTAGAACAATGATGATTTGGAGTGCTGCTGGAAAACATTTTGCTTAGGTTTTTAAATAATTTTTGGTTTTATAGGTCGGATATTTACAATGTTTTGCACACTAAAACTTACAAAACCTTTAGCTTTGCACTATTGTTTTTTTTTAAATTAAGAAAGTGACTATTTCATGCAACTACAAGAATTAATTTGCAAGTAATTCCTTCTGATTTGCATAAATTGTTTTTTAGGATGTCCTGCTAACCCAACTTGGAGTCTACCCCCTTTCCATTGACCCCTGGCCAATGACAGTCTATCCCCGAACTCTAGCTGTTTTAGCTGAGGTTTTGCTTCTGAAGCAGCAGAGAGAGCGTGAGAGTAAGCAGCTGAAAAGTCAGAGTGAAGCAGCAATCATCAACATATGGGTTCGCTTCCTGACCACATTGAAGAGCAATATTCAGTCTCCAGAGACCAAGCCAGAGCAAATCGAAGGTATTTCAGCTTTGCCCAGGAAATTTAAATTTTAATAATTTCTGCTTTAAGTAACAGGTTGATGATTGGTTGAACATCAGATGTGTACAACATGAAAATCTAAAGTGTACTGGCGAAATTGACACCGTTTGATGTTCTGATTCTCCATGTGATTTAGTGCCATGAAGAAATATAGTTTCACTACTTTTTAACACAGTGTTTCAACTTTAAGTGTATATTTAGGATTTAAGCATGTTCATGGTGGTTTACCACAAATATCTATTTTAAGGTTTGTTGATGTGTTGATCTGTGACAGTTAAACTGCGATCAGCATCATTCTCAAATACAGAATTGTTATCCACTTAATTAAGACAACCCATCAGGCCGATAAAAGGTGGTCACATTTGGGAGGTGGTATGATTTTATCAGATGAATATGCTTTTGCAAAAGAAACAGGAATGATCAAACACTGATGTATCTATTCCCGGCAGAGTCATACCAAAGACTTACAAATGATATTAACAGCTGCCTCGCTTAGTGCTCAGCATTAAGTGGTTAGTGTTAGGACTGGTCGGCCTCAGGATAATGTGACTGGGTGCGACATCATGCTGCATGTCTGTGGCATGATGCCCCAGTGCTAGACATCATAGCAATATGAATAAATTTTTTTTTAAAGCTACGTTAAAAATCCTAATCTCACACACTGATGTATCTAAGACAGATGTATCTTAGGAGATGTCTTATTTCAGGAGTGGTTGCAAGGGGAAGTAGATTGTACTAAATAATAATAAGTTAAGGTTAAATGGATGGATCAGTATATATTATAATTCTTTATAAGTAAATAGTCTGTTATAGTTTTTTTTGGTGTAATCATTATGATTTTTTTCACTAAATTACACCTTACATGTAAACTTATCTGGATTACACTTTTTCAGTATATCCACGTTCCCCAAAAAATAAATTAGTTGTTTTCTCATTTTCATTAACATTCCATTAATCCAACAAACCATATTTTAGTAAAGAAGGCTTCTACGTAACTACAGTATATGAGTATGCTTGTCCGTGGACGTTTATGCACTTTCCTAACAGTATCGTGTTCTAATTATAGCAACCAAGAAACATCCTGGTCTACTTTCAAACTTTCGACTTCTTATTCTATTTATAGCAGCTGTATGGCTTAGTGAGGAGATAACTAACTGGTTTTCTAATTTTAATTTTTACAACAGATTTGTTGTTCTAATTCGTATTTAGAGCAAAACCAGTCTAAAGGTATTTGGCACTAAATAGTATATTTTATTTTAGTCTATGTATATATGAGAGCAAAAATATCTCCTCTCAAATAATTTCACAGATGGAATAGAAAAAGGCAACAAAAAAAAACCAACAGAATCCTCCAAATACAAAGACATATGGACAGCTTCACATGACATCTATTACAGACCATGTGGAAAGAATTTTATTATTTGGTGCTAAAATTCTTCAGATGTATTTGTGTCGACGTGTGTGTAAAGCTAAGTGTGCTGCATATGAAAACTTGAAGCAGTAAAGGATGTTAAAAGATGAGAGGGGCAATAAATCAGTGTTCATTGAAATTATAGCATGTTATATGTGATTTATGCCTTTTCTACCTGGATTCCGCTTTTTGACACCTTTCCCTATGCTTTTTCCTCATCGGGGGTTGGCATGTATGGAACATGGTTTAAAGCAGTTGAAAATAACATTGATAGAGATTGGATTATCATTCCATGACATTTTGCTTAATGTAACTCTACCCATTGGAGACAAACCCGCATGCAAGCAGGCAGGAATTTTCCATTTTGACACTAAGTAGTTATAAACTAAGAACAATATTCTGGTTGTGCTTAATATTAATTATTGCTTAGGCCTTTCCTTGTTCTGCTGATGAGAAATATTAGAACTGCTAAGCAAAACCTCTGTGGTTTTTCATGGAGTGCTTTTTACATATTTCCAGATGTGAATGTGGAGCACCTTCAGTTGTTGCTGTTCCTATTCCACAGTCTGCCTTTAAAGCAGAAAAAGACTCTTCTTATACAGATGGCCCAGAATTTCATCCATGTGGCCCAGATGGACAAACAGTAAGTACAACTAGCCCGTAACATAATCTGTGTGGCCCAGATGAGTAGACAGTAAGTATGACAGAACTATAGTATGAATCATGTTGCCCAGATGAACAGATAGTAAGTAACAAGTGGCCTCGAGCATCAGACTCATAATCCAAGGGTCATGGGTTTAATACCTAGGACTACAATATCATTCATGTGGCCAAATGAACCGACAGTATACTGGACCATAGCATGAGCTATATGACCCAGATAGACAGAAGGTAGGTACAGCTGGACCACTGATTCATGTTGCCCTGATGAACAAAGTAAGCACAGCCTGTTCACACATTGATCCATGTAACCCATATGGATAACAGAACAGCTGGCCCAAATGGACAAACATGAGTAGTGCTTGATAACAACATAATCTATGTGGCAAAGATGGACAGACAATAAGAAAATTGCCCCAATCTAGAACATAATAAACAGATGGATAAACAGTCTTTAACAGGTCTATGGCATGATCTCAATGATCCAGAGACAAGCAATAAATACATCTGGCCCAGATGGACAAATGATAAGTAAGACTGGCTCAGAATATCTGTGAAAACTGGAAGGACCAAGAGTAAGTACAAAATGCTAACAGAATGATTCATGTTGTCCCAATGTGAAAAAAATTACAGCTGACCCAGATAAGTACAACTAGTCAACAGCATAATCCATGTAAGACAGATGGTAGATCGAACTGGCCTTGCATATCATATCTGTCAACATAATAATCACACAGAAAATGTAGCTGACCTAGAGTTGCCCAGACGAACAAATATCAGCCTGTGACTCAAGTAAATACTCGATAATCAGCTGGTCCAGAATGTTATTAAAACTTGTAAGTAGAACTAGCACCGTTCAAAAATTTTATCGTACATGCCATTAGTTAAAATACAAATAACTAGACATGAAATATTGATTTCACACTGCCAGGCTTCAGCTGTAATATTTAATTTACTTGATAAAACAATAGCACATTAGATTTGTTCATGTCAAACACATTGATTTTAATTTTGTTTTTGATAAGTTTTCACCATAGAATGAATGTAATGAGCCAGATTGACAATCCATTTTGCTTAATTCAGATATCTTGTTTGTTATCCAGTGCATTACAAATATAAGGAGTTCTGGATTTTACATCACAGTTACTGTTACTTTGTTGTATCAGACTTTATATTTTGTTTCAGACAAATGGAAACAACTGTTCCATTGTCACTATGTAGACTGATGTTGGTGTTTGATTATCTCCTGCACTACTTCTATGATCCACCTGCTAACCTAGTTGAACAGGTAACAAAGACACAGTCCTTTTTGCATTATCTCCTTTTTGGAGATTTCAAGTATTGATTAAGTTTCATATGTCATGGATTTGCTGAAGATATTGAATCTAGTTGTTTTGGAATGTTACATTTTGGAGAAGTGAATTACTGAGAAAGTACCAGTAAATAGTCATTTTACACAGACATCAGTCATTTATTAGTATATGTAGAAACTTTTGTTTTCATGGCATAGCTTTTATTTATACTGCACAACTTGCATTTGAAGGTGTCGCCTACAAACATGCATATTATTCTGACCCTAAACAAATTGTTAACCAACTGATCTCGTTATCCTTTCTTTTCCCTCAAACCATATGGTATTGATAATATTCCTTCCATTACTTCAAGATTTAAGTTACATACAAACAATTACCTTATGAGCTGTAGAGTCAGTCTGTGTTTGGCGTAATATTCAGAGGAACAAGTTTTCCAGTTTTTGGAGGATTTCTAGATTTTGAACGTATCACAGGGTTTTCAGAATTTCAGATTAATTCTTGTATTCGTTGTTTAAAGTTCATAAATTGTTTACAGCATGCATTGTTTCCAATAGACATAATTATTATTATTGCAGTATTTGTAAATTTCATTTTGAAAAATTGTTTGCAGTTATGACCAGTGAAATGATGTGTAGTCAATAGTTTGTCATGTGTATGGCATATTGGAGAAATCACTTGTACACAAAAAGACATTTCTGATTGTATTTAAGAAAATAATTTTTAAAAATGAGTTTGTTTGATCGCAGTGCAGACATCAGATCACTGAAAAGAGAGTAAGAAAGAAGAAATAGGCTTAAATGGGAATGTCTGCACAAAAAATATCAAAATTTGGGTTGTCAGTATAAAAGGAATTGTACAGCCATTCAAGGTCAGATAAGTAGAAATATTGTTCACAAAGAGACCTTTGAGATATTCGTTGTACATTTTATTGTTGGATACAGCATTTTTATGATTGTAAACATTTTTTGGCAGTCTTTCCATAAAATTAAAGTAATTTTAATAAATAATATCGTTAAAACTTACCAAAATGAATTGTTTTTGCCAAGAAGCCATGAGCATGGAAGTATTTATGCAATATTTATGCATTTAGTAATAAAGTTCTTGTTCATAAGGGGCAAAAAGAAAATTATGTGCTCTCTATTAATCTATTGGTTAGTTTGTCTATCATACTTACCTTGCAAGCAGGATATAAAAACTAAAGAGCCAACCCAGACCAGATTGGATATTTTGATACCTTGTATGGGTCCCGAGACCTTGTGTTGAATGCGACCAATGTCATAGTGGGGAGGGAAACAAAAAAAAATCTTTTTTGCTTTCAAAAGTAAATCTGTTTTAGTTTGTGTTTCTATTATTAGGTTTTCAAGAACTAGATTTGTTGCATTATTTTTACAATCATATCTCACTCACAGGTCCAGTTAAACTTGTTGCATAATTTTTACAATCATATCTCACTCACAGGTCCAGTGGAACTTGTTGCATAATTTTTACAATCATATCTCACTCACAGGTCCAGTGGAACTTTGTTGCATAATTTTTACAATCATATCTCACTCACAGGTCCAGTGGAACTTGTTGCATAATTTTTACAATCATATCTCACTTACAGGTCCAATGGAACTTTGTTGCATAATTTTTATAATCATATCTCACTCACAGGTCCAGTGGAACTTGTTGCATAATTTTTACAATCATATCTCACTCACAGGTCCAATGGAACTTGTTGCATAATTTTTACAATCACATCTCACTCACAGGTCCAGTGGAACTTGTTCACAGTGTTCACATTAGGGCCTAGCACAGAACAAGACAAGGGACTTAATCACTGCATCTTCCTTGGATACCCTGAAGTGGAGGACAACTTCCGGAAGAACTTGACTCCACAAGATGAATCTGAAGGTGAGTGAATACTTTTTTCAGGTATTAATGAAATTTAGAAAGATTATTTTAGTAGATATTTTGCTACCTGTTGCCATGAATCACTTTCCATCATTTCATATTATGTCTGACCAGCATGTATGATGTTTCCACTCAATAACTTTTGAATGACTTAAAGGAAATGAAGCCAAATTTAATATTTTTTATATATAAGCTGATAGAGTAGGATTGATTTTCAATATTTGAATAGGTTTTTTTTCTCCAGCAGTTGCACATGGTTTATAGAATGTTGTAGAATACTTGAGTTCATGAGCTTGCCTTAAAAACTTGAATTTCAGAAACATTTGTTTTGAATACAAACCATTGAAATGGAATGAAATAAATCACATGTTAAATTCAGAATTTTATTTATTCATTTTCCAGGAATAAAAAATAATTACAATGGGATAAAATTATGGATGATACCAGCAGTTACCAGATGAATTAGTGTCCCTTTTACTGTAACAGCATATTAATCATCTTCCAATGGATGACAACTTCAGTAGGTAATCGAACCAGATTAGGAAAGAACCGTGTTCACAACTCAACATGGGATTATGACCCATTTTACAGTTAGGAGAATGAAATAGCAGCTTTCTTTCAACCAGTTACCAGAATGTCTGATATATTTCATTGCTTTGAAACATCTTTAAGACACGAGCATCAGATTCTTTTGCGTGGCTTTGTACAAAACATGCATGCAGGTAGGTCTTCTACATGGAACTCCCAGCTGTTAACAGAGACCTCCTTGGTTTGGGAATATTAGAAAATACCTTTTTGTGTATGAACCTGAAATCCTTTATTGATGGTTTGCAATATTGTAGTGTTTGGCTTCGTACTTGATTTGATATTGATGGCTGTTTTCAGCGGTCTGAACATAGCATAGACTTCTCCACAAAATCCTGCAGACAGAATGCAATGGAGTTTGGCTAGCATATCGGTCATGCACTCGCAAGGATCACATTCGATATACTTCTGCTCAGAAAGTAAAATCTCTACCCAGGATTTTCTTGTCTCTTGGGTCTTCTCAATGTGGCCATTAACTTTTCTGACCATACTGCAGGTTAACAAAATCCTCACAGATCACCCTGAGGTGGTTGAAAATTTGCCTAGTAGACTCAATGATCAAACTTGATGCCTATGTGATATTCCATCACAGCAAATGGGAGGACCTATTATCCTTGGTGGCATGGATCTTGCTAAAAGATTAATAATCAATCTGCACAAATACCAGCATGACTAGATGCAGTGTGCACATCCTGCCCTCATCTCAAATGGATGTGGGTTTGGCTTTTATGAGTGCTACATGCATATCATATCAGCCTCCTGTCAAAATGAATACTAGAGCTAGGTACCACAAAAGATTTTGTGCTATGGTATTTCTGAAATTAACACATTATAATGCAAACATGTTAGGGTCCAACAATTTTAATGTTATAGGGCAGTGGCCTTTGACCTTTTAAAAAATTCCGTATGTGAATAGTTTAAAAATATTTTGCTTTGATTTATAGCAAAATAACATTATACTCATCGTATTATGTGGAAATAAATAATTACCATGAGATAAAATAATTGCTTAACAAATTTGCAGTCCTACCCCCCCACCTGTTCACCCCACATTAAATTGTCAATTCCTTATACTAGATGAATTTGGTTTTGTGTATCTTAATTTTTGTTTATGTGTAATTTAAAACCTTTTGTTAAAGTGAGATGATTTAAATAACTATAGCTGAAACCTTGTGTTAAACATCATAATGCTGATATTAGAGATCATGTTCATAAAATTCTGAAGTATTTACATTGAAATTAATATCCTACATTATTGACATAATAGACAGGGTAGCATTGAGTGCCATGCCAACAGCTGGGGAAGACATTTATCAGAGATCCAGTAAACATAAAACACATTTGCTCGACAAATGAGAAAATATTTAATGGACCTAAGAAATTATGTAAAATTCAAAAAGAAAACATGCGAGTCTTAAGATGATTTGTAGTTTTACAACAGAATTATAGTAGTAAAGACATTAACATACTCTAGTCAATAATTTAAAATATTTCATGTTTAATTTGAAATTTTTCAAAAGTTTGATTTTACCTGAATATTTCACGTCATTTGGCTAGCTTCTTCAGATACATGACGTGTCAAACACGTGGTTAAAAGATCATAAATGTAATTATTTTTTTAAAATTCAAAATTAATTTGTGGCAGATACAACTGTTTTGTAATAAATTACATTATTTTGTGATAAAAAATAAAAACATGAATGCTTTTAATCTAGAGTCTATCAAAAAATCAGTATTGTAGTTTGCCACATCCACAGTTAAATTCTGCAGTTGAAATTAGCATAGTTTGCATAGATAAGTCCTTTACACATCTCAGTTTCCAACAGAATATTCATAGCTATGACATCTGTCACATCCCTGATAATTGTAAAATATTTTTGTCAAGCCTCTTTGAGGCAAAATACTTTCAGCAAGACTATCCCTCTTCATGAAACATAATTCAGATCTTTTCAGGAATTTATCATTTTAAAAATGCATGAAATGGAACTTTGTATAAAAGTGCAGTAATAAATTTAACATTTTAAATTAATGTTGAGTGTTGTTTAACTAGAGTTTTCTATTTCAGGTGGCATATTGAAGCCTAGGTTCTACAAACTGGCTCAGACAGAAGTTAGTTCACAAGATGCTCCAAAGGTGGATGGCTTGGTAAGCATCACATTTATTATCTTGGAAAGCTTCTACAATCTTTGCAAAAAGCCCTTGTAGATTAAATTGTGTCTGAAAACTCCCTTGTAAAGAGTAAATTGTTTCCAAACATATCCCATGTAATTAAATGATATCCAAACTAATCCCTTGTAAAGAGGAAATTGCATCCAAACAATTCCCTTGTAATTAAATGATATCCAAATAAATCCCTTGTAATTAAATTATATCCAAATAAATCTATTGTAATTAAATGATATCCAAACAAATCTCTTGTAATTAAATGATATCCAAACAAATCCTTTGTAATTAAATGATATCCAAACAAATCTCTTGTAATTAAATGATATCCAAACAAATCCTTTGTAATTAAATGATATCCAAACAAATCTCTTGTAATTAAATGATATCCAAACAAATCCTTTGTAATTAAATGATATCCAAACAAATCCCTTGTAAAGAGTAAATTGGGTCCAAATAAATCCCTTGTAAAGAGTAAACTGTGCAAACAATCCTTTGTAAAGAGTAAATTGTATCCAAACAAATCCCTTGTGATTTTTAAATGATATCCAAACAACTCCAGTGTGATTTTTAAATGATATCCAGATAAATCCCTTGTGATTTTTAAATGATATCCAAATAAATCCCTTGTATAGAGTAAATAATATCCAATCAAATTCCTTGTAAATAGTAAATAATGTCCAAGCAGATCTCTTGTAAAGAGTGAATAATGTCCAAACAGAACTCTTGTAAAGAGTAAATAATGTCCAAGCAGATCTCTTGTAAAGAGTAAATGATGTCCAAGCAGATCTCTTGTAAAGAGTAAATAATGTCCAAGCAGATCTCTTGTAAAGAGTAAATGATGTCCGAACAAATCCCTTGTAAAGACTATATACAGTGTGACCCCACTATAATGCGCTCCGCTATAATGCGAATTCGGATATAACGTGGTCGTGGCGTGGCTCCCGAAATTTTGTATATCATTCGCACTTAAAAATAAAAAACATTTTTGGGTTCAAAGTTTATTATCATTATGGGAAGAGATCGCGTATGAATTCTAATTTAATACGATTGTGGCATCGTCCCTGCAATTTTGATTACATGTATGTGTGTTTTATTTTTTTTAAGTACGAGAAATAGTGTGTAAAATGTTTATTATCATTCTGAGGAATAGTTCTAGTATGATTTCAAATATAATACGATCGTGGCGTAGCTTCTTAAATTTAACAATTTCACCAGGTTCGTGAAGTGTTATGCCAATTTTAACATTATCAGAAATGTTACTTATTACTGATCCATGAGTAAAGCCAGTAAGTCGTCTTTGTGATTGTCTTCAATTAAATCTGTTTAGTCGTTGCACAAACAATAACTGACATGTGTTTTATTTTTCACTGCATACATATACACAACCAAGCAGAAAGTACGTAAAATAAAGTGCAAAACGTTTAGTCTAGGATTGCTTTGGGCGTCGGCAATGTCGCAAACTGCGATTTTATTTTCCTTATTGGTGGCAAAATATACCATCTGGCGACTTTTTTATTGGCGACATTGTTGGCTGTTTAAACTTGTATATACAACCATTGGTTTGGAGTGGAGAAATTCAGAGACCCCATAAAAGGTAACCGCAAACGAGATATAAAATGCACTGAAATTTATATATTGTTGCATAAACAATTTCTTTGTCTATACTGAAATACCATCTTAACAGTGTATTGTTACATCATAATCAGTTTATGCTGACATTGAGCATGGGTAATGTATGTTTTGAGATATCTGCTTTTTTTGTTGTTGACATTTCTGGTAGCGGAGATCAACTGGACCAAGCATTGTCTCGTAATCTATCTTTGTCAGATTTTCGGCCGGTCGCTAGTAATTAATATATTTACTTAGATTGATATTTGTATGTAGATGGTAGGTGAAATTCATCTTCTTTCCATTTAGAATTAAATCATTCAGAACACCCACATTTTTATAATCCTTGTCATCAGACCAGAGCACATGCGTCTCTATCATACGTTGACCCTTTGTTAAATTTCTGATGCATGAGTGCAAGGCAGCATCACTCCGCTACCACAGATGTAAAAAAAATAATTAATAAAAAACCATCTTGTAGCCTATTCAGTAGACAAGAGGAACTATAACTACAATTGACCAAACGACGGCCAAATAAAATAGTTTGCTGATATTTCACAGGAAACAGATTACCTTTGAAGCACCAATTGTTATGAAAACGTACTCAGCAAATGGAGAAAAACAAAATAGTCTTAATCATGCAGTACAATTATTTGATGTTGCCACCACAATAAGAAATGGGCATTTGTTTGGTTTTTCAAAGTTATCCTTTAGCGGTGACTTCAATAACGCATGCACCCGTCATCAAATGAAGCCGACTACAATCTTTAAAAAAAAAACAAATAGCTTTTTATTCAAAGGAAGTCAGTTCCAAATGACTGGAACACTTTAACTGTGCCGTGAAAGTTACCATTTTGTTGGGATAAAGTTTATGCTTCTGAACGCTACTAACAGCAGCTTAAAACACAAACTAACTTTTACCGACTTGGGACTTACTGAAAAGTAAATGTGCTTCGTCATTCGTTATGTAAGTGTGCTGTATTTTTCCACTGAATTCAGACCAATATGACTGTGACAAAATTATTGAATATTTCAAAGCTGTGTGCATATTTTCGATGGAATTACTTGTATTGTGGATTCAATGTATATGATGAGGTTCGTAGGCGAGTATACGGAGTTGATACTCTATTCGTGCTATACATTAGACATGTATATATAAACAGTATTCACATATGTGTACCAATTCATGGTTCTCTAAATAAAGTAAACTATTATATATGTCTTCATTAAAGGTGTATTTCTCATTTAATAGGGATGTTAAACGAAAATTGGAAATCTGATTATCGGTTTTGAAAACGATTATCGGTTTTTGTTTTTACAAAACGATAATCGAATTAAATATTTTTTACCATTTTGTAGTGAAAATGTTAAAAATGCCAGAAAAAAAATCATTTATGCATTTGTTTAGTGTTTACATTTTAATACAATATGGCTAGCAGAGAAGAAGGTGTGTTTGTTTAAAATTTGTGAGCGCTCCATGCAGCATGTTTGTAAATGAATACATTTATTGTTGAAAGATGTAAATAGTTAGTCGACCAACCAGTCGCTAAGTTCTTTGATGTCCGAAATTGACAACAATAAACTGTTAATAGCTACAGTCTCTGTTGTTGAGGACTGGTCTCTGCTGGTTGTGTCTTTTCAAGTTTACAAATATGGCTGGTCGTATAAATAAATCTGATGTATGGGAAAACTTTGAAAAAATTTCATCAAGCATGGCTCGCTGTAAACTGTGTTCACAACAAATAAGTCGGAGCGGTGGTACTACTACTGGATTGCATGCACATTTGCGTAGTAAACATCCCGGAATTGCGGCTCCTTCAAATGTTCAGCCACGATTAACAATATTTATTGGAACACAAAGAAACTGTCCTGATAGTCATCAAGAAAAAGTTACTACTGCTGTAGCTATGTTTGTCGCTGAAAACATGCTACCAATTTCGTTTGTTGAATCCAATTCCTTCCGTGATTTAATGGCTTTGGTGGAGCCGCAATATCGTCCTCCATGCCGTCAGACGATGCGCGTCTATATGTTATGGTATGTAATGAATGTCTTTTATTCGCAAGAGGCATTCACTAACTTGCATTATAAGAATATATTTCTTGTAATTTCAGTGTAGGACAAAAACCGATAATCGGTTTAAAATCGGATTTCTACAAACGATAATCGGTTTTGAAAAAAAAAATGATATTAACATCCCTATTTAATATGCATCAATTTAAGATGGTAACTGCTGATGAAGCACTTATTTTACCGCCCGCATTTTATTACACAATTTTTTTTGGTTACATGCATCATTTTCTTCAGCTAACTGACCCTCGTTGCTTATAACATGGTTAGGTCTATAACGCGTTCGGTTTCTTTGGCTCCTGACTACAGCGTTATAGCGGGGTCACACTGTAATGTCCAGTCAAACCCCTTTACAGAATAAATAACATCCAGTCAAATCCCTTGTCAAGAGTAAATAATGTCCAGTCAAATCCCTTAAGAGTAAACAATGTCCAAGCAGATCTCTTGTAAACAGTAAATAATGTCCAGTCAAATCCCTTGTAAAGAGTGAACAATGTCCAAGCAAATTTCTTATAAACAGTAAATAATGTCCAGTAAAATTTCTTGTAAAGAATGAATAGTCTACATAAGCATTAGTAACTTTATATGCATGTTCTTTATTATAATTGTCAACTTTAACAAACAATTGTCCTGCATCCGTCAACCTTAATTTTCACAATATACTGAACAATCGCTTCCAAATCAGCTGCACAAACTTAAAACCATTTTGTTTTAAAATTCTATTTTATTATTAAAACATATTCCTGAGATCACATAGAGAATATAACCAGCTAGAATTTGTATTCGTTAATGTATACACTATTGAGTTCCCATTTCTTGGTGTGATTGTAGGCCTGTAGCTTCTTACTGGCCAGTTCAGAATGTTTGGATTACAACCAGCTCTATGATGCATGTATCACTCTGCTGATGGCAGGTCTGAGGTGCGATAAGACGCAGGACAAACTCTCTATTATGGTAATGTATCATCATGTTAATACAGGCCTTCAGTAGAAATGTATCATTTATTAAGTAAATTGCTTATATTGAGGTACAGTCAGTTAAAGTTACATGTGTTAATAGATGTCTGGTTTAAAATATAACATACAGGACATATTCTCCATTGTTGTAATGTATCTGGATGTATACACAGGCCTTGAACAGTATTATTACATTGTATACAGTAAATTGTATGTATCCAATGAATACACAGGCCTTGAACAGTATTATTACATTGTATACAGTAAATTGTATGTATCTGGATGTATACACAGGCCTTGAACAGTATTATTACATTGTATACAGTAAATTGTATGTATCCAATGTATACACAGGCCTTGAACAGTATTATTACATTGTATACAGTAAATTGTATGTATCCAATGTATACACAGGCCTTGAACAGTATTATTACATTGTATACAGTAAATTGTATGTATCTGGATGTATACACAGGCCTTGAACAGTATTATTACATTGTATACAGTAAATTGTATGTATCTGGATGTATACACAGGCCTTGAACAGTATTATTACATTGTATACAGTAAATTGTATGTATCCAATGTATACACAGGCCTTGAACAGTATTATTACATTGTATACAGTAAATTGTATGTATCCAATGTATACACAGGCCTTGAACAGTATTATTACATTGTATACAGTAAATTGTATGTATCTGGATGTATACACAGGCCTTGAACAGTATTATTACATTGTATACAGTAAATTGTATGTATCAAGCTTCAACTTGCTTTCTGACGTATGTATTACTCAGTGTCAGATCCTTCATATCAGTTGATTTACTATCAGTTATGGCTAATTGTACTTGACAACACATTACATAAATGTAAATTTTATCAACAAATATTGGTCAGCAACATCTTGTTGTTGAATTGTAACCAGTCTAGAATGATTTCCCTTTCCCATACCATTGTAAATGGCTTTTAAATGTTCATGATGATAGTTAAATTTTACAGGATTCTTCCGTGATCGAGTACAACTTCCTGATCACATGGAGGCTCCTTGCATGCCTTCCTCCATCAGTACAATACCTGAAATCCTTAGAAACAGGAGACCCCACACATCTTGAGGATCCTCATTTGCTGCACACTTTACGCTGGGCACCACGGCTTGGAGAAAAAGTCTTCACCAGCTGGATCAAGGTAAAATGATGATGATCATTATGATAATTTTTAGACTGCTTTATATAACTTGTTGATTTGTCCTTTCTTTCAATCGATATGTTCTGAAAAACTTACTAGCAGAATTGGTTTTAATAAACTCAACATAAATAACATTAATGAGTTATGGGTTTTTTCATTGCTAGATCAATTGATTAAATTTTCTGGCAATTACAGCAATTTGTATTTTTTTAAAAATATTTCTACACTGACATGCAAGACTTGTTAAAATGTCAGCTTAATCAAGCGGCTTTTGATGATATTCTGCCAGAAACATCACTTTCAGACAGAATTTTATTCTTTCCCTTGCCTTTTTGATAAAGAACCTATTTTGTTGGAATCCCTCTTTACCTGTGAAACTGAATAATGTATTCTCAGAGTTGGTCCTTACATGCATATTGGTTTCATTCATTAAAACTATTTGGGGTATTTTCTTGTCAGTCAAAACTTGGTCAGTGGAAGCCTGGTCTAGTGGTATGTGTTTCTGTGAGTCATATCCCACAATATTATTGTCAGAGTGAGTTTAGTATTTTATTTTTCTTTCACACCCATATAGGATTGCTTGGTGAAGCAAGGACTGACCACCCAGCAGGCTGAGACATTGTTGTGCAGTGTTAACAGTGCAGTTAACAATATCCAGTTTGACACCAAGCTGGCTAACAACTTCTTACAACGACAGATTAGACAGGTATATAATCCTAATTTGCTATTACCACATGACAGCAAAACTTTAATGTCTGATTTTCTCACACATGTTTTGCAGAAAGTAAGACAAAATTTGAATATAAATAGCAACATAATTCTTTCAGTTGTCAAAAATAAATTTTGTTGCCATAAATTGTAGTTTCTGAACATTACTTGCCAAGTTTCTAAAAGTTTTTTAAAAATTATTTATATGTGTGCCATTTTTAAAAGGAAATAAGTTTTTTTTATAACTTACAGCAAATCTCAAATTAGAATTTAATCATGTTTTGACTTCAATCTACATATATTATTGATGTTATTTCAGTCAAAAAGTTTTGGAAATCCCATATGACCATCGATGCTAATATTATTGATCTTTCATTGCTTCCTTGACAAAGTAGGAATAACCATTTGATTAATGTTAAACCACCATGATTATGTTCACACAGTTATAATTCTCTTTTAAGTTAATTAACACTTTGGAAAATATTATTACCATAGTCTTGTACACCAATTGCTTTTTATCTATTAATGTAATTGGTGAATAGATGTTTTTTTAACCAATATATTGTTTACTTTTGCTTTTATCCATTAAACAAAATTAAAATTTATGTTATCTAATGTTTTGTGGCAAATTTTTTATTATGTTTGCATGTGTGCTTGCATATTTTAATGAAACTGAGCTTCAGGATGAAGATTGATTTTAAGACAATTGATGCCATTACAGAGCATGATATGTTAAAAGATGAGAATTAAAACAATTGATGCCATAACAAAGCATGATATGTTAAAAGATGAGAATTAAGACAGTTGATGCCATAACAAAGCATGATATGTTAAAAGATGAGAATTAAGACAATTGATGCCATAACAAAGCATGATATGTTAAAAGATGAGAATTAAGACAGTTGATGCCATAACAAAGCATGATATGTTAAAAGATGAGAATTAAGACAATTGATGCCATAACAAAGCATGATATGTTAAAAGATGAGAATTAAGACAGTTGATGCCATAACAAAGCATGATATGTTAAAAGATGAGAATTAAGACATTTGATGTCATTACAAAGCATGATATGTTAAAAGATGAGAAGACATTTGATGTCATTACAAAGCATATGTTACATTACATTGATTGTGTTAATATAGTAAGATAAAAAAATGTATAGTTTTTCAAATTGAGGTTTTTCCATTTAAAGGGATATACCCAATTTGCAAGGCAAATTTCAATGAGACCTACACTCTACAGACATTACTTCCCCATATACCATTTATATAACTGGTGAACATCATTTTGATTTGCCTTACAGTCATGGTACATGATTTTAAATGAAACAATAGCCTTCACCAGAAGTCAAAGAGATTATCTTTGAAAGAAATGATGATAAAAAAATTTATGAAAATGGTGATTACATTGGAGTACCATAAGAAAACTGAAAGTTATTATTCAACACCTATCATTAGTGAGCTTAATTTGCACAATTAGTTGAACTATACAATTCCCTTTCATCTCTTTTATGCTTTTCAGATTGAGAATTTGCCAATGAAATACCAAGATATCATCAGTCCAGCTCATCTTCCAGGAATTGCTTCAGTTCTTCTACTGGATGCCTTGATTGCTAAAGTACACGTATCCCTGGATGATACATTTACAAAAGCTATGGTAACAATGATACAATCTTTTCACTTATTCTTATGTGTAAGCTACAATTGTAAGATTTATCTTCATGTAACGTCTTTATTCAACTGTACTATCTATTCATTTTATGTGTAAGCCACAAGTTTAAATTTTACCTACATGTATCTTTTTTTCTTTTGTCTTATGTACCATTGGTCCATTTTATTTATAAGTTACAAGTGTAAGTTTAATTTACATGTATCTTTGGTCCATTGTTCTCTCAGTTTGTTGATGTGCAAGCTACAAGTTTTATATACATCTTTTTCCATTGTACTGACTGTTCACTTTTTGTTCATGGAATAGATATTTCTGATTTGGGGTTGAAAAAAGAGAGGTTTTCATTTGGAAGAAAGTCCTGTTGTTTCCATAAAAGAATCGTTGTTCCTTGAGGCCTTAAATTCTTGGTTGATTCTAGACTCTGATTGTTATTATCAACAAGGAATAGGAAACATCTAGTGACATTTTTAAAACACACAAAGAACCACACATCTATTTTTTAATTATCAGATATGATTTTTCTCGGTTTTAAAATGGAATTCCACTTTTCTCCTGATTTGAATCCGATTTTTCTTTAATATAGTCCATTGGTTTTTTAAATAATGTCTGATTGTTTTTTTTTTTGTGTGTTGTTTTTAACCGTTCCTTTCGGTCCCATTCCACAACAACCATTGTAACGTATTCACACCATATATTAGTTATCCCACGACTCTGGTAAAGAGTATTCTGATTGATCAAAAGTTTAAATTCATCCAATGAATCTTTGTGTAAAGGAAACGGATGGCAATGGAAAGAAGAAACGTGCTTACAAAAAATGGCGTCCCTAGTTGTTGAGAGAGACTATAACACCAAAAGTTTAGATAAAGGTTTTAAAAAAATGGAAGGGAATGACTGGAACGAAGTGTCGACGGAAATTTAGTTGGTCAGTTTATAAGAAAACAGAACACTTGAGGACTGGCATTTTGTGCCCTCAGCAAATATATAAATTACAGAAGTTGTTGTTAAAACAATCTGGAACCGCACCTACAAATGAAGCTGCATACAGAAAAAATGAAGCCATTTGTCAGAATATGTGTACTGCATGTCACCAATACAAGCCGGAGCTTGAAACGAGAAAGGCTGTCATTGAGAAGGAAAACAAATGATTGCATATTGAGCCAGCAAAATAATTGGTGACAAAAAGGAAGACTAAATAAATCTTTCTTAAAGCCGCAAAAAGAGCTCAGCTGACATATCAACAGGTTGTGTTCAGTGGACAAAAAGACAAGTGAATATATGGGATTTTTTGTATATAGATGATGTATTTGGGTGTTTAATTTACATATTTGTTATGCAAAGAGAGAAGGGTAATATGTTGGCAGCAAAAAATGCCTAATTATTTACTTAATTGCGACACTGACATGCACATGAAATAATTTAAGTACCAGTAGTATTGGAGAACAAATTCATGTGACAATATTGTACAATTATTCAAATTTTTGGTAAGTTTGTTAGTTTTTCAAATGATTATTTTGTTACATATTATGGTCATGAATTGCACCAGGAGCAGATTTTCATGCATGTAAAATGCATTTTTAGTCGGGGGTCTTCGACCCTGGAACCCACTGATGAGGGGCATTGCCACTCGAGATCCCGTTGGGGGAGTACCCTCAAACCTCCCTTTCACATTTTCAGTTTGGATTTTTTAAAGGTCAAAATCATGTCTGAATTATTGTCAAGTATATTTTTGTCCTGTAGGAGCATTAAAAAAATTCCTCTGATTATAGTCATTCTGAATGATCCCTTAATCATTAGGTAAAAATGAATAGTGATTGGTTAAGTAGAATTTTGTGGGTTTAGTGACATTTTTAAGCACATCAAAGGCTATACATAGTGGTCATCATATTTGGTGGATAAAGAATCCATGAAACCCCAGGAAGAACCAGCAATCCATGGGAAGCTACTGGCAATGATTTCTCACATACCCACATTGGATGAGCTGAAAATTGAAGCCATGCGGACAGAGGTGAGATTTCAGTGACCCGTAAAGGTGAGCACCTTAGACCACATGGCCATCTGGGGTCTCAGTATAAAGAGTGAGTGTGGAAGATAGAGGAAAGTTTTATATATTGGCATTAAGTTTTTATAAAAATAATTATGTAATCTTGATCAATTTGTCAGGCCTGGCTTTGTGGAAGATAGAGGAGAGTTTTATATATTGGCATTAAGTTGTTTTCATCAAAATAATTATGTAATCTTAATCAATTTGTCAGGCCTGGCTTTGTGGAAGCTTAACTAGGTGATCAATTTGGCATGTGGGTATGTCTTTATGTCTGTCCACAACTAGATTAAAGTAGTGTTAAAAGTCCTTTGCTTTTCCTTTGTTTCATCCTAAGGTTGTTTATGCAAGTCTTCATTTTTAAAGTTTTAGAGCTTTCTTGCATTTAAGTGGCACAATATAAAAATGATGATGTTCTGTTAATTGATAAGGCATACATTTTAGTACCAATATGTCCCACCCATCTTGGATTTAGAATATAGGATCAGTATGCACTTATCTTTTTCTACCTTGATAGGGTCAGTGTCATGTTTCTTTTGCTACAAATAAGGCAAAAAACCCATGGGGGGAAACAAGTGCCAGAGTCAGTGATGTAAAATAGGGACAGTTGGCAAACCGGAAACATACATATTTTTGTTGTTGTTGTTGTTGTTGAGGGTCTAACTGACCAAACAGTTAAGAAGTTTGAGGAGGCTCCCTGCCAGAGCTGCTCACATTTTCCACTTCTTGTTCACCAGAGTGATTACATTATCCACTCCTTGTTCACCAGTGATTACAGTATCCACTCCTTGTTCACCAGAGTGATTATAGTATCCACTCCTTGTTCACCAGTGATTACAGTATCTACTTCTTGTTCACCAGTGATTGCAGTATCCACTCCTTGTTCATCAGTGATTGCAGTATTCACTCCTTGTTCACCAGAGTGATTACAGTCCTTGTTCACCAGAGTGATTACAATATCCACTCCCTGTACTCTGATCATTTGCATTAGCAGATAATGTTTTTGTCATCTGATTGTCATGATCTTTGTCAACTTATTTTCTAAACATGTTTAAGGATTAATTGACTTTTCTTTAGTGGCATGGATAGGTTAATAAAAATTACTGCATTAAATTGTACTTTGTGAAGTTCACATAACAGAAGTTTAACTGACAATAAACCTGTTTCTTTCCAGGATGAGATAGACCCACACAAAACAATGGATGTGGCCCAGGATTTGATCCCTGCTTCACTCAGATTAGTGGAGGCATTCACTGTTTATCTTAGGTAAGATCCTTACAAGACAGCAATGTACTCCATTTTTGTATGTGTGAAGCATAGGTAAAATATTGCTGTCGCCTTTCTAAAGGTAGCATTGTTCTTGTAGGCATTGATGACAACATTAGATTTTTGTTTTTCATTCAGCTTAATTTTTCTTGTACTGTTACATTTACAGTCAATAAAGCTTATTAATCAGGGAGGGCACTTGTTAAAGGCAAAAGGATGTTCTAGTGATTGACTCTTCACTCCTGTAACTTTGCTGGGTATTTGGGTAGCTCTGTTCATTCCACATACATAGAATATCTGTATGTTAGTTTCACTGTTTATAGGATTCGGACATATTCTAAGCTCTGGTAACCTGGTTAACTCAAGATTATATGACACAATGCATTCTGTAATTCGGAAGCGGGAGGTTGTGAGTTCGAACCTTGTCTAAGTTGTATCAAGGACTGTTACTAACAGCTGCCTCGCTAGGCGCTCAGCATTAAAATGTTAGTGTTAGGACCGTTCAACCTAGTGTCAGAATAATGTGACTGGGTGGGACATTATGCTACATGTTTGCGGCATGATGCCCCAGTGCTAGACATCACTATAAACTACCACACTGCAGACATCATAGCATTATGACTGAAAAATTGTTAAAGCTACATTAAAAATCCTAATTATACACATTCTGTAATTGGTGGAGAAAGTAGTTTTATAGTAAATTTTGTTTCTCCGATAATATGAATGGTGTTTCTCTGATAACACTTACCCAATCACATTACTGAGATTCCTCCCGCCTTTCCCCACAGAGTAAGCATCTTTTTTAGAGTTTTACTCAAGCTTTAATCTCGTGATATAAAGGATTCTATTGTCCACTTAGCTGGAACAAAAGGAGTTAACCTGTAAGAGTTGCTTCCCTTTCCCTTTTAGGTACATGTACATTAAATCCTATGTTTGGTAACTTTTAAAAATAACACAGCCATCTGTCCTGTTTCTGTTTTGAATTTTGCCCTTGATATGGCTTTACCAATTGGATATGTGTCTAAATTGCATGCATGTTTGTTCCAAAATGATTTGCATGCTGCAAAATTGCACATTTTAATGAACAGGTGCTATTAGACCCACACTTCATCCATCTCTATCAACACAGATTTAGTGGGCTGATTTATTGGACTATTAGGAAGATAACCATGTGTCTAAATGGGATTAAAATCTACTCAGCATTAGATAACTTGTGTAAACTTGATTGAGATAACTTTAATATTTTTTAGTCTTCATTTTGCATGCATCATTTACATTTTTTTTAATGATTTATCAAATTGAGGAAGTTTATGTTGTTACTTAAATTTCTTTCTTAGATTAATACGGAGGTGGAGATTTTCTATCTTACTTAAATAGCTCCTGGAACTTGATGTATGTTTAACCTGAATAAAGAGGTACATTGCTTAAACTGCATAATGAGGTAAATTGCTTAAAATACATAAGTAGGTAAATGCTTTAAACTGCACAAAGTAACCAGGTTCAAAACTAATCTGGAATGATATTGATAGCCCAGATATAATTTACAAACAGTTAAGTTAGTTATAGAAGTCAAATTTGGCAAGACTATGCCAGTCTTTACATGTAACTCAAGAACTTTCAACTCCATTTATTAGATCCTGTATTCTGAGCCAGCTGAATGTAATGGATGAGGAAGTCATCACACCACGACGACTGCAGGCATTCTCCACAGTGATGAGTATTGCATCCAGTTCAGCATCCAAGATTTCCTTCCTGGGAATCACTGTACTCAAGGCCTTACCAGGACCCATTAAGAGCACAGTGGAGGCCTGGGGAACTAGCACCACTAATGGTTTCCCCACTCAGGGCAGTTGGGTAAATATGTTTTTGGTTTTGTTTCACCTGGAAAGTATGGACAAGATATAGATATCACATACCTGGGCAAATATCACATTATTTCTGTCTAGCTAGTAAAGTATTGATGAGATGTATGTATCACAATGGCTTCTCTAGTCAAGGCAGCTGTGTTTTGTCATGCCAGCAAAATGTAGAGAGGACATGTATAACAGCAGCTTCCCCAGTCAGGTCAACAGAGTATATTTTACGCGTCATTTTGTCTCTCTTGCAAAGCGTGGTTGAGACATAAATAACACTTCTTTTGACATTATCTCTGTCGGCAGAGTCCTAAAGTAATCATATTCTGTATCGATCAAATCATGGTATGTTTTCATCAACAGTTTTTTTTTCACAACATAGCTTTACTGGGAATTTTGATTTAACTAAATTTTATATGCAGCTTTGTAATAATAAGACTTTGAAAGAGTAAATCCAGTTTTTTTCTATATTATCATTAGGACCCTTTTGTTTCCACTCCTTTACCTTCCTAGGGGGCCCCGAGTGGCCGAGTGGTCTAAAGCGCTGTCTGTTATGGACCACTGCCATCTCACCTCTGCGTGTGTTCGAGTCTAAGATTCGGCAAATGTAGTTATGTGAGAAAGCTTGCCAGTAGCTTCTCGTGGGTCGGTGGTTCTTTCTGGGAGTTGTCCGGGTTCTTCCTCCACCATTAATACTGGCCACCATGTATGGCCTATATTGTGCTGAAAAAAGGCGTTAAACCATAGAAAACAAAAAACATTTACCTTCCTAGGGCTTGTTGGACTTCAACTAAATTTGGTTTTCACAGGTCGGGGAAAAAGTCTGGGAATTTTTATTTATAATTTTAATACATTCCCCAGTCATATTAATGTTAGGAAAATAAACTCTGTACCTTCTTGAAAAGATGACACCCCATATAGACAAGGGGATGAAAATAGTATCCATTAACTCTGTTTACCACCGCATATGGCTACCCATCAATCTGATGTTTACTAGTTTTAAGTTTTCACTGACACTAACAACATAGTAGTGCATGACTTCCCCAAATCCTTGAATACTATTGCTAAACATTTGTTCTGACAAATATTCTTGAACTGGAGGATCACTTAATGAATTCATGTCAGAATTCACTAATTTGTATCACCATTTTCACTAATTGAGACCCTGGATGGTTGGTAGCTATGGTTATGGCATTGTTTCTATGGAAAGAAACCTTATGCCAATATGAATATTCTGTTTTAGGGCCTTTTCATAAGATAATTCATGTGGATGGAAATTTTTCTTTTTCAGTGTCTCCATAAGACATAATTCCAGTGTAGAATATTTTACACCTTTCTAAATATTCATTTTCAGCATAGTACCTTTTCATAAGACATTATTCTTTAAAGAGAAAGTTTGTACCAATCTGATTATTCTATTTCAGCGTAGTGCCTTTTCAGCAGACCTAATTCCTGTGGAGAGTTACATAGATGCCAGCCTGAAGACTCATATTGGAACCTTGTCAGGTATATGTTTAGATACATATCTTCTGTTTTTGCCACTAATTACATTGAAACTTGCTGGTACATGCTTCTAAAGGAACACACAATTTTGTCATTTATAGACAGGTATCTTTCATATTGAAGTGAAATCTCAGACAGTACACATCTTTATTGTACTTTTGTTTTTAGCTTAAGCTCTTTTTGAATTGCTCAAGGGAATAAGTTACAAATAGTAAAATAAATACAATCATTTTCTTCTTTACTCAGCTTCATTAATTATTCAGTCTTTTTGCATTGGAATATTGGTCGAGTTGAATAGCATCATGAAGTAAAAATGTTTAACATTATCAGCAATTTATAATGCTTTACAACATGAAACAATTGTTAAATTCTTTTATAGATTAAGACTGTGACAAAATAGAATTAAATTCTCTCATAGATTAAGCCTGTGACAAATTAGTTGTTGTAGGGTTTAATGCCATTTTTCATCACAAGATAGGCTATACATGGCGGCCAGTATTAATAGTAGAAGAAGAAACCGGGGTAACCCCGCAAAGAACCAATGACCCACAAGAAGCTACTGGCATGCTTTCTCACAAACGCACATTGGCCGAATCTGAGACTCTACTTTTTCTATGCATGGCAAGACATAACTGTCCATTTTGTGGCATAGAAATAATCAGATCTTATGCATAACCATAATTCAACATAGGTCATCCCTCTCTGTTTCTTTTCACCTTTCTAATGATGTATCGTCATACTTTTTTGGAAATTGATTTAATTTTATTTTCAATGCTCAGTTACTTTTCACCTATTTAAGGATACAAGTCACCCATAAAGATCTTATATAAATGTACACTTTAAAGTAAACTTTTAAATGGAGTTGAGTAAGAGCTATCTTCAAGAGTCTTTTATTCTACAAGATTTTTATTTCAAAAAACCCGTTGGCCAAGAAAACCACAATATGATATTGTGAAATGACTTTTAAAACTGAACACCTTGATCTGACGTTACATTATGATGTCATTTGTGACACCCTGATATGTTGTTATACAAGCATAACATTGAGGAAAATTTATACAAGTTTATGGGTCTAAATTACATTGTACTTATATGATTAAGTTTTATTTCACATTGCATTTTCATTGCATTGTAATAATAAAACTTTGGAAATACTATTTACCAGATATCTAAGGACAAAACACACCATGCTGAAATAGGAGCATTGGTTGCTGTGTTGGTGGAGCATTGGATTCATAATTCAAGAGTTGCGGCTTAATGACCCACCCAGGTCTGCCTCAGTGTCCATGGGAAAAGCACTTAGTTTGCATGATATAGTCAGTAATGTGTTATAAGTGCTGTGAAAACCAACAAAAAGAAAAAGAAAGCAAAATTATAGTTCTGAAAATGATTATATTGTTTTTTGACTTGAGCATCTTGCAATAATTTTATGTCACTGAAGTTATGAAATATTGAAAATTTACTGTAATTCCTCTATACATAAATATGATTGATAATTAATCTGACAATATTGTTATTTCTTTTCCAGCTCATGGCCTGTTTACGATCCAGACTTCCATGAAGCATCTGCTAAAGTCGCTGTGTAAATTTGTGTCAGACCTTGTCACGTAAGTGTTTATTGTATTATGTAACGTTCAGACTTCCTGAAATGAAGATAAATCAGGTACAGTCGACTCCACTTAACTGCACATCGGTTAACTGCACACTTCAGATAACTGCACGTAGTCACGCTGGTCCTGTTTTTCCCCAATGCTTTTCAATGGGAACAAACTTCGGATAACTGCACTTCGCTTAAATGCACGATAATTTTATGCCCTTGGCACATTATTCAATACAATTTTACTCCGGTTAACTGCACAATGTATAGTCATGATCAGTTATTGCCAGTCCACTGCTGTAGCGCTTCAAATAAGCCGACAGTTAAGCCGGTAAATGCAACTTTTGTAAATGATTGACATGTAAAGGACGCCCTATGTGCTATATACATGTATATCTGTGCCCACTAGGGAGTAATAGCGTGGGAAAAATCATTGTACAGCATGGGAAACATTTCTCTAAACCGTTCGGGTGTGAATGATTTCAAGCCAAAAAATGGATGGTTGGAAAGATGGAAAATGTGCAACGGAATTCAATTTAAACAACAACATGGTGAAAAACAGGATGCAGACGACTTTGGAGCTGAACGCTTTTTCTGTAGGAGTACACCCAACATTATCTGACAGCAGTTTTCGAATAACAAGCGATAATTCCTTGATCCATTGGTTGAATCAGCGAAGAAGTGTTCGGAGAAAGGAAAACAAGCTTAACATTTAAGTAAAAGTTGAAAGAGTTGATTCTAATCATTGTTTAAATTTATTTTTCACATATATTCGTGCCGTGCTGATTTAAAGCTGTACTGTACTGAACATTGGTTAACTGCACACTCCGGTTAACTGCACAGTCTCGTGATGGGCCCGAGGGTGTGCAGTTAAACGGAGTTGACTGTACTTGTGTCACATTTGCATGCTGCAGCAGCATCGTGATTTAGTCTGTTCATCAGTCCATACTTGTATTATTTTGACCATCTTAAATAAGCTTGTGCAAAATCACTGTCGAGATGAATAAAATTAGATTGGCAAATTATGCCAATTTTTATTGTCCCCTGATATATGTCACAAGACTTTCAAGTAGATTCTTTTATGTTAGGCTCAAATGTTTTATTACTGTTTCATCTATTTGTAAACTTGAAATGTAATTAGCAGATAGATTCACTAGGATGCGCTGAGCACCTTATTTCTGCAGGTTTTAATATCATCTAATTGTATGTTGATATTTTGGTCTCACTTGTCGTACAGAAGAAAAGCTATTAAATTTACCTGCCCATCCAGCCCTCCTTTCATTTTACATTCCATCTGTCAGTCTGTCCATCTCACTTTGACTTTTACACAACTCTCATAATTATGAGTTGCAGCCAAGTTTGTGATTTTAATTTCAACCAGATTTGGTTTGCAGCTTGATATTGATAAGAACCTGGCCAAGTCATATTGTAATCTGTGCCATTGTTTAGGAGTGTGTTAGAGTCGCATTTGGTTGGTTTCACTCACTTTCTTTTCCTCAGTTACTATTGGATTTCAAACAAATTGTGGTTACTGCTGGATTTCAACATTGGTTACTAATGGATTGCAAATAAATTTTGTTTCCACTTGTATTTCTGCACACGAACTACCTCAATTATAATTGAATTCAACCAGATTTTATATGCAGCTTTATTTTCATATTATCTTTGATGACTTCAATTGTCAGCAGTCTGTGTTGTTTAGTTATAGCCCTTGTTTGTGAGACTTGCCAACAACACAGTGATAAATTTAGTATTTCAACCAAATCCTAATGGTGGCTTTATTGAAAAGGCCTTGCCACCTTTATAAATGTACTATACCTTATTTACCTTATTGCAATTGTCACCTAGCACTCTCAAACGATAATAAACTCTCCTACTTCCATCAAAAATGCGGGAGGCATTATTGTCTGGAAATCGCTTCTTAAAATTTGTATTCTTCGTGCTGTTTGGTATAAAGTGGATTCATATATTTTTGCAAGTGGTCCATTTCCAAAATGTGAAAAATTACATCTTTTTTTGGTTTATTAATTTAAATATTGAGATAGGGCTATGTTATTCATTAGGTCTTTAAATTTGTGGTTTGTAACAACAATGAAATCCATGAAAGATATCATCCTGCAAAAAATAGTGTTTGCAGTAAGTTATGAATGCAGGTCAGAGTATTCAAAGATGGCAATTTATTATTGTACCTGGTTACAAATATTTTTGCACAAGCAAATAGTATGTTACAGTCTTATAAGAACATGCATTTAAGAACTAATGTTGTTTGCTCTACAGTGCATTGAATTTGTGGTACCATCATTAAAACAAAATTGTACAAAGATGAAGCATATTCAACCTATCCCAGGTGTATTTAATTGGAATGACCTCAATTTTACAGCAGTAGAGTGAATGGATGGTATTACATGCTGATGATAAAAATATTTCTGAGTAATTTTTTGTGTGTATTTTAGGTGGTGTCCTGACACAGACTGCAGTAAGGAGATGGTGCGAGTCATGTTTCCTATGCTACTGGATGTCTCCACAGAATACTTGACTGAAACTGTGAGTTACCTCTCCAAAGTTTCCACATACTGTTTTCAAAATCAGTTGTGCATGTCTGATCTAGATTTTTAACCTAGTTTTTAAAAAAATTCAGTCATATCACTATGATGTCTGCATTGTAGCAGTTTATAGTGATATCTAGACCTGAAGCATCGTGCCACAGACATGTAACATGATGCCGCAGCAAGTCACATTATCCTGACACCAGGCTGACCAGCCCTAACAATTAACCTCTTAATGCTGAGTACCTAGCAAGGCAGCTGTTAGTACTATTTTTAGAAGTCTTTGGTGTGATTTGGATAGGGTTCGAACCAATGACCTGGGGTGTACACTATAACCACTATGCCACCGGAACTGTCCTACCAAAATTAATTTTAAATTAAACTTTAAATATAACAAAGTCTCTGTTCAAGTACACATTCTGTAAATACACTCAATTGACAATGCGTAATTATCGCATTGTAGTTTTTACTGATGACTACATACTATTTTAAACTGTAAAAGCTCCGTCATTTGTGTTGTAAGAGATGTGATTTCTGAAGATGTGTGGTTGTTTGAACGAGGCTTCTTACTTTGTCTTACAGGAATTGGAAAAACTGGCTTTTTAAAAGAGTTCGCAGTTTAAAAGCGGTGACTTAAAAGCAGGTTCATCCGTAGTACAGTTTTAAGGCCAGATCACAATATTCTCCTGTTAATAGTCTTTGAAAAGACAACAGGATATCATTTGGAGAAAACAATCCCATTCTACAGTTCATGCTTTCGTAGAACTTAATACTTGTGTTATTACATTAAATACAGAATTAGTCAAAGAGACATTGTCTCCTTGTTTAATGTTGTTGGTTGTTTTCTTTTACTAGAGTTTATTGGTGCGAAGGAGCTTGTTTTGTGTTATATCCCTTTTTGTGTTTTGTATTGGTTTGTCTCCAAGTTTCATATTGTTTCTACAAGACTGTAGTAATGCCTTGTTTTAGAATGGTGTTTCCAGGATTTAAGAAAGACATGATTTTATCCTGGCACATGGTTGATAAAGCACATTAAAAATAATGTTACATTTTCTAGTTATTCATGTCTCTTTCACAAAGATTAGGCTACATTTCAGGTATTGGGATATAACTCTTTCCATACCTGATTAGGTAACATATTTGAAAAAGAAGAAGCTAGTTTTGAGAGTAAAATAAGTTTGTTGATTAATACATACCCAGTCATAAACAAATACTCTCTCTCTCTCTCTCTCTCTCTCTCTCTCTCTCTCTCTCTCTCTCTCTCTCTCTCAATGACATTGTTACACTTTTTTGTATTTTAGCCACAAAAAAATTTGGGGGGTACAGTGTGATTATGTTTGAAGATGTATATATCATTTCTAAAATTGGTATCTTGTAGGTATCTATGTCCTTGGAGAAGTTTCTTGGACCATCTGATGGAGAGGATTTCCTTGAGAAGATGTATATACATGTTCTGACTGTCTGCCACAGTCTGGTTGTTGACTTCTCTGACACAGAAAGGTATGTTTTAATACCCCCAGTGTTTACAGTCAGGCCTTATTTTGGAGGTTTGTTTGCGGTATGGTGTGTTTCATGCCATGTTTTGGTGACTGGTGGGCTATACATAGCACCCAGTATATCTGAAGGAGGAAGAACTTCCAACCCACAGGAAACTACTGGCAAGTGTTCTCACATACCCACATTGGCCAAGCCTGAGACCCATGGCCTCATATTTTTTTTGGTTCTGTGGTCTTGTACACCCATCGCTGAGAAGCACATGGGCAGGATTGTGTGAAGCTCCGCCACACAGACACAAAATTTTTACAAGCATAATTTTTTATTTTTTTATTCATACGTTAGTGAATTTGTAAATTTATGAGTCATTAAAACAATCTTTAAATTTATATCTTTTTAGCCATTGATGAATTGTGATATTTTTTCATGACTTGGGATGTCATCTTTTTTATTGAATAAACCTGTAAGTACAATTGAGTGGAAATCACTTGAGTAGATAACTGTAATTTGGTTGTCATATTGGTATATATTTGTGGATGGCATAAATTTTATTAAATTTTTCATTTTGGTCTGTGTTGGGAGAAGACATTTTAGAAATACAAGTATAGTTTAAAAGATGTATGTCATCCTGTATAGGTCTTTTTATCAGGACTCGCAGACTTTGACTATTGAAAACATGTATTTCATTGTAGTATAAAAATAAGTAGGAACCATATACTCTTTTCCTATGTGAATACATATGTGGTTGATAGTTTTGATGTTAGGAATATTTAATCGTACACTGTACGTTGTTTCTTTTCTTTTATACTGCTAGACATAGACATGTGAATGTTAGTATTGATGTTAGGAATATTAATGTCACTGTATGAAGGCTCAGTACATGATTTTGTTCTTGTCATTGGCCTAATGGACTCAGTACTTGTCATTGTTTTTGCTTGCCATTGGCTTGAAAGTCAAAGTACATGTCTTTTTTGCTCATATCATTGGCTTGAAGATTCATGACATGTCTTTGTTCTTGCTTGTCATTGGCGTGGAGAACTTGGTTCATACCTTAGTACATGTATATTGTTCTTGCTTGTTATTGACCTAGAAGACTCAATATATTGCATTCTTGTCAGTGGCCTGGAAGACAGAGTTCATGTCTTTGTTCATGTGATTGGCATGGATGACTCAGTACATGTCATTGTCCTCGCTTGTAATTGGCCTAGAAGACTCACTATGTCGTTGTCTTTGCTTGTCATTGTCCTGGACAACTCAGTACATGTCATTGTTCTTGCTTGTCATTGTCCTGGACGACTCAGTACATGTATATTGTTCTTGCTTATCATTGGTCTGGATGACTCAGTACATGTCATAGTCCTTTGCTTGTCATTGGCCTGGATGACTCAGTACATGTCATTGTTCTTGCTTGTCATAGGCCTGGAAGACTCGGTACATGTATATTGTTCTTGCTTGTCATTGGCCTGGAAGACACAGTATATATATATATTGTGCTTGCTTGTCATTTTCATGGATGATTCAGTACATGTATATTGTTCTTGCTTGTCATTGGCATGGACGACTCAGTACATGTCATTGTTCTTGCTTGTCATTGGCCTGGAGGACTCAACACATATCTTTGTTCTTGCTTATCATTGGGCTGGAGGACTCAACACATATCATTGTTCTTGCTTGTCATTGGGCTTGAGGATTCAATACATGACTTTGTTCTTGTCATTGGCTTTGAAGACACAGTACATATTTTTTGTTCTTGCTTGTCATTGTCCAGGAAAACATAGTACATGCCTTTTGTCTTTATTGCTATTGACTCAATATATGTCTTGTTATTGTCAGTGGCCTGGAAGAGAAGATCATTCTTGACTGCCTTCAGTTCATGGAGAGTCATATAGAAAAGTCTGCAGCCAGAAAAGCCTTTGAAAAGTTCTACACTGAGACAGAAGGTGAGTAATAAGATTAACATCACAATTTGTTGATAGGAGTTAGAATGGATGATTGGTCATTCTTAATAAGAGGACAAACTTTAAAAGTCTCATTTGAGTTCAGTTTATTTGGCTATCAACTGGTTGACATACTGCAGAATTGGTGTTCTAAAAGGTCTACATTGAGACAAATGATGCAACAGAATAATGGAAGTTCCATTGAATTAGAAAACTTAATATATTTCCTGAATATTGTATGTTGGGATGTATAACATGCACATTTTAGATAAATTTGTTTTATATTTAAAAAGATGTGCACGTTTTGTGCTTTGTAAAGAAAAAAAAAAAAAAAAAAAGTGGGGGGTTTCCAGGTTGATGAAATGTGAAGATCATGGCACTAAAGATGCTTACACACGTTACATACACTTGTAAGATGTTGTCAAGTGCTGTTATTAAATAAATCAGTTATTCACCTCCTGTCAGGTGTGCATAGTACATTAGTGCACGTTAAACACAACCAAATACAGTGCAAGCCAATAACCTTCAAAATATGTGTTTAAGCTTTAAGATACTATGAATCTACAGTATATGCCCATCTGAATGGTATAGAAGTTAACAAACTGTCATACATTTCTTGTTGTTTTAGGCCGATAAAAATGGTTTAGTAATTTTTAAACTGTCACATTTCTTGGTGTCTTGAACTGTAGGTACCTGTCTGAATGATTTAGAAGTTTCCAGACCATAGTACATTTCTTGTAGTCTTGGACTGTTGTTAGATGATAAATGTTTGAACTCACTAAGTTCTGATAAAATGCATATTAAATTTTGATCTGAATGGTGGTTTTCTCAATGTTTACTAAATGCACATGTATGATAAACAACATGGAATATTACGAGAAGCATTATGTAACACTAACCTTTACATTGTATTGTATGTGCAAATCTAGTAGTTACAATATCATTAAAAAATACTTTTGTTGAAGTTGGTTTCCATGGTTTATAAAAGAAGTTTAAGTTGATGCTCAAAACTAGTCTATATAGACATTGCTTTACACAAAATTAAACAATTTTTCCATATACATTTTTCCAGATCTGAACAAGGTATTGCTGTCCTCAGCCAAAGAAAACCTGTCACCGCAGTTTGCAAGCAAGACTCTCAAGTTTTTCATCAAGCTTTTACAGCTAGGTATGTTCCATGTTATGTTTTATCAAACACCAGAAAAGTGGTTAGTTTATAACCTCCTAGAAGAGTCAACAACTTTTATAGCCTCTCTCTTATGTGCCAAGATTTTACCTGGGAATTATTTTGTGAAACATATATTAGTAAAAAGGAGACATATTGACACTTTACTGACATCACTGGCAGCACCGAGTTGTTTCTTTTTAAAGTTTAAAGTGTTTCCTACGAAAATTGGCTTGACATGTCTGCAATGGTCTTTTAGATTTTCACCAGTAAGGTTACAAATTTAATTATAGTTTTACAGTTTTGGTTTCATTAGTTGGACATAACAGTATGAAGGACTCATTTCATATTCTAGCATGCTGGATCTGATTATAAACAGACTTAAGTCTAGCTGTAGTATTATTTCCAATGTAACATATGCAGTCAGGAGTTTTGTATTGCAGACTTTTCTTACACAACCCCAAAGATCCAGCAGTATTCACAATGAACTTGTACTATTTATGATGCAGATCTTCCTGATTTTTTTGTTATTGTCTGACCATAAATATGCATGTCATTGTGTCCTTACATGAATCCATATGATTGTCCACACCCTACATCAACTTAATGTTAACATGTGTCATATATTAAGAGCTTTATACTAATGACACTAAGGCAGTATTTAATGTACAATCAACACTGGGTAAGATATAATTGGAGTGATTAATTTTTATATATTCTTGACCACCTTGCAGCTGACAAACACCCAAATGAAAAAGGATACACAGTGTTGTGTAAATCTTTGTCCAAACTTGCTGACGTGGACCAAGCCATACTGAAATCCTGGCTCAGCAAAATGATCAGTGTTCCAAAGGTACGTACATTTCATAGATCTTGAGACATCATAGGCATATATGTCCCCAGTTCATTTTTTGCATCATTTAATTCAATAATATCAGTTTTTTATCATGTGATAAATAAAATATTACATTTGTTTTCATTTAAAATTAATCTTGCTCAATTATTGATTTCTTTTTCTAACCCAGGTTCTCGTAATATGGTAAGGGCTGTTACAGCAAAACATACATGGGACACAAGGAAGGCATTTTTAATGTACAGTACCCACCCATAGATACATTTTAGAACTTTCTTTTCATTTTAATACAAACTCAATGCATTCAAAGTACCTTTACATTTATTTTTTAAAAACTGCCTTCCTGTATGTTTCTATGGAACTGTCCTAATTATTTGATTAATTTCATACTTTAATTTGAAATGTGAACTTGTACATGAACCTATATTTTTATGTTACTTAAATCTGCCAGACTACATATTATTAAAAGATGTTTAGCTCAAAGCTATGAATCGGTAATTAAAGTTTGAATAAAACTAGAATCAAGACGGACAGACCTAAATGTGTCCCAAGCATCATTGTGTTTATGATTTTACAGGTTAGCGCTAAAAGTAAAAAGTAAATCGAGTCAGGTCTTACATCTAAATGATGCGTGCATGGTTAATCTCTATATTAAAAGATAAAAATAGAAGATCAGAACAGAATTAAATATTTACACAGATGTGCACTATTTCAATTAACATATAATTTGAGGATGCACCTCAATGAAGACAATAATATTTGAATAGATACCTGAACATATTTTAAGTTTAATACATACTTTTTCCATTTCTCCTTTGAATGCATTCCCCAATCACATTACATTAGGATATACGCCTGCTACCTCGTGAATCCAGCCCTACTAAAAGACGAAAAATCGTCTGTTCTCATATAGACAAAGGGCAATAACTCTTGCCCCTTACCTCCCCTTGCCACCACCAGGAGTCGCCAGTTTTTAAGCTTCGCTTGTACGGATAACACCGACATTTTGACCTCCGACAATCCAACCAAGCCATAATTTTGTTAACTTGGTCCATCCAAAGTTTCATTTGGATTTATTGTGATGGGGAATTATTTTTCCACAGGTTGTATACATTATTTTACAATTTGTTCCAAATTTGAGTGACTTTTTGTCACCTTTTATGGACTTCGTCTATTGAGACCACATTGCAAACACGCTGTCCTGTAAGTCAGGACGCATGGGGTTTTTACCGGATCCATCGGATCCATTTCATTATGCAATCTCGCCATCACTGGCCGTCCAGCCGTCCCAGCATGGGGACCTTATTGATATAACAGGCCGACCAGCTATGATTTACGGGGATTTTAGTGACAAATCCGTCCATCAATCTGTACTGCCGGTAACATACCAATTCTATGACGGAGATTTTATTGAGAAATCTATCCGTCCAGCCAGACCATTGGAGCGGCAGGTGCCGGTTATAGCCGTACTCTTGCCGACATTCCAACCAACCACATGCCAGACAAACCAGCCAGCATTGCCGGCCATCCATCGGTTCACGGCTTGTCCACAAGAGAGAGTTAGTGACATCAGGGATGACGGAATTGCATCATCTATGCCACCTGGTATTCTCTATCCAGATATGGAAGCTTTACCAGAACATGACTCTGCACACAGTGAGTGTGACGAATCTCCTGCAAATCAGCAGTACACAGATCCAACTATTTAACAGACTGAGTTTAGCTTCAAGGCCGCAGTGGAGGAAATTTATAGGGTGTTGGCAACTTCAGAATGCCCTCCACCTCCTTCTGCCACTCAAGACTACAAAGTCATGGCATCTGTAGATCTGGACGAGGAGGAAGAGACTCCGTCCTTTGTCTCCTTCCCCAGTCAGCAAAAATTAAGGAGATTAATGATCGTCTGTCGGGACGAATAGGGGATCCGGGGAATGCTAAGGCGTTCTTTTCAGAAATCCAAGTACCAGCATCATTCTCAAGTCGCTGGTACAAAAACTCGCTCCGACACCTTTAGTACTGATCTCCCGGCTCTGGATAAAAATATGGCAGCAGTTCACATGTCTGCTCCACTGTTGTATAAATTGGACAAAAATGTGTTCCATGCCACGTCAAAGCTAGTCAGAAACTTAGTCGCTATGTCTTCACTGTTAGATTTGGCCTCACTAGCCATTTTCCGGATCGCAGAAAAATCTGGCAATGACCACACATGGGAATCGACGGCCCGGATAGCTAGAGTTCTTAACAGGGCAGCTCACCATTCCATGGCCAATGCGTTGACTGCTTCTGCCAACTTAGACCTGATAAGACGTGACGCATGTCTGTGGTTCACGTCGCTCAAGCCCCATCATACTCTGGCTTTACGGATGACTCCGTTTGGGTCACCTTTACTCTTTGGAGGTAAAATTGGAGATTTGGAGGCAGGCATCTCAGGAATTGCCCCTCCAACTCACCGCCCAGCCTTCGCAGGCATTTCAAAAAAATCAGCCCCTGCCACAGTGGAGGGATGCTAGGCGGACCTGGGACAAGAGATCCTTATAAGCAAATATGCATAATGCCGGGAGACAACAGTCTAAACAAGCTAGGAGGCAACCATACAGGGGCAACAAGAAACCAAGTTTCTCCGCCTTCAAGCCTCCTAACTCTAGACGTTGACTTACCCTCCCCACCGCCCGCGGACAGCCTACCTGTGGGTAGCCACCTACTGGATTTTTGGGACCACTGGACCACCTTATTTCCTCAGAACAATTGGTTGATCCAGGAAATTTCGGAGGGGCTTCGGATTTCATTTATCCAACTCCCTCCCCTGTCATCCTCTCCCCTCTTCATGGACGTACCGTCAGATCGGGAAAAGGATGCCTTTCAACAGGAGATATGGCTGCTCATAGAAAAAAGGGCGGTGGAGATTGTGGAAAAACCACAATCCCTGAGGTTTTATTCTAGGCTGTTTTCTTATCCAGAAGGTGAACGGCAAGTTTAAACCGATCATCGACCTGAGTCGCCTCAACCAATACATTTTACCACCGAAATTCAAGATGGAGACAAGATCAATCCGTCTGTCCATTCGACGGGATGAGTATGCCATCAGTCTAGATATGGCCAACACATATTTTCACGTCCCTATCCACCGTGTGTCACAGAAATTTCTCAGGTTTGCTTACCGCGACACGGTTTATCAGTTCAAGGTCCTACCCTTTGGTCTCAATATCAGCCCTTGGGCTTTTACCAAGGTTATAGATTACGTCATCACCTTGTTCTGCTCAACTTCATCTACAGGGACGGCAGTGTACCTGGACGACATCCTCCAGAAACATATGGTAAGTTCTACTCTGCTCAAAGACAGAAACGATCTTCTATCTCTTTTAGATCGTCTCGGCTTTTTCGTGAACTGGGAAAAGTCCGATCTCCGTCCCTCCCAGCGTTTTGTCCATCTGGGTATGGAGTTTCTCACAGATCTGAATCTGGTACGGCTTCCCCGTGCTCGAGTCCTCTGGATCGTCAAATTCGTAGAGTCCATTTCAACAGGACATGGGTTTCAGTGAGAGAGTTCTTGCAACTCCTCGGATTATTTAGTGCGGCGGCGGACTTGATCCCGCTCGGCCGTCTTTATATGTGCCCCTTACAAATGACGTTACTAGCACAGTGGCGCCCCTTTTCAAGTCCCCTCAATCAAGCAATAATGATCACGCCCGAGATATGATCATTCCTGCATCAGTGGCACAACCCCAGTTGGCTGTCCAAGGGGATTCCTCTGGAGATGCCCCAAGCGGAGATAACGGTATGTACCGATGCCAGTACCTATGGTTGGGGTGCACACCTATTGCCGGACTTCGCTACCGTTGTGGCACGTGCGAGCCAGGGGAGAGGCCTCTCCACATTAACCTTTTAGAAATGAAGGCTGTCATCAATTAATTTCATTTCTGAAAGGATCAACTCTTAGGGAAAACTGTCCTCATTATGTCAGACAACTCTGTGGTGGTGTCTTCTCAAACATGGGGTCACCAAATCACCAGACTTGTGCATTCTGATCTGGCAGTTTCTCCATTGGTGCGAAAACCTCCACATCAACGTACAAATCAGACACATACCCGGCAGACTCAATGTCTTGGCCGACACTTATCCAGGAAAGGTCAAGTCATTCACACGGAATGGTTACTCCATCAATCGGTCTTTCTTCGGATTTGCACACTTTGGGGGGGCGTCCGATGATCGATCTTTTTGTGACAAGGTGGAATCGCAAGTTGCCCACCTTCGTCTCTCAGGTTCCAGACCCAGAGGCTTGGGCTGTGGATGCTCTGTCAATCAGCTGGGAGGGATTGGGTCCTGGGTCAACGATCTACTCGATCTAGCAATAAATCTACCCAGGAAGATCCCAGCCACCCCAAATCTTCTCATGCAACCGCGATCACGGGTGTTCCACCCCTGCCTGGACCGTCTTCTTCTTCACACTTGGCTCTTGTCCAGACAGCCTTGCGAGACAAACAATTTAAACCTTCGATTGTGGAGAGAATCTCAAGAGCAGGACGGCCCTCCACTCTGAAGGCTTACAAGGGAAAGTGGAGGGTTTTTAGGGACTGGTGCCATATCAATAACATCGTCCCTTTGAGTGTCTCAATCTCTCAACTGGCTGACTTTTTTCTCTGGCTTTTCGAGGAGAAACAGTTGGCTCCAATTACTATCAAAGGCTACCGCTCTATGATATCAGACACATTCCACCATCATGGTCGATATGATATAGGGCAGGACAAATATCTGTCAGATCTTTTAACCAATTTTGATTTCAATCGCCCCAAATCACTCACTCTGTTTCCAAAATGGAATCTGCCCTGGGTTTTAACATGGCTCAATTCAGACAAATTTGAGCCTTTAGCCCACACTTTGTTAAAGCTACTATCATACAAAACATGTTTCTTGATAGCCTTAGCTTCAGCATGCAGGGTGAGCGAGTTACATGCCTGTCCAGTGACCCGAACTATCTTCAGTTCAGATCAAATGGTTTGGTTGTCCTCTTGACGCAACCAGAATTTGTAGCCAAAATTAGGTTGCCATCCATTGGCAATCAGAGAGTCTTCATTCGCTCACTCTCTTCCATAGATAAGTTGAGAGCAGCAGCCATGCAAGATCCTGTTCGGGCACTCAAGCACTATTTAAAATGCACAGAGGTGAGTCGGGATACACACACATGCCTCTTTCTTCCAGTGAAAGCTGGGAAACGGGATATCACCCCTTAAGCGCTGGCTTCATGTCTGAAGTGGGTTATTCGCTCAGCGTACTCTGAGATCTCACAAGATCAGAGTCGACTCATGAAGATTACCGCTCATGAGATTAGAGCAATTTTGGCAAGCCTTGCATTTGACCGCAATGTTTCGATCCGAGATATAATAGACGCAGTTGGCTGGCATGCAGAGTCAACCTTCTCCAGTTTTTATCTCAGAGATTTGACCTCGCAGAGGCAAACCTTGAATCTGGTAGGTCCTGTGTTGGCAGCCCAGATGACCACCAGACCCATTTAAAAGCAGCAGCACAGCCTCTCAGCTTTGCTGGATTCACCAGTGGAAAAATTTTAGGTAAGATTTCAATAACAATCTTCTTACCTGTATATAACTGTCACTTATCACGTGACACTAGGTTGTGTTGCTGATGATCTTAGGAGAACAGGTTATCGTTCACATGGGGGAATCCATCCATCATTCCCCTTAGGATACCCAGGGTGGAGGTCGGACGCTCTGCATTCCCTCCTCCTATTACCTATTCTCCTAACGTAATGTGATCTGGGAATGTATTCAAAGGAGAAAGCAAATTTTTAAGTAAATTATGTGTCTCCGAGAATACTTACCTGGACATAGACCACAATTAATTTTACTATATGTTCTCTACATATATTTCTCAGTGCTGACCTTTCCACAGTGTGACAATCAATACAAATCATATGTTAATCTAAAATACCTCCAAAGATGACTTCACGGTGAAATTCTTGTCAAGGGTTGATCGGCATTTTTTTGAGCTGCTGCACTGTAAACAGAACAGCATGTACACAGACCACATATTTCACTTCCGGATCATCACCAAAGCCTTATTACTCCATGTGCACTGTCGCCAAATTACACACTGACAACCACTCTCTCTGCTCATATTCTCAAGAATGAACAATTACCTTTAAATCCCTACCAAATATGCATCAATATAACTCTTCTATCACCACCAAAAGGAGAGAGGAAAAAATGTTCTAAAAATAGACTGGAACTACATTCGTGGGTACTGAACTGGAAGTATTAATTGTGGTGTGATTCCTGACAGGCCCAACTTTTTGGGGCAAATTTTAGTAAAACTTTTATTTTTGAATGCCACACCTATTTGAACTTTATACATGAAGTCTTTTTGAATTTCCTTGCATACAAGACATGTGACACCTGCTGGAAAGTGTGTAGTGCAGGTGTTCCACAGGGTGCAAGTGTTGATTCATGTGCTTTTGAGAAACCAAAACTAAATTTGCTATATCTTCCTTAATTATAGGACTTTTTCAATGCTGTAAAAACCTAATTGTACTACAAGATAAGGCCTGTCTGAAACTATGTTGAAAGTTTATACATTTTGATCAATTCAAATTTTAATGGAAATTTAAATAATCATATAAATTTATAAACTAAATTTTATTGAAAAATTAAATTTTCATAAAAGTTTGAAAACAGATTTTGTCAAAGTTTAGGCAGAAAAGTTGATCAATCAATGGTCTTTAAAATAAATGGTGGTTTGGGTCTGTGTAACTGAGAATATTTTTCCCAGGGGTAGTGAAGTAGCATGACTCATAGTGATTTTGGCAACAAACCGCAATATGCCTGTCAAGGTGCATATAGGTGTACACACTAAAGAAGCAACAACAGGTGCTATGTTCCATATTTATTGTGTCAGGTATTTAGGCAGTTATTTGTATAATTAATAGTGCACTCAGATTTAAACATCTGATGGGACCACTTCCATGTTTTATAGGAAAATTGCATTACATTTCAGTGTCGATAACTACAAAAAGCGACAATAAGATAGGAAAATACAGTTTTTAGGCAGGCTTTACGTTACTGAACAATGGTGCTAATCTCTCCCATGAAGATCTAAGCCATGTCCTTGAGGTGCTGTATATTAGTGTGGTGATATGATCACTTATGGCAGTACACTGCATATGTCCTTATGAAACCTTGCTATCACCACCAGACTACTGGAGAGCTTCCAAGCTGATCCACCACTAACACTTTGTTCCAGATACCAGCCTAGACCTGAAAAGATATAAAATGTTTCACTTATATCTAGAAAACAGTAAGATGTATGCAAATGAAGTTAAAATGTGTTAGATATAGTGATTTCCAAATAACATTCAGGCAGCAAGCATAGGAAATAAATATTAAACTTGACAGAGTGACACTCAGAAATGTGAAGTAATAGTCATGTATTAAAGTAATAAATTCATCCTAAAAGTATATGAAGTTTCTATAAGCATATCTGGTCATTTACAGGTTAAATAACTAATCAGGTAGACTATGCATCACAAACGTTAAGGAAATGCGGGGACGGTGAGGTTTGATCATTGGTGGAAACATTAGTACATGCCAGTATACAGGATAGTCAAGCGACAATGTAGTAAAAAAGAATATATTACTATAAGCAATCTTATTCATGAGATAAATAATAATTCTGGATATTGCAAGAGAATACAGTCAAATGTGGCCACACAAATCAACTACAGGTACCAATACATCCTATATCATAAACTAAATGTGAAATTCTGATCCCCAAAACTTGTAAACAAGAATGGAAATTTGCATATGTGGGACATATACAATGTAATTGTTATGATCAAATGTGCAAAAATAATTCAAATGATCTGTTTGAATATTTAAAGTGTATTTTTAAGGGTGTTTGATACCAATTATTAACCTCAATGGTTCAATAGAATCAGATATCAGCTGATATTACAATACCGCACTCTATCCAAGTACTGAATTGAAATATGTTACCATACATGGGCATATTAATGAAGAAAATAACATTTTGGGATACATTTAGTGCACACAGCCAGAAATGTGTCTTACAGATTCACTGTAGGTACAATGTCAGCCTATATGATGTACTGAATGTGAACTTTGGATCCCAAACATTCTAAAATATGTGAATATTTGTTCATGTGGGATATGTAACCATGCTAAGATCAGTTGTACACAGTTAAACTCAAAATATCTGTTTGAATATATCTTGTGCAATCTTTAGAGTGTCAGTTAACAAATATTATTAGTAATTAACAATGCATAAATTAAGATGTATCATAAGAATTCACATAACATCATACAGGCCACAATGCCGCACTTCACTAATCAATATCTTAGCCAAACTGAACAATAAAATTGAATGCATTTTGTGCTCAACTTACATAATTTTGCTGTTTTCTTACATCCAAGGGTAAATATACATGTGGAAAGTATATTTTATCCCTTCAGCCTGCATTTCATTCTCAGAAAGTTTAAACTGATTTAGTAGAGAACTTGAGTAGGTTCTAGTATAAAGTTTTCATCACTGTCCTCTCACTAAACACCCTGTAACTATATTTGTTAACAATTACTAAAGGCTATATAAGCAGATATGTGTTACTCAGGAAGTCACCCCATCATAAACACATAAATTAACTGATTGGACCCCTAATAAATAGTTTGAATGATCAATACAAAATAGAATCTGTCTTTCATACATTTTAAATGTATGTCTCATTTTGACTTACAAAGATATTTTCTCTGACAAAATTTGACAAATATCCATCATTGTAGCTTGTATATGGTGTAGGAGTATAAATATGCTGATATCATTGGATATAATTTCCAAAAATATTATCTATGTGCATTTTAAGGGGCAAATTTTAATTTTTTAATTTTTAAAAAAAAAAATATTAAAATTTTAAAAACTAAAATCAATTTTTAAATTTTAATGTCATTTTTCTATTTTAAATGTTAATATATATGACACCTCTAAATTTCATGTGTTTATCATTAATAATAAAAATTTTATAGCATATTAAAGTTTCATCAAAACTGCCTGTACAGGACATAGACCACAATTAATTTTACTATATGTTCTCTACATATATTTCTCAGTGCTGACCTTTCCACAGTGTGACAATCAATACAAATCATATGTTAATCTAAAATACCTCCAAAGATGACTTCACGGTGAAATTCTTGTCAAGGGTTGATCGGCATTTTTTTGAGCTGCTGCACTGTAAACAGAACAGCATGTACACAGACCACATATTTCACTTCCGGATCATCACCAAAGCCTTATTACTCCATGTGCACTGTCGCCAAATTACACACTGACAACCACTCTCTCTGCTCATATTCTCAAGAATGAACAATTACCTTTAAATCCCTACCAAATATGCATCAATATAACTCTTCTATCACCACCAAAAGGAGAGAGGAAAAAATGTTCTAAAAATAGACTGGAACTACATTCGTGGGTACTGAACTGGAAGTATTAATTGTGGTGTGATTCCACCTGATCACATTACTTAAAACCCCTCCCAACCACCCCGCCATGCGAGCATCCTCGTATATTATATACCGCTCAGCTTAGAAACTGGCAACTCCTGGTGGTGGCAAGGTGAGGTAAGGGACAAGAGTTTTTGCCCTTTGTCTATATGAGATAGACAGAAAAGACGATTTTTCATCTTTTAGTAGGGCTGGATTCGCGAGGTAGCAGGCTTATATGCTAACATAATGTGATTGGGTAAGTATTCTCGGAGAAACATAATTTACTTAAAAATTTACTTTCTTCAAGCACTTGTCTATTAAATTTTAAGTTACCATCTGTACATTGAGCAAGAAGCTTTACTTACCATTTTACCAGTGTGTACATATCATTTGGTAAGTATTGATACAAGTGCATATTTCAGACTGATGGATTGATGCAGTATAAATAGTTTGGGTGGATGGAGAGGGATTTGATATTATGGACATGGGAGGGCTGATAACATCTTGAGTTCATGCAGTGCTTTTTTTCCGTAGGATGCTGAGGAAGAAGTAGTGAAAGAGAACAGACAGTTACTTCAGACTTTTACCATGCATCTTGTCAAAGAGAAAAGGTACGACACTTTACAGTGACATCTGTGTTTTTTTGTATCATACTGTATTCCATCAATTTTAGCAACAATAAATTTCCTCCAGTCCAGTACATTTTGCAAATTTGTAATGCAGTTTTTTTATGAGAGTGAAATGCATATTCCACTATTGAAATATCGTTTTTAACATATTCCACTATTGAAATATCGTTTTTAACATGCATTTTTTTCTTGAATTTTGTTTCTTTGCTAGATTTTTTTTACAGTTCTCTGCTGGTAAAAATTCTGTATTTTGCAAAATAAAATGTAAACTATTTATCCCAATGCATTCAGAACAGGGATGTTGTAATCCAGTACATATGCCTCTTTGATAATACATATATGCAGGTATAAATGATTTCCCCCACTGTTCTTCCCACTAATAAATCTAGATACATAACATCTGTCATTGTCAATCCTATTTTAACCAATTATGAACATGTTATACTGTGACACCATGATATTACCTTACCCCTGGGCACTAGAAATGTAGCCACTGAGTCGTTACATAGAAACTGAATTGTTTCAGGGGAGAAAAGAAGAAAACTGCACAGTCTTTAAATTGCATGTATTTCATTAAATGTACAAAATTAATAGACAAACCCTATATGAAAAATGATGGTGCATGTCTAAACTTTAAGATTAGCATTAAGACACATGTGTAAGTTTAACATATTTGCATGTACAGGCGTAAATACAGGTAAAATGACAAGTTACAATTGTATTTCATCGGCATTTTTGTTTATTTTTGATGGAAAAGTTCAAATATATCTAAGAAATGTTATATTCTTTAGTAATCCAACCATACATATGTTATGTCTGTCACAATGTTATATATAAATTGTGAAAATCACAGGTAAAGGAAGGTTGACAGTTTTGCAAAAATCCACTCCATGAATGTCAGAGGTAAGTTTAAACCCCCCAGTCAGTAACTAATGTTCATGAAAATTTTTATTTATTCTAATATCATCAAACCGAGATTCATATCTGGTGATTAAACCTCAGCAAAGGCTTCATTTTGTTTCAATCATTGGGCCAAATTTGTGTAAAGAGTCACCTTAATTGTTCTCATTGTCTGACAGGTGTAAATTGCTTGGAATGGCTTGAAATCTATCCCATACTTATTGTTTGCTGAAGTATGTGGTTGATATCACATCATCAGTAGCCCATTAGGAATCGAGAACAGACATATGTACCAAACCCATTGTTTTAATCGATGCAAAAAAGTTTTAGATGCTCAGGTGTGACAGGCCGCCATTTCTTCATGAGTCTGTTTTCCTTCAAGTCTGCCCCATGAACTCTCTGATCTTTGTGACGATTTGTTTGATCTACTATCAGATGCAATAACTCATCATCTAAGAAAAAGTCTTCAATAGTCTGTAGGTTCATTATTCACCATCTCGACATTTAATTTTGAATTACCAGTGAATGGGGATTGACAGGCGCGCCATCTTTTCACGTCAAGCGAGCATGTACATCCGACTCCAGTTCCACGTAAATTTCTGAATCAAAATCATTCATGGGTATTTCCATCAATACTTCGCTTGCTCCAATAATGTCATTTTTCTCAAATTCTTCAATATCATCATTATCATCACTATCAGAAGCGAGTATTTGTTGCAAGAAATCACCTTCGTATTCAGCATCGGCCATTTTAACTTTGCACAATTCCATGTGTTTAAAAGCGAGTATTTGTAAAACTTCATCGTTAAATGTATAAAAAAGTACAGCAGAATGCTTGTTCCAGGCTTTTTTAAACCAATCAAATATAGTTTTAAAAGCAGTTATTGCTAGTTGAAGTAATAGGATGTGTACATTGGTGGTTACCTCGAAAGCGATTTAAGTCGTGACAAGCGCTACGAGACATCGATCGACCGTGCGACTATTGTTGCAACTAGCGCTTTAAGGGTTAATACTGGCCACAGTGTATAGTCTATCTTGTGTAAAAAAATTGTGTTAAACCCTATAATAAGAACATAGTCCCTTTGTCACATTTTGAAATTACTGAGATCCCCCACTCGGAAACCATATCAATATAATTACCTGGCATGAAGAGAAAAATATATACAACTGACATCAACTCCTGTATTCTTCTACACATAAAAGAAATATCCCCTTGGGTCATAAATTGGATATTGTTAACTTAAACACAACTGACAGTGGCCCAAGTTTCCATCCTTACCTCCACCCACAGGCTGGTGTGGACCTAGCTTTAATGTCCCAGCCTGGAAACTATTACTGTCAGCATCCTATTACCATGTAAATACCAAATGAAGATAAAAAGGCACATGCTCATACCAAACTGGATTTTGCTATTCTCTGGGGTTGTCCTTACCAACAGGGATTTAAGGCTGGATGTTAAAATAGAGACATAAGTTATGTGTTCTTGCAAGCACAGACTTATGAAAATAAAATCTGCCATTAGCAATACATTTGTATTAGGTGGATAGTTGCATTTTAGGCTGAGTTTTGTTTATTTACACACAGGTTTTTCTCTCTTGAATACATTTCCTGATCAGATTGACATTAGGAATATAAGCCTGCTACTTCGCGAATCCAGTCTTACTAAAAGATGAAGCAAGAAAAAATTGTTGAAAGGGTGTAGAAAAGAGCAGTAACTCTTGCACATTACCTCCCCTTGCCACATTATATGCTTTATGGGGATCAGTGTTAGACCTTGCTGTAGTAAGGTGAAACTACAAATAGCACCACTATTGTCTTGCCATCGGGGGACTCAGAAGCTTGGACCATGGATGCACTCACCATCAGTTTGGATGTGGATATGGGGATTTGCCTCCTTTCCTAAGTCTTAGTACAGAAAATATTTCTGATAGCCCCTCTCAGATGGGATCAGCAATTTACTTGATCCAGCTTGTGAAGGAAAGTGCATGTTTTCAGGACCTGGTGGTGAGTCTATAACATTGTTACTTTGAGTGCCTCAGTCTCTCAGCAAGTTGATTTTTATTCTCCGGCTCTATGATGAGAAAAAAAAGGGATGCTGGTAAATGTCAGAGGCTACTGCTCCATGATATCATTCACATTTTAGGCAACATGGCAGTAGATATACCTGTCATGATAAAGAACTATCAGACCTATTAGCCAATTTTTAACAGACTGAAATCCCTGACACATAATGGAATCTCTCATGGGTCTTAGCAATGCACAATTCAGATAAATTTGAGGATATTGCAATGCCTGTTTCCTTATAACTTTAGCTTCAGCATGCAGGGCTAGTGAGTTACATGCTCTTCTATTTGACCCAAACTATTATAGTTCGGATCAGATGGTTTTGTGATCCTTGTGACACAACCAGGCTTTGTATCCAAGAATCATTTATCAATGGGCAATCAGAGTCATTAACTCCCTTTCATCTATAAACATGTCAAGAGCAGCAGCCATGAAAGATCCAGTCTGCGCCCTCAAGCACTACTTGAAGGACACAGACAAGTTGTGGCAACAGCAAACAACGTTTCCTTCCCATCAAGGTAGGAAAGAAAGGAATTCACCTCCTAAGCTTTATCTTTGTGGCTTAAGTGGGTTATCCATTCAGCATGTTGACATTTCAAAAGCTCAATCACCTGATCAGGATTTTTACTCCTTAAATTTGAGTCATCTCTCTGAGCCTAACATTCAGGTGCATTGTTTTGATCTGAAACATTATATAATCTTTTTTTCTGGCATGCAGTCTACTTTTTCTATCTATGGGATTTTGCTCCACAGAGACAAAAACCTGAATGTACTTAACCTGATGGTGTGGTTAAGGTTCTTCCAGCAGGAGTGTCTTTTCTTTCACATGAGAAATCCAGTCTTTTACAAGGATACCCAAAATATAGGTAGGATGTTTGACATTCCCTCATCGTGTTACCTAATCGCCTAATGTTAATCTAATCAGGAAATGGATTCAGAGAAAACAGCCAATTTTTGTAGTAAATTTTATTTTTCAAACAATACTTACCCAATCACATTACATAAAGACTCTCCCACCCATCCCACTATGCAGGTATCATTGTTGATGGTCAGAATTCTTGAATAAATTTGTTTCCACAAATTTTTTAAAGTCTGAATTGTATGATAATGAACGCTCCAAACTAAATTTCAGCACAAACATGCTTAAAAGAGAAATACTCATTAAGCATTGATAGATATTAAATTGTGCTATTTTGATTTGTTACAGTCCAGTGGATGAGACTGTCTGCCATGCCATTCTGTCAGCTCTTATACCAATTGGAGAGAACCTGTTGTCAACCAGTGGTGAGTCAGGTGGGTTTCCTGAACTAATGATGGTGATGGACACGTTGGCAGGAGTTGGGCAGGGCACTAGTCATATCACACTGTTCCGTGCAGCCACAGGATGGTTACAGTTTTGGTGAGTAATCAGCACTGGTATGTACATGACCTAGAACGACTACTGTTAGTGTTGGTAATCAGTACAGTTTGGTGAGGGGGGAGGACATTGCACACCTCTCTTGTGTTAAGAATGACTATAAGTGCTACTGATCAGCAAATTTTGATGAATACTTAGAGTAGGGAGGTGGGCAATACTTCCATTTGGATGTCACATGCCGGCACATGATAGTAACAGTTGCAATGATCTGTTGATTGAGGTCAGGCAGGGGCAGTATTTATTGCACATCCATCCACACAGCAATAGCCAAGCTATGGCATGTACAAGTATTGATCATGTTATTGCTGCACATCCATCCACGCAGCAATAACCAAGCTACAGCTGGTACAAGTAGTGATTATGTAATTGTGACACATCCATCCACACAGCAATGGCCAAGCTACATTGTGTACAAGTAGTGATTATGTAATTGTGACACATCCATCCACACAGCAATAGCTAAGCTATAGCGTGTACAAGTAGTGATCATGTAATTGTTGCACATCCATCCACAAGACAAACTCCTACTGTTATGACTGTATGGTTTTATACAAAGTAACAGAAAAAGTAAAAACCATCAAGTTGAGTAAAATTCAACAAATAATTAATTTTCCTAGAATACAAAGTGAAATTTTAAAAGAAACTCATTGTTGTTAATTAAATCCCAAAAAATCTTAAAAGTTTTATTACAGTTCTAAAAGTACAGTGTTTCAAATGAATTCAGTGGTATTCTAAATGAGTTCTTACATGTGTTGATGCACCAAGTCTTGAATGTGCTAATATACCAAGTCTTGAATGTGTTGATGCACCAAGTCTTGAATGTGCTGATATACCAATAGTCTTGAATTTGTTGATGCACCAAATCTTGAATGTGCTGATATACCAATAGTCTTGATGAATCACAGTACTACAATCCATAATGTCTTTGAGTCCTCAATAATTCCAAAGCAGTGTTTTAGTCTAAATGTTAATGAACACTTTGTAAATACCAGTGAATAATTTAGATAATTGATTCCTATCAGATTATATATACAGTAAATACTTCTACAGAGTAAAATAAAATGAGCAATGAATAATTTTTGTTTATCAGAACCTGTAATTAAAAAACCTAAGACACCAGTTTGAGGGTCAGAAGTTCATTATAAGGTTAATCCTTTGAACTCATTATCATTTAACAACTTATTTAGAACTTACAAACAAAAAAAGTCAGGTTGATAAAAGATTTTCCAAGGGAAAAACCAAAGCACTGAACTGAAATCCAAGTATCAAATATACTCGCATTTAAACCCATTCACATATAAGCTGACCGCTAAACTGAATAGGAATAAACACTTAGAAGTGCATGACCCACATATAAGCTGACCCAAGTCCAAGGCGAGATCACAAGATGCATGCAGTAAATTTGAAGTGTATTTATTTAGGCAAATTAATATTAGCAAAAGTTACATGTATACCTCTATTGGGCTAGGCATGTATGATTATTACAGACAAATGGTATAAATTTGTTTGAAAATTTAAGAATTTTTTTTTAAAAAAAGTCAGCATAGTGTTAAGACTGGTCGTCTTGGTGTCAGGATAATCAGTCAAGTTCCATGCAGCTTTTTAGCTTTTACAAAGAAAAAAACTTTACATGCATCATGTACAGACTGAGAAATGGTTACTTTTACAGTGAAATCAAAATTTAATGCAAGCAGAATGCAGAAAGAATCAAATGGAATGCAGAATGAACTCAACTGGAATGCCAAAAGAAAACAAAATGCAGGATGGATGCAAAATAAATGTTGAATGCTTTTTGAAAAACAATGAGCAGAGATGCAAAAGATGAATGATGAGGAAAATAATTTCATTATTGGATTTGACAATCAATTATTTTCAAGCATTAATAATTTTCCTCGGTCAAAAGCCCCTCCTGTATCGAATTCTTTACACTGACAGTTTTTCAGCCATTAAAAATTTTGACCTTGTTCTTGCCAAGGCAGACAGAAAACAACTACTGTTGATGGTTTTCTCTGTTCCATCACATCTTTCTTTGAATGACACAAAAGAAATATAATTTGCTGACAGTTACACTACAACTCTATTGATTAACTTATAGTGGTTATATTTTATTGTAAATGTAATGTTTTTGCATCTGATATATTGTTTTTTCTGTTAAAGCACACCTATAACAAGACAGTGCTCTCCCTTTAACATAACATTTTTAAAAAAAACGAAATGCCAGCAAAAAAGTGAAAAGTTAGGTTTGATGAATACATTTCTATTTCATTCCAATTAAGTGAATATGAAAGGAATCATTGGAAGCAATAAATGCTGAATCTGAGATAATAAATAAAAATGACAAGCTGATAGATGAAACGCACATGCAACTCGTGGGAAATGTAAACAGAACATATAAATAACAACAAGATGCAGATTTGATCAAATTGCCAATTTTAGGTTCTGTATCTATTCACTTGCGGCAAACAAAACTACATGTTGAATTATGAACCAATAATATACCAGTCACATTACTTTCTTTTCCAGCAAGGATCAGATAGTCAAGAAAGATATCCTGGAGAAAGTTATGCAGAATTCAAAGTCAGGAAAGGTAAAATTCTTAATCATACTCTTCTCTTTTTTTTTTCTCCATTTGTTCATCTCATTTTTGAATGGTGAGTTCTTGATACAGCCACTCAATAGTGTCAGAATCAACAATTATAAGATATATATTAAATCTTGCACTACATAGTGACAGTGATTGGGACATATACATACATGCCAGCCATTGCACTTTGGGCATAATTATTACCCTTTTTTATCCACCAAATCACATTTTACATTGGCCTGCGTATACATTACACTATTTTGTTACTTAAAATGAAAAAATTAAAGCAATTTTTAAAAAATTGTCATAAATTGTAGAATATTTTTTAAAAGATGACTGCTGCACAAGAATGTGCAAAAGTACTTTCCGGATTTGTTATTTATAGCAGCTGTATATGACTCATTTCCAAGAAAACAGATGGTTATCTTCAAATATGAACCTTTACTCCACGTATTTATTATACTGATAAGCTTGTTGCTAACCAGTCTATGCTTTTAAAGAAAATGGTGCCAGATGTTTAGTGAAACATCAACAATGTGAGTTGTTAATGTTATATAAGATCAGCGGGATGTTTTCAAACTTCAAAAAATATTACATTAGAAGAAAGGACAAATCAACACTGCTTTACAAACTTTAAGAAAAGAAAAGAGTAATGTAATACATCACTTTGAGCACATGTTCATGCCGATGCAGAATTCCAGTTTACGATCATTCAGTCAAAGTTGCACTTAGACTAGTTAAATTGAGTGCTGAACATAAATAATTTGTCAGTACATTTTTTATTTGTATTCTGGTTCTAATCCATATGGATTTTGCACTTTGTGTAAAAAAAAATTCACCAGCTACAAAATCATGTTAGTAGCAAAACTACACGTATTTTTTTTTTATATGTTCTATAATTTTAAAACTACATGTATCTTTTTCATATGTTTTGTAATTTTAAAACTACATGTATCTTTTTCATATGCTCTGTAATTCTGGCATGTGTTACATAGATTACACTTTTTATGCCCAAATTATGTTGTTTTTCCCCCATGTATAATAGCAGTAAATATGATTATACCTCTCGAGGGGTAGTCATGTATGCATGTAGCCTTTACACATTTCCATCCATAAACCCATCAGTCCATCAGACCTAGGTTAAGTTTTACATGAATACATTTTTGGGTTCATTACATCTTCTACATCTGTATATAACTTCAATTTTTGGCAGAATATTAAGTCTGAACTTTGCACCCTGATATGTTAATAGCTGCGCATAAGCAAAACCCACGTCATCTTTGCTCCATTTCAAGATTACACGCTACAGCATTCTAACACTTCTCATGTCGGAAGAAAAAGAATAATTTCACAAAATGTCTTGAAGTGCATGAAAGTTACTGTTCTTTTGCTTTTCTCAGTGCAGAAAACTTGTGTTTAACTTAAAGATCTTGGGTTTTTTTCCATTAAAAAAAATAAAATTCCGAAACTGAAATTGTTGAAAACATCTTACTGTGTCATACACCCAAAATAGTACATATAGTAAGATCAGTAATAGAGATGTATGTGTATCTGGATAAACTGATAATAAATGTTATCAAAGTTTGCTAATTAATATTATAATTGTAAAGAAAGACATTTTTTTTATGTTCCTAATTTGCAACATTTCATAATGTAGTGCATCTTACATATTTAACAAGTGATAATATCATCACCAAAACATATAATTTTGAAACGAAAATATAAATGCAACTTGCATGTTTGAAAAGTCTTAATATGTAAGGGAAAGCAATGGAATTTAAGATTAATATATATCAAGGTACATAGTGCATGAGGTATGTCACATAAGGGGATTAAATAATTACATAAATGTAATGATTTTGCAATGTCTTTTGGTATTGTCTCCTCAGAGCTCAAAATATTTTTATTTTGTATATGTCAAAATTTTCTACTCTTTTCATGGTAATATCCCTTCAGAGGACAAATATGTTTGCATATATGCCCTGATTTAACAGTCTTACATATTGGTGATTTGCTGATAAGTATATTTTATTATTCAGCTTGCAAAATCTCTTTTTCAGAATTTATTTGACACCTTATGCTGTCTTCTTTCTTACATTGGAGAAATCCTGGGAGCACTCAAAAAAAGCAGAGAAGAGTGAGTACCCTTTGAACTTAACTTCTGCAAATGCCTTAATAAATGCATACACCTCATTTCATCAAAAATCTCAAACAGATATCCAGTGTTTAATGACTATTTCTTGATACTAATGTGCCATTGTGGGAGGAAAGCTAAACTCTGCCATGAACATTATTCTTTTTCTGCAAACTTTGTTGGTGATCTTCAGGCATACTGCTTTATTTCTCAGCTACAAATAAATAAGTCACTATCAGATCTTGGAGATTTGATCTTAATCACCTTGTGATTTCCTATTATTATAAACCACCACATAATATGCTTAAAGTTAATGATCTTCTATTGCTAATAACCACCACATGATATGCTTAAAGTTAATGATCCCCTATTGTTAATAACCACCAAAGGATATGCTTAAAGTTAATGATCCCCTTTTGTTAATAACCACCAAAGGATATGCTTAAAGTTAATGATCCCCTATTGTTAATAACCACCACATAATATGCATAAAGTTAATGATCTTCTATTGCTAATAACCACCACATGATATGCTTAAAGTTAATGATCCCCTATTGTTAATAACCACCAAAGGATATGCTTAAAGTTAATGATCCCCTATTGTTGATAACCACCAAATCATATGCTTAAAGTTAATGATCCCCTATTGTTGATAACCACCAAATCATATGCTTAAAGTTAATGATCCCCTATTGTTAATAACCACCAAAGGATATGCTTAAAGTTAATGATCCCCTATTGTTGATAACCACCAAAGGATATGCTTAAAGTTAATGATCCCCTATTGTTGATAACCACCAAATCATATGCTTAAAGTTAATGATCCCCTATTGTTGATAACCACCAAAGGATATGCTTAAAGTTAATGATCCCCTATTGTTGATAACCACCAAAGGATATGCTTAAAGTTAATGATCCCCTATTGTTGATAACCACCAAAGGATATGCTTAAGGTTAATGATCCCCTATTGTTGATAACCACCAAATCATATGCTTAAAGTTAATGATCCCCTATTGTTGATAACCATAAAGCTTAAGGTTAATGATCCTTTATTGTTTTCTTACTGCTTCCATTTCCATGCTCATTAAGATAACTTTAAAATTCTATGATTTTTTTTGTATAGGCAAATGAAAATGATGCTATTTGTCAATAATATTTAATGTGATTACAGGCCAGGCAATGTGTCTCCACGTACAGATATAGAACTGCCAGGAATTCAGGTAAGTTACTCAATATTAGCAGCATTTCTTGGCATCGTTTTGACATTTTCTGACCCAACAAAATTTTTATTTTGTTACCAGTAAGACAAAATGATACGGCTCAACCTTCATGACCTGTCCATTTGTTCCTTCATTTGAGTAAATATTAGGGCTTAGACTGCTTGAGAGAATGCCATAGTAGTATACATGAATTGTGCATGCTGGATGTACACAAAAAAGAAATATAATTCCTTCAGAACATGCAAACAAAATGCAAGCACATCAGTATGTAGTTTATTATTGGACTAGTCCATCATGCATATTCCACTGAAAGGTTAAGTAGACAAGTCATTCTGGCCAGACTATAAGACGAAAAGTCTTGTAAAGTGTAGTGAAAATAAGAAGGAATCCAATTCACTACTTTTCCCATGTGTACAATAGGTACAATTACGTAAGTTTTGATATTTAAACCATAGTATGCTTGGCGTTCTCTGTTAAAAGGCTAGTGTTAGGACTGGTTGGCCTGGTGACTGTACGGGTGTATGGGGCATGATGGTATATGTGCCCCAGTGCTAGACTTCATTATAAACTACCACACTGCAGACATCATAACGAAATGACTGAATTTTTTTTATAGCTACTTTAAAAATCCAAATTTCACACACACACACACACATACACACACCTATTTGGTTTTCTGTCCTTAGTTGAGTACTGCAACATTGACGTGCCAATGAGCATCATTCCAAATAAAATTTGTCAACTTTGAATGATAATCCCAAAAAGCTTTGTTTGAGATTAGAATCATTTAGTATGTGAAATAGAGATATGTGTATATCAAATCCATGCTAGGATTAAACAGCTTTTTTCACCATGAATAGACTTGATTTTCAAATTGTCAAAATTGCCATGTCTCTAATGTATAAAATTATGCCTATTTTTTAAAAATTTGTCTGTTGGAGTGTATGCATAGGAATTTAACTTGTACATATTCTTTAACGATAAAAGATAAAAATGGTATTCCATGCAAACAACATCAATAATGTCTCAGGTTGTTTTAGAATGAAAATATGTAGTTTAAATTCATAACTAGCTGTGTGTCAGCGATCATTAGGATACAGCTGCTGTTGTGGACTGCAAGATCATTTGATTTAGAAGCATTTACAATATTGTTAATCCTTGATGCTGACTGGCATGGTTGATTATCATCTGAATTATGACTGGCATGGTTGATTATCATCTGAATTATGACTGGCATGGTTGATTATCATCTTAATTATGACTGGCATGGTTGATTATCATATTAATTATGACTGGCATGGTTGATTATCATATTAATTATGATTGGCATGTTTGATTATCATCTGAATTATGACTGGCATGGTTGATTATCATCTTAATTATGACTGGCATGGTTGATTATCATCTTAATTATGACTGGCATGTTTGATTATCATTAATTATGACTGACATGTTTGATTATCATATTAATTATGACTGGCATGGTTGATTATCATATTAATTATGATTGGCATGTTTGATTATCATCTTAATTATGACAGGCATGGTTGATTATCATCTTAATTATGACAGGCATGGTTGATTATCATCTGAATTATGACTGGCATGGTTGATTATCATCTTAATTATGACTGGCATGGTTGATTATCATATTAATTATGACTGGCATGTTTGATTATAATATTAATTATGACTGACATGGTTGATTATCATACTAATTATGATTGGCATGTTTGATTATCATATTAATTATGACTGGCATGTTTGATTATCATATTAATTATGACTGGCATGGTTGATTATCATATTAATTATGATTGGCATGTTTGATCATCATCTTAATTATGACAGGCATGGTTGATTATCATACTATTTATGACTGGCATGTTTGATTATCATATTAATTATGACTGGTATGGTTGATTTTCATATTAATTATGACTGGCATGGTTGATTATCATATTAATTATGACTGACATGGTTGATTATCATACTAATTATGATTGGCATGTTTGATTATCATATTAATTATGACTGGTATGGTTGATTTTCATATTAATTATGACTGGCATGGTTGATTATCATATTAATTATGACGAATGTTTGATTATCATACTAATTATGATTGGCATGTTTGATTATCATATTAATTATGACTGGTATGGTTGATTTTCATATTAATTATGACTGGCATGGTTGATTATCATATTAATTATGACGAATGTTTGATTATCATACTAATTATGACTGGAATGTTTGATTATCATATTAATTATAACTGGTATGGTTGATTATCATATTAATTATGACTGGCATTGTTGATTGTCATATTAATTATGACTGGTATGGTTGATTTTCATATTAATTATGACTGGCATGGTTGATTATCATCTTAATTATGACTGGCATGGTTGATTATCATATTAATTATAACTGGTATGGTTGATTATCATATTAATTATGACTGGAATGGTTGATTTCCATATTAATTATGACTGGAATGGTTGATTATCATCTTAATTATGACTGGAATGGTTGATTATCATCTTAATTATGACTAGAATGTTTAATTATCATACTAATTATGACTGGAATGTTTGATTATCATATTAATTATGACTGGAATGGTTGATTATCATATTAATTATGACTGGAATGGTTGATTATGATACTAATTATGATTGGCATGGTTAATTATCATATTAATTATGACTGGCATGGTTGATTATCATACTAATTTTGATTGGCATGGTTTATTTTCAGGATGGAGACAGTGACTGGACTGATGAACTGACCCATGAAGATGATGATTCTGGTGTTGAGGACTCGGTAAGTGGTTACTTTTTCCATTTTCCTTAGTTTTACATGTTTTACGAGACATGAAATAGTCAAAAGTTTTTACTTCTTTCTCCAGTCTCAGTTTTTTCATTTCCAACTTTCATCAAGTGTGGACTGCTTATAATTTATATAGGGACAGAATTCTTCAAAAGGCAAAATGTTTAGAAAGCCAGCTGTAACAAACCTGAAGATAATGGTTTTACTCATTCCCAGCTAAATCAGTTATAGATTATGTATTTAGCCCCAGTTTAGAAATTTAAGATTTATTATCAGGGATATTTAAATCAAAACCTTCTAACTGTAATGGTCGACGGTAATGAAGCCATATCTTTATCAGACCTATGAGCATAGTGGTATGTGTACCATGTTACGAGTCTATGCTCTTAAAATAAGTAACAAAAAAGAGAAGACAACACGTTTTGTATAACTTAAGACTAGAATGCAAAATAAAATTAAAATAAGAAAAAAGAACTTATCATATTGGGAATTAAATCCATGTTGTAATCCAAGAATTAAAAAACCAGTCCTATCAGTGAAAAGTTCAAAATGAATCACAGTTCAAATCTCGATGAAAATCCAAGATGGAATGCAATGACATGTGCATTAGTCAGCATTGTACTGATGTGTCAAAGTCTGTTGTTGAATCACAGAAAATATTATTCTAATTTTTTATATCTGTATAAATTCAGGTAAATATCTTTGCCCATGAATTAATTAAAACTTTAAACTTATATATTTCCAGGAAAAACAATCACTTGAATTCAATACTTTAAAGAAATAATAATTCAGCCTCAAACTGGTCACAACATAAAACAACTTGTATTCAGTTAAATGACTAACTAAAACACACAAAAAAGATTTATGGATGAGGGTCAAGAGTTCATAATTATAGAAAACAAATTAGTTTGTTTACAAATTAGCATGTACCTCATATCACCTTGTCCAGGTATGACTTTGACTCAACTCAAATGATTCTTACTCTGAGACAGATAAATAAATTTAAAAAAACAGTTGTTTACCAAAACTGTCACTGATTTTGGAACAAGGTCAGCAACAATATACAGTGTTTCAATTATTAGGTATTTGCATTAATGAAATAAATTTTAAAAAATCAATTAAGTCAAACAAAAGTGAAAAAAAGAATATTACATTACAGTAACAAGTAATGTAATACAAATATTTTGCAATTAGCAATTCATTTTAATATTTAAAAACACAGCCATACTACACAGCAGTTGTATAGGGTTTGATTTACATCAGTGACTGCTATAATTTGTGTATCTCTTGCTGTTGCACTACAGCGGATCTCTGCCAATAGTGTAATCCTGTAATTAATTAAATTAATTAAACTTTGTCAAAATGCAAGTCTGAGATACAGTATTTTTCATTTCTTTAGGATGAAGAATCTTTGAACAACAAGCTGTGTACATTTACAATAACTCAGAAGGAGTTTATGAATCAACATTGGTAAGTTGAGTTAACTTCACTGATGGCTATTTTGGGACTAAAAATGAAAGGACTAAAAAAGGAAACAGGGAGATTCAAGAAGCTATTGGAAACACATGGTACAGGAGTGCAGCTGAACATTTTCATTTTCAACACTTTTTTATTTGCTCCATAACTTCAAAACGGATTGAGAATCATGTGGGGTATTCACAAAAACATGTTTTCCAATACATTCTGCCGTAATGGTCCCCTTTATTTAGCAGTCATAAAGTCTCATGGATCATTCCCAATTCTTAATAAACAGTGACTTGCTTTCTGCAGTCAGTTGCCAGATGTTTCCCATTATTGGAGAGTGGTTTCCTACTGCGGAAAGTTGCACTCTATCATTCAATGAAGCATTTGTACTCCAAAGAAAGGATTAGTTTGTATATGGATTTGTGACCCAGGTGCATGTCATGAGTGAGCACACAAGTGAGAGATCGATCAGTGAAAAAAGCAAATGAAGGGGACGATAACTTTGAGCATCTGGCACTAATAAAAGCCCTAGGCACCTGTCCCATTGGTTCAGGATGAACAACAACTTACTTATTTTGTGTAGGTCTAAGGTGGTGATCGCAATTTGAGGTAATAGTTATAATTTTGAAGGTTCAAAATATTCTAGCAGTGGTACAACTAATTCTGCAGGTGAACTGAAAATAAAAACTTTTGCACATTTGATAGCATGATGAGAACAGTGTTTCAACTGAAAAGATATAACACTAATCTTTGAATGCAGTGACTTGTCAATCATTAGATTGACCCTTTCTCTGTCTTATTACATCTGAGACTGTTGCACTATAGAAGCAGCTGAGCTAGCTACCCTACCAAATATTTATTTAAAAAATGTACTGCATGAAAGTATTGAAAATTTGAAATGTTTGCTTAAAGCTCTTTTCCAGCAGAATGCAAAAATTTTAAATTTGTATTGTGAATTCTTTGAATTGGAAATTATGCTAATTGTTCATAATAATAATAATAATAATAATAATAATAATAATAATAATAATAATAATAATCATCATCATATAAAGGGCAAGATGTTTGCTCAAGAACCAAGTTCAAAAGGTGAAACAGCATTCAAGTATCATCTATTTACATAGGAGGCTATAGATGGCTAGAAAAGTAATAGTGCTGATATGACATTGTGATATTATTGTCACTGTGTCACTTAGTGTCCATTTTGAAGTGAACAATTTTTATTCCTTACCCCCACTGTATTCTATATGTCATAAGCTAGTCTTGATGTTGAATTGTTAAAAATCATGATGCAAAACCATGATTTTTTTTTTTTATTTTGTGCAAAGCATTGTTGTTAACCATTCTAAATAAATTCCTTTGTCTGTTACATTAGTACTTCATACTTAAATAAGTTACTCCCATCCATGATTACATGGAATGAAACTTAAGATAAACAAAACTAGACTGGATTGAAGAATTTTCCTATTATATCAGCCAACCCGTACTGGTCTGGGCATAATTTGAACCCACAACTAACTGATTGTTAGTTTGGAAATTGCAGCTTTACAGTTAGCTTTGCTGTAAATAATTACGAGCATCTGGGAAAGGAAGTTATGGTTCGTTGTTCTGCCATGAAATGGTATTGTGTGGCTCCTAAGGAGACAGACGAGAGATTTGTGATGAAAAATATGAAGGCATCTTATATAAATTTGAATTCATCTTTTGTGTCCACTCCACAGGTATCACTGTCACACATGTAAGATGGTGGATGGGGTAGGAGTATGTACCGTGTGTGCCAAGGTTTGTCACAAGGATCATGACCTGACTTATGCTAAGTTTGGATCTTTCTTCTGTGACTGTGGGGCTAAAGAGGAAGGCTTGTGTAAAGTAAGTAATACTTTTAATTATAAAACATCTTCATTAATACAGAATTAATTTTTAGCTTGCCAGGACATAAGGCTAGATGAGTTTATGCTAAGGCACAGCATCAGTACCTTGTTACCACTCTAGGTTTTACATTTAGGATCCAATTTAAGTTGGACATAGAATATGTGCTCAAAATCGCAAGTGAGTTCAGTAACGAGTGAGATGATGCATCTGATAAGCTGAGCTGGTTGCCACGCTGGAAGCTCTGTGTCTGATCCAATTTTGATCAAGCTTGGAATATTAGCTTGTGTTTTTAAGATCTCAAATTGGGTGATTTGTCCCTAGCTGGCTGATCTTATTGCTTCTGTGGAAGACAAATATATGAATCTGTTTTGATCAAATTTGAAATACAGGATTTTATCATCAAAAATTTAGATGGACCAAGCATAGAGCTATCTCAATCTTGCATCCAATTAGATAAGTATGTTACCATTCAGTAAGCCATATTGATATTTATGATCTGAGTTTAATTCAACTTAATTATATGTTTATATAATCAAGATCTCACTTAAGTTTTATAAGATCTCACATGAGTTTTATAATGCATGGAGTTCACACATATTAACAAGGTGACCTTGCATGGGATTTCATGGGTTTTGTTACCACTCTTGAGATTATTCCTGATCCAGTTTTGATCTGACTTGGTCAGTACACTTGAACTAATTGAGGTGTTGGATTAGTACACATATGAGCATGATCCATGCACATTCATTTTTAGGTGATTTTCCAGCTATTGTTTTAACTTTTCATCTGTGTCTGATCTTATTTATCCTGCATGGTAAAAAGGCTTATTTCATCAAGACATGATGTGCTTTTCTTATGAACATGATCTTGTATGTAATAAGGTGAGTTTGTATGTGATGGCTTCTTACCAGTTGAGACATTCTGTTACTGACCTGATTTTAATCAGACTTAGTAAATATTCTAAAATCATCAAGATGTTGAATGATCTTTATTATAAGCAAGACTTTGTCATGAGGTTATCTTGCATCATGTACATGTATTGTTTTACCACTCTAGGGACTGTATTTTGGAGTGGATTTGCATTATATACATATATTGTTCTACCACTCTAGTGTCAAAACCGCTCAGGTGGCCTTGTGGTTAGAGCATCTGCTGCAGAAGCATGAGGTTGTGGGTTCGAACCCTGACCAAGTCATACCAAAGACTTACAGAAATGACACTAATAGCTGTCTCACTTGGCACTCAGCATTAAGAGGTTAGTGTTAGGACTGGTCGTCCTGGTGTCAGGATAATGTGACTGGCTTTTACATCATGCTACATGTCTGCGGCATGATGCCCCAGTGCTAGACATCACTATAAACTGCCTCACTGCAGACATTGTTATGATATGACTGTTAAAGCTACACTAAAAATCCTAATCAAGCAATCAAACAAAACAAACAAACCACTCTAGGGACTGTATTTTGGAGTGGATTCGGATCTTATACATATGTTCTTCTATTGCCCAAAAGACTGTATTTTTGGTTTGGATTTGGATCAGACTTGGTAACTACGCCGATGTCATCAAGATCTTGGTGGAATATGATGAGTGAAATTTATGAATATTAATGTTGTGACTTTAAAATCAGATAGGCAAGTTATTCAATCTCTAGCAACTATATTTCCGATCGAGATTTGGGAGGTTGTGGGTTCAATCCTGGACAGAGTCATCCATAGACATATTTAAAAAATGGTACTAACAGCTGCCTCATTTGGCACTCAGCATTAAGAGGTTATTGTAAGACTGGATGGCTTGGTGTCAGGATAATGTGACTGGGTGAAACATCATGCTACATGTCTGCGACATGATGCCCCGGTGCTAGACATCACTATAAACTGCCTCAGTTCAGACATCCTAACAATATGACTGAACAACTGATAAGCTGCATTAAAAATCCAAATCACAAATACACATACATACACAGAGAGACACACCCATCCCTCTTAGATCTAGAGACTACATTTCATATCTCAGTTTAGAGTATGATAGGTAAAATCAAAACGATATAATGTGGAAAAGATTTTAGAACTGGGCATGACTTTTCATTCAACTTAATACTTAATGCACATCAACCTACCAGCACACGTTGTGATAGTAGAGCAAGGTCTGTACCTTCAATCTACTTAATGCACACCAACCTGCCAGTACACTTTGTGATGGCAAAACTAGGTCTGTACTGTTTGATCTCCTTATTATGTGATGGTAGATTAAGGAATGTACTTCTACATAGTAAACACAAGTCTACACAGTATCCCTTGTTGTGTCAACATATCAGCTTATGGTGGAGCTGGGTCGGTAATGTCAGTTGTTTATTTAGTACACACTGATGTGGACTCTCAGTTAGAATGAAAGGATTGAATACTTTGGCAATTCATTTTAACAGTTTTGTCCATCATTTCACATTGCACACCTCTAGACCAGATTATGACCCTTCATGGAAGATTTTCCAGGAGACTCTAACTGGTATGTTCTACTATTTCAAAAGATTTATGGATAGAAAGTTAAGTTAAGGGCAATTCAAGAAGTTTTAGAACATGAAGTGTTTAAAGGATGTCATTGAGATTTGATGGTATGCTTTATGTAGTTGTCATGGAAACTACTTTCAGCAGCTAAAAAAAAATGAGGAAAAGAAAATGATAAAGAAAGAAATACATCTGTTTCTATCACGCACATGCTGATGTATGTTTGAACAGCATTTCTCAATTGAATCTTTTGTTTCAAAGCAAAAATTTGGATATAGCTGTATACCTGCAGCTTAGGAAAGTGTACTTGAGGCCACATACAAAACTAAAAGTGGTAAATCATGCTACTATACAGACCTGCAGGAGAAACTAGTGGTAAAGTGTAGTGACAATGTAGAAGGACACAAAGCAGTCAGACAATAACATAAAGGCTGCTTTGAAATAAAAAGAACTGCACCATAGCAAAAATTATGGAGAAACATCCAGCCAATGTGAACAGAGATTTCCACTGGAGTGACATTTTTCTGAACTCTAGGATTACATTTATTTCCATTTCTTCCAAAAGAAGATAAAGATGCATTTTTAGAAATTGTGACTTGAAGCCTCTTGTCAAACTTTGTGCAGCATTAGAAAATAATGATCACTTTTGAAGATGGTCCTGGACCAATATAATCCAGGGATAGCTTGTTGGAATGTGATAAAGAAGCACTAGAATTATTATTTACAGATATTGATCAGTTTTGCAAGGTTTGCTGTATTTACTCCATAACAGGCATCTGATTCTTTGGCTGCAAAAACACAATTGCATAGCTTCAGGAAATCTCAAGAGAGCCAAAACATTGCAAAGACTGATGACTATATTTCTGAACATTCTAAAAATCAAAACTGTAACTTCTTTACTTTGAGACTAGGATTGGCATCAACAAGTTGAAAATAATTTATTTTGTTTTTCATTGAAATAGAAAGTTAAAAAGTCTGTGAATCTTATACAACATTATTTTCACATTTGCTCATTATACTCATGCCACCCACCCAAATTTACCAATAAAGGTAGATCATTTTTCTCTGACCTGGTTGAAACTTTGCGAATAAAAAGTGAACTTGGCCTTTTTCATGTCGGTTTCTTCAAACACCCCTACATTCTTTATTGCCATTTTATGATTTTGTATACTTAGTACAGTATTATCTTATGTTTTCCTCTGCTTGAGAACAATGTAAAACAGTTTAAAGAAAGCTTTATGCATATTTTATCAACTTCTGTGACATTATAAAGATCATTTATTAATGGTATTGACATTTCGTTTTTGAAATACAATACCCAATCATAATATATCAGGAGTACATTACTGCCTCCCAATTCAAGCACTCCTATGCTTATAAAAGCTCCAAAAAAAACTCAGAGTGCCATTTATTATCAATTGTGGATGGACTGTGTAGATTCCAAAACATTGATGCTAGGATTTCTGATAAGCAATGGTTTGAACCACACCAGCTCAGACACAGCCTTAATTTGTGCCATTGATTTCCAGGACCAGGTTTGTTGTGGATTTTTTTTCCTGTTTAACCAGTAATGGCTTCAAGACATAAATAGCACCTGACATCTGGATGTATTCAGTCTAACCACAGCAGTAACTCTGATGCCTTGTATAAACTGCAGTGAAATACGTGAATTGCCTTGCACTTTCCATTAGTGGACTCATGCCAAGATGCTTCGTCACCTGTTCCAGTTCCATCACACTCTAGTCATAATACTGTGTTAATGCATCATAGTGCACATAGTTGAGTTTTTTGTATTTTTTGTTTGTTTGTTTTTTATGGTTTAACACCATTTTTCAGCACAATATAGGTTATACATGGTGGCCAGTATTATTGGTGGAGGAAGAACCCGGAAAGAACCACCGACCCACGATAAGCTACTCGCAAGCTTTCTCACATAACTACATTGGCCAAATCTTAGACTCGAACCCATGCAGACAGAGGTGAGATGGCAGTGATCCGTAATGGACAGCAATTTAGACCACTCGGCCACTCGGGGCCCCTTGTTGAGTTTTATACATCACCACCTAATATCATTTGCTATTTATAAAATTCCCGTGTCGATAAATCTCTTAGTCAAGAGACAAGGCATCATTCAGGCAATTCTAATTGAGTCACTGATATACTACATTGTTTTACGAGGCATTTTCTGGACTTTCTTTTAACCTGGATGATGCCCATCAAATTTCATTCATCTGAAGGAAATGGTTCTCGAAGCAGGTGGTGAACAGACCTGCTGAGGTGGCAGTTTGAAAGCATATGAGGGAATGGAATCACTTTTTTCTAGTGATGTAATCAGAATGCCAATCACTTCTTAATAGCATCCATTACAAAGTTGTCTAAAGTCTACTTTTGACTTTTCAAGGAGGACATGTTAGCTTCTTTCATAATCCGGGGTCCCTTTTCCACAATTTAAGGCAGGTTTCAATAAAGTTTGACTTTTCCCAGCAAAAGGAATTGGCCATTCATCCAAATGGAATTGTCTTTGTAACCGAATAAGATGCCTTTAGAGTAAATATTCAGAGTTTCCTTGTCCCTATACTCATACGATGAGTCATTCTAGCTCCAGCAGGTAGGATCAAGTGAATTTCATAATTTCTTTTCAAGTAGAACATTTCTGCCATTATAGTTTTGTTTCAGTCATGATTAGGCTGCTGGAGAAACACCATGGTAAGGGGATGTAACTCCTCTTCCTCTTATGTATCCTAAAGTACTATAATGAGGAACATATCTGGTTCAAAAATAATGTTTCTTGTATAATACAAACCCAATCAGAACATGGGTATACTCATCAAACCCTTTCCACAAATACATGCCTTGTAGAGTCTACACATCCCTCAATTGATGTGATTTTGTGCCAGTCTCTTTATCCAGAGGGAGACCACTCTTATCACTTGCATGTTGGAAAGCAGGTGACTAGCATTTCTGTCACCAAAAGACACGGTGAACATCTGCTTTAGCTTGGAAGAGCTGTATACGTTAGGTAGTTTATAGACTCCTAACATATTATGATCATTTGACAAAACTTATTTTCCTCTTTTTCTGACAGTAAATTTTAATGCAGTTTTCTTTGTCCAATCATGAGGCAATTATGACTACATGGAGGTTATAGAAAGATTTTTAGTTCTGGTAAACAGGTTGTTTGTTTTGCATTTCATCCTTTAAAAGTAACCTATACGATAATTATCATTTTTATTTATTTATAGTAATATATTTTCTAGGTTAATATTACAAAAGCCTAAAGAATCAAATTGAAATGTTTTAATAAGTTAAATGAGTATTTACTGTGTATTTTGTGACACAGAGGTTTGGTAAACAATATTTTAAGTGACTGTTTGGAACATTCTAATCAGGGCACACTTATACCTATTTTCAAACCACTCTGCTGTGTTAAAAAGGGAGAGAATTTTAGCCCCAACATTTCTGTCCATCATTGTCCCTGCAGGGTAATGGAACTTGTGATTGTACATGCTGTATTGAAGCAAAACCTTTAGTAAAATAATTACATTAAATTCTTGTGATTTACCAGGCTTTAGTGAAGCGAACACCTCAGAGTGGTATTGACAGTAATGAGAATTTGGGTACCCCCTCCCCCTTCTCCATGGAGACTGTCCTCCCCAGCTCCCTGCGACGACGTCTTTCATCTCCAGGTCATGTAATGAAGTCTGGCGACAAAGCCAGTGAACAAGTCAACAAGACTAGAGAATCACTGAGTCAGCAAGTGGAGGTGAGCTTGGACTGTAATACTATAAATCAGACATTAATACCAAGCCCCAACATTATTAAGTGTTTGGTTGCAAAGTGTTTTTCATGAATTATAGCAGGATAATAGAATTTTTTTCTGTCTTTAACTTGGTCAGATCATATAGTCCTAAAGTAAACAAGAAATTCATCACCAGATAACATGTAATGATTCCAGAATTCTTTTATTTTCAATTTATATTACATTCAAAGTTTTTTTTTGCAATGGGAACAATACTTGTGTATAATAGCTCAATCATAATTGGAGAGTATGTCGGCAATTTATTGCATACCATATTTCTTAGTAGGTAAAATCAAGGAGCCGACATAATATAATTATTAATTGGTATGAATTGGGCTTAATATCAGTAATAACCTAATCATTATAGTGTAAAATTGTCAAACACTGCACTACACTTGACTGTTCATTCAGGAAATGATAAAAGAATATAAGAAAATTCTTTTACGTTCTTTACGTTTTAGAGAAAATATTTTCATCATAAAAATGTCAAGATAGCAGCTTACTTTTTTAAATAAAACCTGTAAAGTTTTCACGCTGTAATTGAGAACTTTAGTATCTGATCCACAGCCTAAGTCCAGCACACATTGCTGTTGAAAATCTAGAATAGATTACACTTGGGAATATTTTAAAGTACAGGTCAAGATTTAAAAGATACTGTTCAAGTGTAATTATTTTTTTGGATTTATTGCAATGTAATACATTTTAGAATTTGTTGGATAAGCAATTTCATTTTGTTTGTTGTAACAGTATTCCGTTTGGCTGTGTTATCGATGTGCATAGTATTCTCAAAGTCATTTCATCTTCTGGAGATTTTGCTTATCAAATTGATATTACAAAATGAAGAAAAGAATTTGAGACTGAAATCATTTAAATGAAATTTTGATATTGTGATTTATCAGAATCATCTATAGTTTAATGTAATTTTGAATTGGAAATTATCCCAACTTTTGCCATGAAGAGTTGGAAATTATTCTAAACTTTTGCCTTGTAATTTTGAATTGGAAATTTTGCCATGTAATTTTGAATTGGAAATTATCCCAACTTTTTGCCATGCAATTTTGGATTGGAAATTATTCCAACTTTTGCCATGTAATTTTGGATTGGAAATTATCCCAACTTTTGCCATGTAATTTTGGATTGGAAATTATTCCAACTTTTGCCATTTAATTTTGGATTGGAAATTATCCCATTTTTTGCCTTGTAATTTTGAATTGGAAAGTATTCTAAACTTTTGCCACCAATCGACAAGTACATGCAATATGGGATCACTGTAACGTATTACTATCTGCATTAAACAGCATGGTACATATTTCATTCACATTAAAAAAATTCTAATCAGCTAATAGATGGAATAATGTATTTCTAATGAATAACATGGTTTAAAGAGAGAAACCAAATGTCACTAAGAATCAAAATCTGTCACTAATTTTTGAATGATTTAATGAATGAATAACATCTGTATCGCTACTGTGACTAAAATAAAATTGGAAAATTGATGAGTTTATAAAAATAAATTATCAAATATTGCAAATGTTTACAGACATTTTGTTCATCCCATGCTCACATGTGGATGGCTTTTTTTTGGTGACCCTTTCTGTCTGCTACAAGTTCTTTAGATAGGATAGGGTCTTTTTTTTTTTAGGAGACCCTCCCTCTCTGCTACAAGTTTTGCAAACAGGGGTACTTTTGGAAGAACCTCCCTTCCTGATACAAGTTCCTCCAAATTCAGGGTGGCTTGCTTTTGGGAGACCCTCCCTAAGTATGGGCATATGATAGAAGAAATCTAGCAATTATTACTTGGGTCTTATGGGAATGCCATGCTTGCATTGTCAATGGTTATTGTGACTTGTCATTGTTCTGACCTTTTCATCATTTTGTTTACTTGTGTCTCAGGATCAGATATGTACAATCACAGTCCAGTTATTAACTAATGTACAATTACAGTCCAATTCTTAATTAATGTACAATCACAGTTCAATTTTTTTATTAATGTACAATCATAGTCCAATTATTCATTAATTTACAAACAGTCCAGTCTTTAATTAATGTACAAGCACCATCCAGTTTTTAACTAATGTACAATCACAATCTAGTTTATTCATTAATGTACACAACTTTTAATTAATGTTGAATCACAGTCTAATTTTTTGTAATTCACAATGTAATCACTAGTTTTTTGTTTAAAAATTGCATGTACTAACAAACTGTTAAGGCAAGAAAGTATTATTTTTCATTATAACTAATATTATAATCTATGTATCTAACTTCTAGGAAAGTCTTAAAAGAAGGATTGTCTTATACTAATTGGAATTTAGTAGCAGTATACATAATTTTTGTTCCATTTCAGAGTTATAGATCAAAGCTTATGGCTACACTGGTAAGTCTTCACACAATACAGGTGACTTGATATTTATAAAACACCAAACAACCATGTCTTAACATTGACTTTGGAATGTTTTATTTGTAATGTATCATATAGTTTGAGATGTATTAGGTTTAAGAACTAGTAAAATATTTTTAAAAAGCGAAATAGTCAATTACAGTAAAGAAAAGCAACTCTTCCATTCTGTCAGCATTGTTATCAATTCTATTTTATATTGAATTGGTCAGTTTCGACCATTTAAGATATCTAGAGACACAAGTGACCAATCAAGTCCCAATTAAAATCCAGCCAAAACCAGGCAAAGGTTTTGTTACTTTAGTTAAAGCATGACATACCCTGAAAACATTTATTATCTGATGCAGAAGTTAAAATAATAACATTGTTTACACAATTAAAATAGATCCAGCTTTGAATACAATTTAGCATGTAAACTGTTTTGTTGTAGGAATCATCTGACACAGTACAGACTGTCCTGGAGATGCTAGAAAGTATTCTGCCATCCTTCACAGAAAACTACCACAACTTGTCCCCTACAGGGAGCAATTTGAGGGCCAAAAAGGCTCTTGAAGAACTGCATACTAAGCCCAAACAAACAGAAATGACAGACCAACTCATGGTATGTTGCTGGCATTTTGAAACAAAAGTATACGTCAGACAAACGTAGTCAAAATGACCTGATAGTTTATTTTTCAAAAACCCTTTACGGGGACTCTTATAAAGTCGCCTAATTAAATTAAAAAACCAGTTTGAGGTATGCTGTTTTTAGATTTTATATCGTATAAATATGCACACACAGGGACCTAAATTACAATATTGACCTACTAGCTTGGAACAGAAGACGTATGGTAGCCTATTTTAAACTTAAAATTTGTGTGCCTTTATTGTGGAAAAATTGGGCTAATTACATGAAAGTTTATTAGTCAAATATTGGTCTGGATTTGTCTGGGATAATTAAGCTTAGGCATTGTCTTCCCCTGACATATTTACTAGAATCAAAAGAACGGACAAAGAAATAAGAAATGTAAGGGGAAAAGGTATGTATGTATTAGTATTTAGTGGTATGGCAGCACAAAAATTGTAATGTGCCAATTAAACATCAAGTTCATTGAATGTAAATTGAGAACTGCACAAAAAACATGGGAAGATAAATCCTTCAAAATAAATGTAAACATGAAGCACTGCAATTAATTATCTGAGGTAATGAAGTTAGAATCTTGTAAAATGTATATAACCAAGATCAAGATAAAATAAATATAAATTCCTTCAAATATACTGTCAAAGTGAATGATATAATACACATTCCCTTTAAACTGTCCAAGAGTTTTAGGTGGTAAATGATAATAAAATCCCATAATTGCGTTCTCATATAAAAGGAACATGTCTCACAGGATGGTAAATGATAATAAAATACCTTAATTGCATTCTCATATAAAAAGAACATGTCTCACGGGGTGGTAAATGAAAATAAAATCCCTTAATTGCATTTTCATATAAAACGAACATATCTCACTGGCTGTTAATCAACAGTCTGCTCATAAATATGTTCCACTGTCAGAGAACACTAAGTTATTTAGTCTGGTGACAGTTCACCTTTTAGATTGATAAACGTTGTTTGGGTATATTTATCCTTTGTGCAATCAGCACCTCATCTCTGCAGTTTGTTCTGTATGAAGGAAACCCACACCTAATTGATAGGTTTGATCTTACAATGCTTGTTTGTTGAGTTTTCATTCCACATATTCTGTTGCGTAGATTGAACATGTCAGTTTATATCCATTTTTGAAGCCATTATATGGAATCTTCCATTAGTAAATGGGTTAACCACATAGCATCTTTGGGACTACTTTATCTGCCCATTTATGATCCATAATACCAACATGAACACGCCCACGAAAGTAAGGAATACTTTTTCTAGATTGTATAACTGGATCACATTTCTGTAAAATTTTAGCTCTTTATGGGATTTTAAATTTAAGGTTTTGATGTGAAAAGGAATCCAAGATGATGACATTTATGGTTTGAGAGGTTTCAGTGTAATGAGAAGATTTTTGAAAGGCTTTAATTTCTGATTTAAAAGCAGAACAGTGGCTTCATCCGACACATGGCTACAAACCATTCATAGGGTGTTTAAATGGCAATCCCAACCACATCTCCTCCTTTTAACCACCTCTATACAGAAACATTTCACTATGATATGAGGCTTAAATTTCATTGAATTTACCCTGAAAACATGAGGAAATAATGAGAACATTTCAGTTGTGCAAATATGAGGTATTGGGATAACCACTGTGCGGTCATTGGATAAATTCATAACACAATTTTGCATTATTTGCAAAAGGGTCCCAGAGGAGCTGAACACTTCATGCAGCAAGTATATACAGGGCATTGATGCAACTAACTAACTGTATTATTGAGAGAAAGTCAATTAGGCCTACACACTCAGAGATAAAACCAGTTGAGAATATATGCCAGATTTTATACCTAAAAGAGACAAAAATATGATTCCAACTTAGAATACATTAGAGATTAAGAGTCATATCATTTGGAGGCAGGGTTTTGTTAAATGGACTAATCTAGGTTTGAGATAGAATTTCTAAAGTTTTTAATTTTCTACACATTTTTAAAACAAAATCATTTTAGAGAAATGAAATTTTCAGGGGTTTTTTTGTATTTATATTTAGACTATCAAGCCGTTAAAGCTGTTGTTTAGTTTTAATATGTATTTTAAATATGCTGACTGGGACATTTTTTAGAAAAAGAATTAAAAACGTTTTGAGTATATGATCTGTATAGCAAGTTTTTATTTAATTAAATTATTTAATTGTTTAAATTTAATTATTTTGATTATTTAAAAATGTTTATTTTACTTTCAACTTTACCCATTATTTGCAAATAGTTTTTTATTATTTCCTCCCTTTCCTTAAATTCAGACATTCTGCCAGTTTTTTCTTTTTTTCTATTTTCAATCTAATAAAAAGGTGAGAAGGGACATATACGGTGATTAGGGGAAGGATCCATTTTTTTAAGGGAAAATATAAATATTATACTGACATAATCAGGCACATAATGAATTTTTTCAATGACCAATCTTTCAGACTGTGACACTAGGCTCACAGGAAGGAGCATTTGAGAATGTTCGGATGAACTACAGCGGTGACCAGGGCCAGCAAATTCGGCAGTTGATTAATGCACACATGTTGCGTCGAGTAGCCATGTGTGTATTGGCCTCACCTCAGGGAAAGCGCCAGCATCTAGCAGTTAGTCATGAAAAAGGAAAGATTACTATTCTCCAGCTGTCTGCCTTACTGAAACAGGCTGATTCAAGCAAGAAGAAACTCACTCTCACGGTAAAGTTGAATAGAAATATTTGATAAATGGAATTAGTAAAACTTGTGTTATGCAACTAAGATTCAGAACATGCTTTAACATATGTGCTAATCATTGTAACCAACTTCTGTGGAGATTCATATCTTCTTTACATATGCTTAAACTTAAGAGGTGACCATGAAAAATATAATTTCCTGTCGGGTTGGAGAAGAAAAAATTTTTACAAGACCATGACAAGGGTCAGCAGGCAACAAAATACTCTTCTGAAAATGTTGTAAGAAATAAAATTCAAAACAACTACTAATTTTAACAGACGAATATTTAATAGTCTAATACTTTTATGGTCTTTATTTATATATTTTACACACTTTCAATTTTAGGTACTGCAATATTTTTTATATAATTCCATACCATTCATATAATTTAAACAGTAAATTACATTATTTTATTTTTTAACTTGTGAATTTCAGAGGCTTGCCTCAGCTCCTATCCCATTCACAGTGTTGTCCATCACTGGAAACCCTTGTAATGAAGACTTCCTGGCTGTATGTGGTTTGAAGGTCAGTACACATATGATATGTGAAGATGTTTTAATTAGATGGTAAACTCTTTCTACATCTTTATATTGTTTGTATAATGAAGTCATTGAATTTGCGTATTAACTCACTTTTAATGACATTCAGGTAGTAGTAATAATATATACACAATTAGTATGTCAATAACTGCACACACACACAAATTGGCAGAAAGGTATAAATTCATATATTTAAAGTGACTAAGTTTATCACAGTAATCAAAGCCCCACAAAATATTCATAGTTAGATTTATTGTCAAACCCATTTTGTGGAAAGTGAGACATGACAGTGACTTTTTGCACCATATCATATCCAGTTTGTTCATTTTTGGGTTTCAGTTTTTCATTTGCATATTTTTCCTAAGCCCTATAAAGTCTTGTCATACATAAATAATTAGAGGCCCCGAGTGGCTGAGTGGTCTAAAGCACTCACCATTGCGGATCACTGCCATCTCACCTCTGTCTGCTTGTGTTCGAGTCTCAGTCTCGGCTGATGTGGGTATGTGAGAAAGCTTGCCGGTAGCTTCTTGTGGGTTGGTGGTTCTCTCCGGGGTTTTCCTGGGTTCTTCCTCCACCAATAATACTGGCCGCCATGTATAGCCTATCTTGTGCTGAAAAATGGCGTTAAACCCTACAACAACAACAACATAAATCATTAAAACAATGCAGTCTCACTCATCCTTTTTCCAAAGTTACAGTCTGACAATTGTTGTAAAGGTCTTAATGTATTTTCAGTTACTTAATGTTTGTAAACACCCCTTGTTATATTCTCATCATATTGGCATTAATTTTAATGAAGCCATGACAATTCAATTTGCTAGCATTAAGATTTTGATGAAAAATTTTCATTTGGTTGTATTTCCTAAATTCCTGGTGTGGATCTTCTTCATGCTATGAATGAATGTTATTAACATATGACATTATATTCTACAACACACTTGCTTGCCCCTTAGACCTTGGAGTCAAAGTCACAGTCGTTAATTTTTGCTCATTTGATTCCAAACCCCTTAATGGATTTAAACACTTTGGATGGATCATATTGATGCTGAAATAAAACCCATACATTCTGTGGAATGTTTACTTAACCATTGGCCTTGGGGTCAAGGCCATGTATTTCACAAGAATACTTAGGCTTGACAGCAGGCCATGGCATTATGTAATTTTAAGTTGTAAATGAACAATTTCTAAGGTACCAAAGGTTTTAAGGAGAATATAACTTTTTAATTCTCCACCATAGTGAAATTATTTATTCCAAGAATGGATAACTTCAAGTCACACTCCTTCTGTTAATTTACATCAGGTTATTAAGATGAATGTGGAAAAAAAACAATGTGTTACTGAGACTTTAATGCATAAATCCCTTGTGAACTGAAAAATTATTGTCAGCAGTTCATGATGTGGTAAGTTGAATTTTTATTACAATGAGTAATTTTATCTTTCTCTTTCATCTTAGGACTGCCATGTTTTGACATTCACCAGTGCAGGATCTGTTGCTGATCACTTGGTATTACATCCCACTCTAGCCACTGGAAACTTTATCATTAAGGTAAGACAAATTCCCAGCTGTACATGTATATAGGGTTTGTGCAACCTTGAAATGTGCTTTTGAATTTGATGTTGGCTCCAAAAGTACTGATAAATGCTAATTTGTGCTTTTAAAATGCTTTAATTTAAAAACAAATATACATTTTTAAAAGACATTAGCTTGCAAAAACAAAATTAAGACAGAAAATAAAGGATATGTTAAAAAGTTTAGAAACCTGCTCATCCTTGAATTTGTATATCATGTTGTCTATATGCTAATTAAGACTTCAAGTTGGGTTACTTGCTTGCTTTTTAGAATTCGGTCTGATTTAGCATCATATATACAATATATGTAAGGCCAAGCAATGAACAAAAAGCTGTGTTGTGTTTGTGAAGAGATATGAGATCAACAATAACCTAGACCACTTAATTTCATGACCAAACTTGTGTCATTGAGACCCATTTGTCAATAATCTCCATGATGCACTCTTAATTCCTTCTATTCATTGTAGGTTAGATTTATAATGTATTAAAAACATTTTTCTTAATTTTGGGACCTTGCTTTTGACAAAGACCTTGTTAGTGTACCTAAGCAAAACATGCTGGATTTGTAAGTGAAATTTAGTGTTTATAAGCATGAATTTGAAGGTGACATTGTGCCATTGTCACAATGCTTGAAAACTATTTTATTACTCTTGAGTATTTTGGACTTTTTTGTTTGCTTTTTACTCTAGTGAGGGCATATCAGTTTTCAAAACATCCAATTTTTGCTTTTTCTTTATAGTTAGTGCTTATTAGTATTTATTGTTTTCTTTCAGGCTATATGGTTACCAGGAACTCAAACAGAACTTGCCATAGTGACAGCAGATTTTGTCAAGGTAAAATTAAGTGGAGGTCTATCAAGTAAACTTTCTGGGTGGTAGATCATAGATGTTTTGGTACACACTTTTAAAATTCCATATAGCTAATACTTAAAGACAGTTTTCTTTTATTTCCATTCCAAACACATGTACGACAGAAATTTCACTAGTTTATATCATTACCAATTGTCATCATGAAAACAGACATGAATCAAAAGTCTTTATGAGTCTGTAGACAGTTAAATGTCTGTCAGTCAGCTTCATTGGCATGCAAAATGTTTTCTGGCAGAGGCTTCTCACATGTTTCCTTTGGCTAGTTTAGGACAGGAATTTGGCAAATTCTATTTACTTACAGAAGTTACAGTTAAAATGGAATTGATGACAACTTAAAACATATTTATTCCCTGTTTGTCAAAACTAGCTTCAGATAGTATTGACATTAAGATATCTGCAAAAGAAAACAAACAACTGACCTTGATGTTGACTTCAAGATAGAAGTGACAGGCTTTGATAAAGTCTCATGAAAAAAGGATTACAAAATATTGTATAGTGTGTATTTCGGCAGGCATCATAGTTCAAGATTAAGACCAGAAACAAACATTTTAATTTTGGTGTATTATATTTTAGTGATTGCAGATCAAAAAAACATTTAAATATCAAAAGTGATATAATTTGATAGGATCTATTTTGCAATCTTACTCAGTGACTTAAATAGCTAACATGTCATCATTTAAGACATCAACTATTTTTTACATTCCCCATATGTTGTATTGTACATTCTTCATCGATTTTCTTTACATTCTCCATCCACTATCCTGTACATTCCCTGTCCAATATACTGTACAATCTCTATCCACTATACTGTACTTTCTTCATCCATAATACTGTACATTCCCCATCCCTCTATTATCCATTCTTCATCCAAAATACTATACATTCTCTACCCACTGTAATGTACATTCCCCATCCAATATACTGTACATTCTTCATCCAATATATACTGTACATTCTTCATCCCTCTTTTGTCCATTCTTCATCCTCAATACTATACATTCTCCACCCACTGTAATGTACATTCTCCGTCCACTGTGCTGTACATTCTTCATCCAATATACTGTACATTCTTCATCCTCAAAAATATACATTCTTCACCCACTGTAATGTACATTCTCTGTCCACTGTGCTGTACATTCTTCATCCACCTTCTCCATACACTGTACTGTATATTTTTAAAATAAATTTGACACATTTTGGGTTTTTTAGATTTACAATCTGTCCCTGGATGCCATCAGCCCACAGTATTACTTCCTGTTGCCCAGTGGAAAGATCCGTGATGCCACCTTTGTCATCACAGAAGAAGGTCATTACATTGTGTTGATGTCTTCAACTGGATACATTTATGCAGAAACAATGGAAGACAGCAGCAGTGCAGTCCATGGTCCTTTCTACATCACCAATGTCTTGGAGGTCAAGCATGCAGATCTAAAGGTATTGAATATTAGGGGTTTTCATAATTGGAATGGTAATTTAATATATTATGTATTTTGTTTGTTTTCTTATAGGTGTGTAATTGTAGAGAATTTGACAGTCCAGCCCCTATGTACACAGATGCCCCATGATCCTAAAAATTACTATACATTGATTATTTTTGTGAGGTACTGATTTTCATGGATTTTGCAATTGCTACAAATCACATATTTAAAGACAGGTGAACAACTATCCTTGTATGAAAATAATATTATACCTTCCCTAATCAGCAAATTCAGGTACTAACAAAATGTAATTTTCGCAAATTCATGAAAACTGATACCATTAAAATAACAGAACTGCTAGTATATAGCTTGCTTTTTGCTTTAAAATAAAAATATATATATATATCATAATTAATGAATCAAAGCCAAGTGCAAACTAGACCCAGATCTGTCATTGTATAATGCACTCGCAGATGTCGATTTGTATAGTTTATTAGGAGTAAAAGGTAGAAAAGACATAGACCCTAATCTACCAGCACATTACAAGCAGTATAAATGGTATATGTTTATATGTGCAGATATTGGGACATTGTCATTGTTTTTTAACCAATAGGGCTTGTGTAAAAGAAAATTTATTACTATGTCATTGTTTTTTAACCAATAGGGCTTGTGTAAAAGAAAATTTATTACTATTATATAATGAACAGCAAGTATATCTTGATGTCATTATTTAAAATGTTGTCTCCCTTGCAGGATGTGAACAACCAAGTGGCAGGAGGAGGTGTTTCTGTTTACTACTCCCATGCGCTGCAGTTACTCTTCTTCAGTTACTCCCAAGGTAAGTGGAACAAAAGCAGTGAAAAGAACAATTTGAGTAAAATAAAGTCCAGAAGTCTCAAAAGAGCATGGTATCATGTACTATAATGAAGCATCCAAGTCTATAACCTTAGCGACTGACAGTAATGCTGTGTATAGGTAAAAACTGATAATGTATAATTTAAATTCATTTATTACATGTTTATGCGAGTTAGCATTTTATTATCACTTAAATGTTATTGATTGAGAATGGGATGTATCATTATTTGTTGGATTTTAAGCAACCAAAAATAATCGGCAAAAGTTGGTACCACTCAAATAAGGTGATTTCACTGTGATTTTATTTCCAGATATATCTTCTTTGCCAGCAAATCCATCACTCCATCCCAAGCCTGTTTTCAGCAAACTAAAGCACTAAAAAAAAATATCTTTCCACCAATGTGGAAGTCAGACAAGACTGATGTCCCCTTGGATATCACTACTAGGGGAGATCTATCTTAGACAGATCCCATCCATACTTCAGTTACGACTTCTGTGTGCTAAGAAGCATATTGATTTTGGAGACCTTGAAAATAAATTTTTACTATTTGAGCAGTTCTGAGAAGCTTTCTTACAAAGGAGTATGCTCCAGCTATACTTTCTATTTCAGTGTTTCTCTTTACTCTCATTTGCACTTCAGAGACCCCCCAAATTTTTAATTTGACCCCCAGTTTTGATACCAAAGTTTGTTTTTTACTCAGTCTGACCCCCAGTTTTAACACCAAGGAGATTTTTGACTCTCAGTCTTGCACCCCTAGGGGATACATGTATTTTGTGCTATACTCAAGTCATAGACAACAAACGTTTATTGAAATTATCTCTTTTTGGCAGTGTATTGAGATTGAATGTGAATGTAAATAATGAAAGAGACGAGTAGTTCATCAAATTGAGAGAATCGTCAACATGGGAAAAGTAGAGTTACTATCAAGAGTTATTGAAGGACTCACATTTGCTGTAATACAGTCACATACCAAATGTTTTAAAAAAGTTACAAATTATGTTTTTAAAAAGAAAATTGATAATTTCAGTTTCATTTAATTACATTTATATGAAAATGGTAACCCATTTTGTTTTGTGAGTAAAGCCCATCAGTATATATAATTATGTATGGAGTAAGCACAATACGACATATTTGCAGTCTTGAGGATTCAGCTTTATTATCTGGCATATTGAAAAACATCAATACAAAGTCTTGTACTACACGATTGTTAATTTTTTTGGTGTTTATAGGTAAAAGTTTTGCTGCAGCTGTGGCCAAGGACTTATCCAAAGCAAATACTTTGTTCTCAGTTTCATTTAAAAGGTGGGTACTGTTGTGGTGTATGGTCATGGTAGTAATTATATTCTATTAATTACAATATTTTAGCATTTTTAATTTGTGTTAATTCATTAAATAGCATATTCATTACAATCTTTAAAAAATATTTCTAATTGGCAATTTTTTTTCTGGTTTTTATATGCGTGCCTTTAGGCAGAAGATTTAATGTTAAACTTCCAATCTGTCCAGCATTGTTTCACACAATATTTCAAGTTTTCCAATACCTACAGTTATCAAGCTTTGGGTAAGGAAGAATCCAGTCATTTTGGGCTACCAAACTTTGGGTAAGGTACATCCCAGTCATTTTGGGCTACCAAACTTTGAGTAAGGAAGATCCCAGTCATTTTGGGCTCAAAAGGTCATGGTCACTATGACTGAAAAAAAAAGAAATTGTTTCTGCACAGTAACTGGGGTATTCCACTATCTGCAGTTAGCAATCTTTGTAGATGGCTTACATTCTGAGTAAGGATGAGCCAATCACTGTGGCTCAGGCCTGTTTCATAGAGGAGTCCAGGAAATCTTGGGACTAGAGTCATAAGCAGTTTTGTCTTTAAGAAGTCCATGAATTAGAAAACATAGTTTTTCCAGTACATCCATAAGCTGTTTTTTTAAAATAAAATAAATGGATTTTCAAAGCTTACAGGGGTAAGGATGGGAATGTTTCTGCATTTACAAAAACTAATTATTTGTTAAATGTATTTTATTACCTTGATGAATTTACCCTGGGATAGTTTCAGTACTAACACCTGTTTAAAAAAAAGGACAGTCTGGAACCATTCTACAATTATGCCATTTCTAATCTTCAGAATTTTTCATTTAGTTTACCTTTTATGAAAACAAATAGCCATCTATGTGGGAAGTCTTCTAGTGTAAGAGTAAATGTGAGCAAGGAGCAACATCCACCTGAAATGTAACTGTTTTGAGAAGTTGATGTCTAAATATTTATCAGAGTTCATATGCAAAGAAATCTTTTTTTTAGAAAAGGTGCCAAGATCACTTTAGTTTGAATTTATTTGCTGCCTGATAATGTTTGCTAGTGAAAGCAGAAGCAGGTCAACTGTGTAATCATTGATTACACTCTGGTTTCCAATCTTTTGCTCTATTTCATAGATGATATGACCATGTTTAATTTCTGGAAAAAAAATTTGAAATTGATTTTTTTTTTCTTGTGAATTCAATCAATCTACTTTGTTTTCATCCAGTAGTCATTAGAAAAATCCTTATAGTTTTCTGATCTTGAACAAGAGACACCGATTCACTATTTGTTTATGACAAATTGCAGCACAAATGGTGGTAGCAAGGGAGGTAATTCTGGACAGCCCCTGGTACAGTGGTCCGAAGTGCCTGGCCATACAGGTTTAATTTACTGCATGACACAAGCCTCAAACAATCCAGTAGTGCTGATGGTTCGCCCTGATGCCATTCTCATGCAGGAGATTAAGGTAGTCCCTGCCAAAGCAAAGGTAAAACATTTTAATCTGCAAGATTTCATAACACAATTAATTGTTACAAATCAGAAAGACCATTTTTATGGTGTTTAGGCATTTAGTATTTGTTTGTTTGGGTTTTTAATGGCACACTGATACATGAAAGGTGCAGCATTAAACAGTATGCTATAGTAAAATACATTTTCTAAGGACATCATGATTTGGCCAACAAAGCCTAGTCTGGTTAAGTATCCAACATGCTGGATGCAAGCCCAACATGCTGTCCTACCACAGCTCCATTTGGAGCTCTTAAAAACTCTGGTAATGTGTTGACTTTTATTAAAAATTATCTCTTGTGTCTAAAATTGTTACATCTGTTATGTCAAAACATTTTTTCAATTACACAGTTTTACAGCTAAAGGCTTTAATAGAAGAATTCAGTTTCCTGTGTTCATTCTGCATTCACCAGTAGAAGCGCTTGTTCTTGACTATATAGGGAAAAAAATGGCCAATATTTGTTAGTAAATATAAATCTTATATGAATGACTTTGTAATACACTGGCCATTTCTGTATAAAGAAATCCAAGAAACCTTGGAATTGTAAAACAAATTCCACTTTTTTGCTTCATTTATTCTTATGGATCTCATTTTTACAGTAATGTAAGGGTAAAGAGTTTGAGGAAAGGTTGATTTTTTTAAACATACTTAGCACCCAAAACAGATTAGATTCCAATGTCTTACTTAGCCTTCTTCCTTCCAGCTGTAACAATAATATATTAGATGATATTTCATCTGAGTTTTAACCTGATTTTATTAAAAGGCAATGAAAAAATTAAAAGCATAAAGTTCAAGGAGAAATTATGATTCATTGTACTTTTTGGAATTTAAGTGTGATTTTTGGTAATATTTTTAATTCCAAATCTTCATGTTTTTATTACAGATTCAGGATGTTGTTGCTATCAGACATGCAGCATCTAATTCTGATCAGGTATGTGAGAAAAAAATTAAAGTAATGTTGCAAGAAACCTATTTGTACATCTTTCGTCTAGATGCAGAGACCGAAAGTGTTACCCATATCCATCTGAGTTTTGCATTTATTTCACTTTTGTGATGCATTCATGTTCTAAGATGACATTTCTGCTATAAGGTGGAACATATTGTATTTCAACATAGTCCCTTCATTCATCTTTTAACAATTTTGTTATAGGATATTAAATCGAGTTGTCCACCATTCAAACTTTGTGGATTACTTGGACTTGGGGTAGGGAAGAAGCCTTTCCGTTTTAGGGGCAAAGATCAAGATCACTGACTAAAAGAAAATAAATTGTTTCTACACAATTTCTCCTCAACCATCAACAGTTAATTTGTGGATGACTTACACTTAAAGTAAGGAATTTGCCTATCAGTTTGGGGGAAAATGAATAATGAAATGAAATTATTTGAACCTAAATGTTTGGAAGAAATCTTATGTAACAGGTATGTCATCAATGTTGTAGAAATGAACCAGTTATATGAATTTAATTCATTTATTTACTTTCCAAGCTTATAAGTTAGAAATAGAAGTCAGTGCAGCTGTTGTTCAAAACCCCATCCCACCCCATCCCCACCAGCATCCATCATAATTGAGATGATAAGTTTGAAGACCTAAGACCTAGACACCTTCAGCCAATTGCAGAAATCTGATTTATTCATGCTTCAGAAGTAACTTTGAGTTCAATGGCGTCCAGTCTCTGGGGCTTTACTTTTGTTTCATTTTGATGAAATTACATGTCTAGATTAACCTCACTACCTATATTTACCCGAAATATCACCTTTTCCATGCATAGATTAAGATTCTGTGGCCCATTTTCTTTTCCAGCAGTAGACAACTATAATTATACTGCATGATTAACTTCATAGCATATTTTATGGAAGATATCACCCCATATTTTGATTTTTAAGATTGATTGATTAGTTTTCTTTCCCAAACAGCAACGTACAACTATGATCCTGCTCTGTGAAGATGGGAGCCTGAGAATCTACATGGCTAATGTAGATAACACCAACTACTGGCTGTCCCCCTACCTCCAGCCCCAGAGTCCCATCAGTGTCCTCAGACCAGTCAAGAAGAAAAAGACAACGAAGTCAGGTTAGATGTTTCTGTTTGGTTCATTAAGATGTGAAATCGAGAATCAGAACAAGAAAATAAGTAGTTTATTATAAGGTAATATATAATTACATTGGCTATAGTGATTCCTTTTTTTAAAGAAGGTCATTCGGCTTATTGTATATATTGTCCTTCCATGAATCCTTTGTCAGTAATATATATCTCAAAACAATATGGCTTCAGTATGATTATAATTCTTTATTTCACCAATGTAACAAACAAGACTTGTTTTAATGTTGTTTACTAAATGCAATTTTTCATGTTGGGAATCTCTTGTCCCAATTCTAGTTTGTTTGTTTGATTAGGATTTTTAACGTAGCTTTAACAATTTTTCAGTTATATCGCTACGATGTCTGCAGTGAGGCAGTTTATAGTGATGTCTAGCACTGAGACATCATGCCGCAGACATGTAGCATGATGTCTCACCCAGTCACATTATCCTGACACCAGGCCGACCAGTCCTAACACTAACCTCTTTATGCTGAGCGTCAAGCGCGGCAGCTGTTAGTACCATTTTTGTAAGTCTTTGGTATGACTCGGCCGGGGATCGAACCGACGACCTCCCGCTTCCGGGGCGGACACTCTAACCACTAGGCCACCGAAGCGGTTCCCAATTCTAGTAACTCTAATATATTTGTAATTACAAAATTTGCAGTTTAGTAATCACAGTCTTGATTAACACAAAAGATTGACACAATCTATTAATTTAGACCCAGTTGTTTTGGTCTTTTTTTATTTCTTGTTTCCATTTCCTCTTATTTTTTAAATGTGTTGCAGGTCGACCCACAGGGACTGTCAGTTTTCCTGTTGACTTTTTTGAACACTGTCAGCAGTCCAATGATGTTGAGGTGAGTTGTAATGACTTTGTACCAGATATAAAAATATTATCAGTGATGTTGAGATGAGTTGTAATGACTTTGTACCAGATATAAATATATTATCAATGATGTTGAGGTGAGTTGTAATGACTTTGTACCAGATATAAATATATTATCAATGATGTTGAGGTCAGTTGTAATGACTTTGTACCAGATATAAATATATTATCAATGATGTTGAGGTGAGTTGTAATGACTTTGTACCAGATATAAATATATTATCAATGATGTTGAGGTCAGTTGTAATGACTTTGTACCAGATATAAATATATTATCAATGATGTTGAGGTCAGTTGTAATGACTTTGTACCAGATATAAATATGTTATCAATGATGTTGAGGTGAGTTGTAATGACTTTGTACCAGATATAAATATATTATCAATGATGTTGAGGTGAGTTGTAATGACTTTGTACCAGATATTATCAATGATGTTGAGGTCAGTTGTAATGACTTTGTACCAGATATAAATATATTATCAATGATGTTGAGGTGAGTTGTAATGACTTTGTACCAGATATAAATATATTATCAATGATGTTGAGGTGAGTTGTAATGACTTTGTACCAGATATAAATATATTATCAATGATGTTGAGGTGAGTTGTAATGACTTTGTACCAGATATTATCAATGATGTTGAGGTCAGTTGTAATGACTTTGTACCAGATATAAATATATTATTAATGATGTTGAGGTGAGTTGTAATGACTTTGTACCAGATATAAATATATAATCAATGATGTTGAGGTCAGTTGTAATGACTTTGTACCAGATATAAATATATTATCAATGATGTTGTGAGTTGTAATTACATTGTACCAGATATAAATATATTATTAATGATGTTGAGGTGATTTAAAATGACTATGTATATAGGTATAATTTCTTGACCTACTTAGTGTAGGCCTCTCTAGCCACATATCCAGTCCCACCCTTGAATTTCAAACCCATTGTTATAACCTGATTATACCAACCACTTGAATTTCAAACCCATTGTTATAACCTGATTATACCAACCACTTTGTCCCAGCTACTTTACATTATCTTTTGACTACCCTTTCCTCCTACTATGAGCATTTTTGCAAACACCAACCCATTATTCTAACTGTCATAGTTGTTTTGAAAACACCAACCTTGCACCCTTTCTTCCAACTGTCATTGTTTTGCAAACACCAGCCTTGCACCCACCCTTTCTTGCAGCTGTCAGAGTTGTTTTGCAAACACCAACCTTGAGTCCTATATCCAAAAAGCAGATTATTCTGCAAGCATCTCTTGTAAAAAAATTAAAACAATCTTTTTTCTTTCTTGCAACCAAATTTGTGTTTTGCCTCACACTCTCTTGTTATGATTGTTTGTTTGATTAGGACTTTTAACGTAGCTTTAACAATTTTTCAGTCATATCGCTACGATGTCTGCATTGAGGCAGTTTATAGTGATGTCTAGCACTGAGACATCATGCCGCAGACATGTAGCATGATGTCTCACCCAGTCACATTATCCTGACACCAGGCCGACCAGTCCTAACACTAACCTCTTAATGCTGAGCGTCAAGCGAGGCAGCTGTTAGTACCATTTTTGTAAGTCTTTGGTATGACTCGGCCGGGGATGGAACCGACGACCTCCCGCTTCTGTGGCGGACGCTCTAACCACTAGGCCACCGGAGCGGTTCTCTTGTTATGAAGATTGCGAGGTGCAACCATTACAAGATGTTTTTTATGTGCTGATTTGGTCCATAAACTGTTAACTGCTCATTTCTGCCAAGGTTGCATATTATATAATTACTTTTCACCAGAATTTTGATAGCTGCCCTAAATGTACATCTAGGAAAAATCCTAATTTTAAACATTTCAAAATAAATTCACTTAAATTATACCTTAAAAAATCAAGATGTTGTTCGTTTAAAATTTAATGACCAGCTGCATAAAACTTATTCTATAGCATTTTATATGCAAGGTAATTTGTGTAAACTTCAAGGTTTTGTTCAAACACTTCACCCAATCATAACACCTAATGGAGAACTATTACTATCTAGCAAAGACAGCCCTTCATGTTTAAAAACTTTTAGTTTAAGCACTGTTTTGACTCTTTGGTCTTAAACTAAGTAACAGGAAAAGCAGACTAAAAAATGTGGTAACATTTAGCATAATTTTTACATTGAAATAATTAGAGTGTTATTTCGTCATTTTTGTCTGTCAAGTCATTTCATAATTTAGATTTGAAGAAGTAGTTAATAATCTGGTTTCTAAAGTCTTCAACATTAACATATTGGCACTATTTTATTCCTTTATTGTCTTTCTTTTATACATAATGCCATTTTAACATCCTGACCTTTGTGTTACAATTTAATATGAATATGTTTTCATATTTTGTTTTCTAGTTTGGAGGCAATGACATTTTGCAAGTGTACAACATACAGCAGGTGAAGCATCGTCTGAATACAACAGGAATGTATATAGCGAGTGCAAAGGTAAACCTTAGCATTGGTAACCTGACTTGTCGTTCGGTATAAATGTTGTCGTTCGGTATAAATCCCTCATTATAACACTAACCTTCTTATAATGCATGCATATGCAATTATTCCTATTAAATTGGCAGAATTGAATTCTATAAATACTACTTCATTATTTGCATTTGATTTGGGTAATTGACACAAAGTAAAATATGGTATCTCACAGTTAAATATCCTAAATTTTAATGTTAAACACTTTGAGTTCAGGTATTTTGCAAGTCATACAAGGTGGCTACATCATAGAGATTCTGTTGACATGTCAAGTCCATCACAATGCTTATTTATCCAATTTGGTTCTTGATGAACAATTCCATTTTCTAATAAGTAAAATCTTGAAATGCAACACATAGAGTGATAAGAGAGGTGTTTATTTTTGGAAATAATCAACATCAGCTTTGACAGAACTACTTAAAATAAAATATTTTAAGATCTGTTAATTAATATTCTTAATCCATTATAGTCACAAGATGGGACTTTTGTTACTTTCTGATTGATTGTATACCTTTTATGTGAGGGCTGTTCCAGCTAAAAAATACTTTGGACTGGTGGAATTCACTTTCAGTGTGGAGTTGTTATCTATACATACCATTAAGAACTTTGTATGATTTTCATATAAAATCTATGAGTAATCAGAGTATCCTATGATATTTTTTTAAAATTTTGTTCTCTGTTAAACTATGTATGTTTCAATGGAACTGCCCCTAACTGCATTAATGTTGAAGATCAGCACAAATGAAAATGCCTGTAAATTGAGTTGTTCCACTAAATTTGGAAACTTTTTATGTCTTTGATAATTTTTTGATTTACAGTATGATATTTCCTTATCTGCATACGTATTTATCTTTTTCTGTTACATAACTGAAATTTCTTTACTTATTCCAGCCTGCTGGCTTCAATATTGAAATAAGTAACACCAGTCCTTCAACGGTGATGGTGGGTGTGAGGGTTCTTTTGGGAAGTCCAAGCTTGGAGAGATCCCCCTCCTACCTGGAAGTATTTGGACGCTCCACACGGGTATCACATAATGTATTATATGGGGGAGTAGATTCATTAATACCAGGTTACAACATTTAATTTACCCATCATAATTGTGGTAAAAGCATTACAGTTAAGCAAGTCTTTACAGCCATTTGTCACACCTCAAGTTGGCTCTATAACAGGGCGTTTGTGTCTCATGAACACATTTTTAGCTGTACTTAAGATTATTCAGAAATCACAAACAATTATGGGAAAATTGAACTCAACAGTGTCACATAAATACCTTTATTCAAACTGCAGTGATGCCTCTAGCCATCCAAGTGACACTGCTGAAGATGGCGTGGTACACACTTATGATATACATCTATTTTGGAAAGGTTGCCCAAAATAAAATACTTCTCTGCATGGGAAAGAGTTAAATAATTGGGTTTTAGTATGCATTTAGCATTCAGAAGTTGCCATTTATGTGTATTGAATTAGAAAACATCTAGCATTCACCATGTAGACACAGACACACACGCACACACACACACACTATTTTTGAATTTTCACTTTCAGAAGATGGCATTTATGTGTATGGATTTAGTAAGCATTTAACATTATCTGCAGAGTACAGTGAAACCCTGCTATAACATTCTTCAGTATTGTGGCATGGCTCCCAGAATTGTACAATAGTTTCATCAATATCTTGAATTACTCCAAAGTTCTGGTACCAAAATCAAGAAGAATTCAATATGTATAGTATTCTTCAAGAAAAGTATTATCACTGTGGATTTCTTTCTATGAATAAAGATGTTAAAACCATTTCAGTTGTGTCAATAGTCAATCCCTGCATTTTAATCTCAGTTTATTTTGTTAAAGAAGCCAGTTTTTAATAAGCTGATAAATATTAATATTATTATTGAATTTTCAACAGTAAAAGTCATTAAGTCTTCTTTGTGCTGGTCTTCAGTACATCATATGTGCAGTCAGTAATTATTCCATGGTAAACAAAAGACAAAGACGTTCACTTGGTCAACCGACAAACACTGCCAGTCATAGACAGTGATAATTCACATAAATGTGAGACATGAGTAAGTCGAATGTGCATAAATCTGGAGTGCATCTCAACATTAGTCAATGATATCAGAGGAAGTGCATACTTAAACTAGCGGCATTGGCTCTGATTAGTATTCAGGACATGCAGTTGAATGGGTATGTGTTAGGATCCTACCTATGGACCATCCAGGGTCAGTTACTGTGGTGTGTTCTTGGGCAAGGTGCTACTCTAGTTGCCTTGGCCCTAAATAACATACTTGTGTTTCTGTGCCATAAAGCATGAAACCAATCCAAAACACTCACAAAATTAGGATGTAGACTCATGTCAGCTGCACCAAAACAAGGTCACTGTGATCTGATTTCCATGCTTAAGTGACTTTTATATTTTCAACTGTTTGTTGATTACTCCCTTGTCTTCATGGACCATATTTCACTTGACAATTGTGAAACTTGGTATATCATCAAATCTCAGGGAGGGTAACTGAACCATACCTAAAGAAGGTCACTAAGCTATCTTTCAGTGTCTTTGACCTTATTTAATTTATGCTCATAAAAATGTACATTAGATGTACCTCAACAAGAATAACTCCACTATACTAAAACTAGGTCAGTTTGACCTAATTATCATGCATGAGTGATGTTTGTCCTGCCTTTTGTTTGTTACATCATCTGTATCTTTAAATGTTTGCTTTTAGTTAAAGTTTTTTGGGTCATGTACTGATGAAATTTTGCTGAAGTGTCTTACTGCAAAGCTCATAACTTGTATTGTTATGGCATCAACCAGTTTTTATATTTATTACAATTCCAAATGTGTTTCTGTTGGTAAGGGGTTTATTTTCATGTGTAATTGCTTATGGCATAATTAAAATAAACCCCCAGATAAACTGCCAATTTTGGGGTACACCATTTTTTTAAAACATTGATTTACGTTTTGTTTTTTATTAGCCATCATCTTGGTATAACCTGTATTCTGTTTTATTCCAGGTGACAAACTTAACACGGTCACGCTGGTATGATCTGCCCTTCACTAGAGAAGAATCACTGACAGCTGATAAGAAGTTCACACTATTTGGTAAGAATTCATTTTCCATTTCAGTAGTGGTGTGGTACCTGTTTTCCATTTCAGTAGTGGTGTGGTACCTGTTTTCCATTTCACTAGTGGTGTGGTACCTGTTTTCCATTTCACTAGTGGTGTGGTACCTGTTTTCCATTTCACAAGTGGTGTGGTGCAGATACTGTTTACAACTCAGTACATAAAAAGCTTTTATAGAATTCTTAAGATAGGCATTGTGTATGGTTTACACGGAACACAATGAAATAGTTGCATGTTGTGTATACTTATTATTCTTTCAGGATGAATTACCTAATTATTCACAGACTATCCTCAAATTGTTACATGTATTAAAACTTTACAACTAGAACAGCAGATGCAGTTGTTTTGGTTTGAGTACAGCTGACATCATAAAAATAACTAGCATCAGGGCAGAAATCAGTTATATCCCATTATCTCGTGTGATTTTTATATTGGTATGTAACCTTCAGCTTGTATAATTACCTCCGGGGCCCCTGGTGGCCAAATGGTCTAAAGTCTTATCTCTGTCTGCATTGATTTGAATGTCTCGAGCTTGGCCATTGTGGGTATATGAGAAAGCTTTTGCCAGAAGCTTCCTGTGGGTTAGTGGATCTTCATAGGGTTTCTCAGGTACTTCCACCACCAGATACACTGGCCTGTATGTATAGCCTGTCATGTGCTGAAAAATTGTGTTAAACACACAGTAGCATATAATTATGCCCTTTGTCATACTGCCATCATGAATATGACCAGGACCATGTAGCATTAGAAATATCCATCTAATTGGTCACTCTTTCATTACAACATTTTATATGCATAACTCTTGTACTGCTCACATGCAATACGAAAATCAACATGCATTGAAATTTCTCTAAATGAACCTTGGTTCATGCATCACATCTTTCAGATTATGTGATCTGAACCTTATCTACAGTGACATTTTTGTCTCCTATGACCAATATAAAAGTTTGTTTAAATTCTCTTTCTCAGTTGGAGCTAGTGGTGACCCAGCTGGGTTTACTATGGTGGACTCCATTAGGGTTTACACAAAGACAAAGGAGGCATTTGGCTGGCCTGAGGAATCGGATGAGTTTCAAGAATTATCTGCTGCAGCCCCGAAAGTACCACCAGCAACCGGAGCTAGTGCTGCTGTTGAAACCACTCCTGTTACGCCTGCACCATTTCCTCTTTCCTCAGCTGACAAGTAAGTACCCTAAATATTTTAGAATTATTCACTTTTTATGAATAGAGTCCGTTTATCAAGTTTGCAATATAAAGTGACTGGTTCTTTACATTTAGTATTTTGCAAACATAGCTTCACTCTTACAACATTTTATGATTTGCAGTATATTCTGCATGTGACATAAATGTGTATATACAGAGATGTTTTAGCACAAGTGACCATGAGGTCATGTGAACTTTTGCTGTGTAGTCCTGCAGATTTGGGGATGTAGAACAGGCCTGATTCGTCCACTCCTGCATTTCATAATAAGTGGCAGACATCCATTTTGCCCTAGGATGTGTCCCATAATGATCCTCCTGATCTTCATGAACGTTTTTTTAAAGAGTTGAGTTTATATCAAAACATGAAATTTGTACATGCATGCATACCTTGCACAAACACACACACTCATTGTCCATCATCTGTTGATGGCTGTTATTTACAGCCTTATTAAGAAATATATAATGGAAGTACACAGTATGGACACCACTGTTGAAACTAGAAAACCATTTAAACAACTTTTTCACAGAACCTTATTAATTTACCAAATTTGACAGAATCCTTACTTGAAGTTTTTGAAAAAAATAACATTCAAATACTACAGATCTGAATAAGGAAAACAGCAAAACGGAAAAAGAACTTGAATACGTTTTCAAAGACTGTTGAGTAGATATGTACCAAATATGACTAAAATCGTCAAAGCAGGAAGGCCTTTCATATTGGTGATAATGATGCCAGTCTGCCATCAGATGCAACTGCCATTGCCAAAAAATAGGAAGACCTTCAAATGACTTTAGAAAATGTACTGAGCAGAATTGAGTAAAATTTACCTGAAACACCTCAACATCAAGTGGTCATACTGGCACAGATAATACCAGTCTATTTTCAAAATTTTCATCATTTTAGAAAGGTAAAAAAAAAAGTTTTAATAACATTTCAAAAACAGCTTTAAAGCTTCAGCAAAATTGGATAGAAAATATTCTGATATGAAGGTCTTATGACTTTTACAAATTTATGTTGATAAATCATAAGATATGGCCATACATACTATACAAAAAAGCCTTTAGCGACTTTTTTTCTTCAAAAATATCTCAAAAGAATTTAACCATTATTGATCGTATCCTGGCATGAAAGACATTTTTGTTCTTACAAATGATGCTGATCTGCCTTTACTGCTGTTATTACAGAAGGTAAAACATTTCAAAAACTATAACAATAAAAAATGCTGAGCAGAATTTAAGTGAATCAGACTGAAAGCATGCTGTCATAAACAGTAATGTGCCCTGCAAATGTGCCCTGCAATATCGATGAACATAAAAATGGTTTTTAAAATAAATTTTTAATAAAATTGTTTTGACATGAACAGTCAAAAAGATTGACGTTTTTTCATAACGCATACTACTGACTCAGATGCCTTGGTCATCTGGTCTTGCATTTGGTTATGAGATGTCTTTGTCATCTGGTCTTACATTTGGTTATGAGATGTCTTGGCTATCTGGTCTTAAAGTTTGGTTTTGAGATGTTGTGGCCATCTGGTCTTACATTTGGTTATGAATTGTCTTGGCCATCAGGTTTGACATTTGGTTATGAAATGTCTTGGCCATTTGGTCTTACATTTGTTTATAAGATGTCTTTGTGTCCATCTGGTCTTACCTTTGGTTATGAGATGTCTTGCCCATTCGGTCTTACATTTGGTTATGAGATGTCTTGGTCATCTGGTTTTACATTTGATTACGAGATGTTTTGGTAATAATAATAATGATAATGAGGACTTTGTATAGCGCCTAATCTTTCAAGCTCTAAGCGTTTTACATCATCAATAATGATATGACTACACTACAGAAAAACAAATGACAAAAACAATGAAATTGGAAAACATAAAAACATGCTGAAAACATATAAGATACAAAACATGATTAGGTCTCTAAGTTTGTCCCTGCAGTCGAAACAGGTGAGTTGTAAGAGCACTCTTAAAAGGGACCACTGTGTCTTTGTGTCTAATTTCAATGGGCAATTCGATCCACGTTGCCGGGCCCTGGTATGCAAACGAATGTTGTCCATATGACTTTGTTTTCACCATGGGAACAATGAGTATACAATTATCAGAAGAAGAGCGTAAGTATCTAGCTGGTGTGTACACATGGTTGAGACTGGATAGGTATGTTGGACTGAAATCTGTCATTGAAACTTAGCACAGAGAACAAATTTTATGTTTGATGCTGTATTGAATCGATAGCCAGTGTAGGGTACAGAGCAGTGGTGAGGTGTGCTCTGATCTAGGTACACTAAAGATGATCCGTGCAGCTGTGTTTTGAACATTTTGAAGTTTCTGGAGTAAATATTGTGATGAACCAGACAGAATTGAGTTACAATAGTCCGTCTCTAAAGTACTAATGAACACACAAGTTTTTTAGTGGCATCAACTGAAAGATATTTATGAATGGAACTAATGTGTCGCAATTCAAGATATGCAACATGTTTGTGCAATGTGAGAGTACTGTAACGCCAAGGTTTCGTACTGGCTGTGAGAATTTAATGTTGGTGATGCTGATATTTATTGTCTGAGGTAAAGGATGTGAATGAGAAAGTCTTTGTGTTGTGATCAGAATAGCCTCAGTTTTATCATCATTCATCTGCAGCTTGTTACATGTCATCCATAATTTCATCTGGTCATTATATTTGGTTATGAGATGTCTTACCCATCTGGTCTTACATTTGGTTATGACATGTCTTGGCCATCTGGTCTTACATTTGTTTATGAGATTCTTGGCCATCTGGTCTTACATTTGGTTATTAGATGTCTTGGCCATCAGGTCTTACCTTTTTTATGAGATGTCTTGGTCATCAGGTCTTACATTTAGTTGTTTTGAAATGTCTTTGTCGTCTGGTCTTAGATTTGGTTGTTCTGAGATTTCAGCCAGGTCAGCATTCTTGGGCTTTTGTAATAATTTGATAACCACATCACAGTTGATGAACAACTTTTGACCTTTTGTGGACAAAATTACTCCAAATTCCATCATTATTTCAGAAGTGCAATGCTCAGAAAAAATTTCAACATGAATAAAAGTGCTGCTTGCTGTTAACAAAAATGGGTCCATGACCAGCTTGTTCATACTCCAGTTGCTGTTTTATTTAGTTCCATTTGTTTGTCAGTATTACATGACCTATCATCATATTTAATGCATGCATTCAATTTGAGAACTAATACCCTGATTATAGTTTAGGATATATTGACCTACTTTGTTTGCTTTTTTTTTTAGAGATATTTAAATTATACAATGACACAGCAATAAAATCTAATATTCCAAAAGTATTTGTTACTTGAATCTGTCCTTTGGTGAAGAGTATCAAATGTAGGATGTTTTAATGTACAGATGAGTGTTATTCTTTCTCTAAGCATACATAAATCAATTCCAGATTGTTGGGCAGTGCTCTAGAAGTTCTTGATGGAGCTTTTGCCACCACACTTCTGGAAGAAAAGGCAAGTCATAGTTTTCATACTTAGAACTATGTTTATGTAACTAGGATTCTTTGAAAATAAGTGTCTCAACTATCAATAGCATTATGACAAGGTTTATATAGGCGAGTCAGAAACTCCTATCATATTGAAGTACACAATATATACTAGTAACATTTTATCAAAGTTATCATTGAATATACAGCCCTGATGTACATGAAATCTGACTTTACAAAACCTTAACTTGTCAACTTAATGTTGTAAGATTGATGCCTATGACACTGGATAAAGGATAAATATGTCTTACTTTAACATTCCCAAGATTTACACATATGACAACAGAAAAGTGATAATTTCACACTTAATATTGCTGACAATGATGTAAAGAACACTGGACAAGAAATACCTACATCTCACACTAACATTGCTGGCAACAATGCCAAAGACATTAGACAAGTGATACCTGTATCTCACCTTAAGATTTCTGACAATATTAATGACACTAAACAAGTGATACCTATGTGTCACCTCAACATTACTGACAATGACACTAATGACATCATACTAATGATATCTCTGTCTTATCTCAACATTACTGACTAGGACACTATTGACATTAGACAGGTGGTAAATATTTCTCTCCATTCTTAGGTGAGACAGTATAGTTTGGAGTTTTATAGTAATGTTTCCATTTCCAGTTTATTATTAAATTTTGAGAATAACTTGAAACTAAATACTTAATATACAGTTTAGTAACATTGCAAAAGAACTCCCAAACCATAACTCAATAAGCCAATCATTTGGATGAAAGGAATGATTTTATCCTTTTATGTTATAGCATGTTCTTTTCATTTTTATTTATTTCATTTGTTTGGAGGTATCATAAAAAGAAACTGAAATCATGATTTCTTCTCTGCTTCCAAAGGCGTTGTGGTTTATGTGTAAAACCAAACGTTCAAATCAGGATGAGTAAACTGTATCTCTGGGCAATCTGCTGTTCTCTATTTGCCCATTGCATGATATAAGCTTTCATGCCTTGTTTTGCCATTAAACACCAAAGTTACAGTTAATAAAGTATTTTGTCTGTTGGCTTACATAAGGTATATTCAAACACAGGATAAAATGACTGTTCTGTTTTCTATCAGGAACCTGTCAGACATAAGGCACTTGAGCTGGCTACAAGTCTGCTGATGTTACCGACACCTGCCAGTGTTCAGAAACACACCCACTCTCTGCTTGCCTCTCTCTACCCAAGCAGAATGGCTTACCACAACCACAAGGTAAATGTAACACCCTCAGTCTCTACTCGCTTATCTTTAACCTAGCAGAATGGTCTATCACAACCACAAGGTAAATGTAACACCCTCAGTCTCTACTCACCTCAACCTATCATATAGACCTACCATGACCACAATGTAAATACAGCACCTCTGCTACACCTACAAGGCATTAGCATAACATTTACACAAAATTCATGCCATGGTCTAGTTGGTTGCAAATAATAATGGTGCCACTTGGACATCCAGTATAAAAAAATCTTGTTATCACTCCTCTTCCTAAGCAGATGACTTTATCATCATGGCGTTTTGACTAAAAGACTTAATGATGTGTGTTGAAAACCAAATGAAAATGATACTAATCTGACATACACTGTGGCTGCCACAGCAGCCTTCTTGAAAATCTTTTTATCATAACAAAAAGTAAAAAAGACATGAGGTTTACTTATTAGGTCTAGTTGGTCCTGACATCCATTATGGCTATCATCTTAAAACAGTCATGCTATCACTTCATCTCCTTACGTAAAAGTTGTATTGAAATTGTTTTTTTCTTCATTTGATACTTATTATGGTCCTGATTGATCCTAACTGAAAGATTATATCCATTATGGTCAGGATAGCAGCCATCTTGAAAATCTAACTATTGGTGGCACTCTACAATTTTGTATTTTCTATAGTTAGAATTTGAAAGAAAAATAATTTGCCTGAATATATTAGGTATTATTCAAAGAACCTTTAATTCCTTTATTGTGATGTATGATTGCGTGTAATATGGATTATTGTGCATCTTCTTTCAAAATCTGCTAGCTTCTCTTGTTCATTTTCACTTCCTATACCTAAGAGGTACATTGTTTTAAAAAAAAATATCCAATAACTTTAAGTTTTATGTATTTGGTAATTAAATCACTGCACTTTCAAAAGCTGGTATTTGTCTGGTCTGGCAAAATTAATTTTTCTTATTTTAATAACTGCTTCAGATGGTGTACTTGAGACTAATGTTGTTTTTTTTAGCACAGTCATATTAGTTAGCTGTGAGTTTACATCATGAACAATTTCCACAAGTAAAATATCCAAAGAAATTTCAGCCACAGTACATGAAAGTAACATAGAGGTAAGAAACTTTTTTTATGTCTTGGATTCATGGAAATTCTTCTTGGCATTTGGACCTTTAGATCCTACTGAGGTACTCTCTTTGTATTTATTAAAGTTGGTTTTTTCTTTGCACATTTTGAAATTGCCTTTTTTAAATAGTAACATATGGTCAGAAATGTCAGCTGTTAAGCCCAATACAGGTAGAGAGGTATATGCTCTGGTGAAATACTGCTTAACATGTGTATTCACTAGGAAATAAGGAACCAGAAGTATCTTCCAAAGTCATCTCTCATGAAAGAAATATAAACTTCTGTTATATAAACAGGACCAGGCCCAGTTGAGCCATGTCATGGAGTGTTTATCAAGAGATGAGCAAAGCCTAGATGTTGAAGCCTTCCAGCGGCTGGTCGTCACAGCTCGCTCCATTGCATTGGCTAGAGCACCCAACCTTGTTAGGTTTGCAGAAACTGGTGATCAGCAAAAAGAGGGTGAGTGGAAGAGATAACAGGATTGAAAATTTAAAATAACTTATAAAACCAAACAATTATATGACATTATACGCAATGTGTTGCGCTCAATCAGCAGATTTTGTACAGCTTGCTGCCATTATGCTATTATCTATTTAGGATTATTAACTGGTGTAGAGTGTGTGCAGTAGTTGACACAGCTGCCTGCAATATGGATTTCAGCAGCATATTTAGCTTCATTGAATGGAAAGTATTATTCTGTCTTGCAGTTTATCAACCTTGATAACTTATCCTCACAAATTTTGTACAGTTCTGAAGTAAATTTTCTAACCATTATATTTTTATTATTATCATCATCATCATAATCATCATCATCATCATTATTATTTATAATGATAAAAGTTTGTTAATTATTTTTTTTGTTGGTGCTAGTATTAGAAGTGACTGATGTGGAATTAGAAAAGAAGGAAGATGGGGCTGTGGAAGAGGTAAAGAGCCCTGATTCTTCACAAGGTACATTGTCTATATCACTAACAGACATGACTCCAAGAGAGTGCTGTCACTTCGTTACCCAGCTAATGGAAACATTCTGGCGACTTCTTGTGACCAGACCCTCTAACCCTATGCTGGCTCCTGTTTGTCTTCCAGGTATGATTACATCTGTCTTCTCCAGACTTAATTTTTCAGACATATGATATTAAATTTCATTTCAGTTCTTGAAAGTTATGCCTTAAAAGAGTTTGTCAAACTGTGACATTAATCTGTGTAGCAAGGTTTAATGAACAATATGCAAGTTTATAGTACTGAAACATTGTGAGTTATTTTATTCTTTGAGAAATGTGTAATATTATTTAAATTAGTTGTTGCAGTATTCTCTCTCCAATTGGGGGCCCCCGAAGTGACCGAGTGGTCTAAAGCATTCTCCATTATGGATCACTGCCATCTCACCTGTTTGCATGGGTTTTAAGTCTCAGATTCAGCCAATGTGGGTATGTGAGAAAGCTTGCCAGTTGCGTCTCGTGGGTCGGTAGTTCCTTTTTTGGGGGGGGGGGGGGGCTGGTTCTTGGGTTCTTCCTTCACCATTAATACTGGCTACCATGTATAACCTGTCATGGGCTGAAAAATGGTGTTAAGCCCTACAACAACAACAGTTCTCTCCCTTTGTTATTGATCTAGAAATTTACAGCTTGTCATCCTTCCAAATTACAAAGCAGATACTTGTATTAATTTTTCAGTGATGAGTCAGAAAAATGTGTATTCGTTTTATCCATAAGTTGTTTGTTGGAATCTAGCATGTATTTAGAGTACTATATAACTATAAAGGTTTCAAACCTAATGTAGGATTGCTCAGGTAGCCTAGTGGTTAGAATGTCTGTCTTGGATGTGAGAGGTCGTGGGTTTGATCACTGGCCAAGTCATACCAAAGACTTACAAAATTGGTACTAACAGCTGCCTCACTTGGTGCTCAGCATTAAGAGGTTAGTGTTAGGACTGGTCAGCCTGGTGTCAGGATAATGTGACTGGGTGGGACATCATGCCACATGTCTGCAGCATGATGCCCCAGTGCTAGACATCACTATAAACTGCCTCACTGCAGACATCATAGTGATAGGACTTAATTTTTCTTATAAAGCTATGTTAAAAATCCAAATCACACACACACACAAAACCTAATGTAGAATTATTTAATGACAGCCTGTTTGTGTGTGATTGTAACTTTTATACCAAGTCAGTTGAACTTTATATTTTATATTTATAGATAAATATTATTACAACTCTTATTAGTTTACTTTCCTTCAGATTAAACATTTATATTTATTTAAACACAATATATTTCTGTTTCATAATTTTGTCTCTGACAGGCCTGTGTCATGTGGATGCAACAGTAGGAGCTATTGTAGAAATTATCCATTCCTTTACCTTGTGTGACATAGAGAATATTAACCTTGCCAGTAAACACTATATCAAACTGCTGCTGAATCCTGTAAGTTGTAGATGCCATTACTTTTACATGTATTTGTATGTTATTAAAGGATTGAACAAAAAATTCTGCAGATGCAAATATACAATAATGTTTGGTTTGGATAATCATTTTTCAGAGACACAGAAAGACTATAGATTAGTTACAAAGCATAATTTGGAGACTGAGAATCATGAAACATTGCAGTTACAAACAATAATTCTTTTTTTTAAATTAAATTTTCATCACTTTGCTTTAGTATATACATATCATCCTGTTATACTGATTTGTAAAATGACCAAAACAGATTGCTGTACTTTCATAGTAATCAAAATTTTGTATTCTTTTATATACAGCATCATTGTTAGGGCCCTATTATTTATTGTTTTGATAATGGCATGTAATTGATCACTTGAAGCATGTAACATTAATGCACTATCATTTTATTTTGTGTAGGACACTACAGTAAGTTTTGCCTGTAAACAAGCTTTGATCCGATGCTTGAGGCCTCGCCAGAGGACAAAACGAGTATTTATTCCATCTCCACCTCGTTGCAGCTCACCAGGTACTGCCAATGCTGAATGTGATGAAAATAGAATATATAATACTCCTGTATGTGCCACAAGTTAGGTTGTGAAGTTACCACATTCTGGTGGAAGTGGGTTGGGATGGGTGAAAGAGACAATCTTGAATTAGACTAGAGAGCTCAGTTTGTCCTTGTGGCACCTATGCCTGGGCTACTGGAATAATCATTTTGCTGGATTTTAGAAGGTTGAACATTTTTATCTCAACTATGTCAGTACATTGATCCATGCCTGTGTATCACATGGGATACAACCCTACCTCAGATGAGACCAGAATCTGCTTTGGGATAAAGGGTTATAATTATTTCCTCTCGCCTATTTTTGCAATATATTATGAGATGATGCTTATCTTATCACACACCTTCATACCTTATATTCCTGAAAATGGATTTACATCTGTTCAAATATGCAAATACTAACTGGAAATTGATGGAATTTCGACATTCCTCTATCTGAGGTGGGACCACTTATCAGATATTTTTATTGCTAAAACAAGACTTAGAGGATAGTATTTACAAGATACTGTATGAATTCCTAATTTATTGAGATCAGGTAAGTATTTTTGACGATACATATTTTACTCCTAAATCTCCATGATGTTCATTGCTTTATTGTACCCCTCCTCCAAGGAAAGTAGGTTGCAGTAGCTCAGTTTTCTTGCACCTGTGACTTCATTATTCAAAGTTGTTCCATCATGTCAAATACCATTTAATGGATGAAATTATTGTCTGTCTGAAAACTTTTCTTCTCTTTTTCATGTGAGCTAATGCAACCTTGTTGTTCTTGACTTCTAAGTAACCTTTTTTGTGTGGCTAAAATCAGCAATGTTTTTCCAAGTTGAGAAGACAATTGATATCTTGGTCATGTTGTTTCCCACTCAGAACAGCTAAGCATGTTCTGTTGTGAAAAATGACATGAGAATTTTGTATTTTTTAAACAAGAACATGGTCCCTAGCAGTGTGGATTGTTCTTTCAACAGAATTTATTTTGACAGAATTGTCATTTTAATGACATATTATCCAGTGGATTTTTTTTCTCCAACATTGGTATTTATTAGTAACAAAGGTTTACAGAATTTAAGCAAGGTTAAAAGGTCATAGTGTTACAGCCAATTTTCTAACAAGGCTGGTTCCAAAGGTTATATTTATTACAACCAGAGGTTGATAGAAACAAGACTGGACCCAAATTTTTAATTAATTACAACCAGAGGTTGATAGAAACAAGACTGGACCCAAATTTTTAATTAATTACAACCAGAGGTTGATAGAAACAAGGCTGGAACCAAATTTTTAATTAATTACAACCAGAGGTTGACAGAAACAAGACTTGTTCCAGAAATTATATTTATTGCAACCAGAGGCTGATATAAACAAAACTTGTTCCCGAGTTTGTATTTATTACAGCCACAAGTAGTTCTCAAAACCAAGACTGGGTCCAAAGTTTGTATTTATTACAACAAGAAGTTAACAAAAACAGTGCTAGATCCAAAGTTTGTATTTATTACAACCAGAAGATTCTATAAGCAAGCAATGCTTTTTTAATAGTAGGAGAAAGTGGCAAGTATATTTTCACAAAAATGTATTAATGAACTACCAAGAAATATGGCGAATTGATTGAGAACTTTGTATGAATGAATGTGATAAAAAGTACAGGAAGTATGATTTTTTTAAAGAACATGGACAAAGACTGAGGTTTTACCAACTTGTACAGACAGAAGCACTGTTTAGAATCTGGCATATATTTACAGATTGGCTAATTGGTGATTTTGCTATATATTTTTAATCATTGTTGCAAGCACTTGTGTGCACAGAAACGGTAGAAACCTATCCACAGTATATTTTTATTTTTTTATGTTAGGAGCAGGTGGTGAAGAGGAGGAGGAGGAAGAAGAAGAAGATCAGAATAAAGAAGATAAGCCTGATTCAACCACAGTCCAGTCAGTTAGTATAAGTGAACAGGCCGAAGTCGAGGGAGAACAAGATCTGGAACAGTATGAGATTGTGGTCAGTAGTCACTGATTTTTTTAATGTAGTTTGTGCTTCATTCTTAGCTCAGCTCTACCAAGTCACAATGACCCATATTTCTTGCTTGACTGACTTTTACATATTTGTGTTTTAAGTTTCTTTCTCAAGCACAGTTCACGCTAGAATCATTAAAGTAGGTGGTAACGGTAACTTGTATTGTACATTATAATGCTTTTAGCTGAGTTTTATGTTTATGTTGTAACTACATAGGGGTTTGGTGGGGTTGTTGATGCTTTGAATAGTCTCTCTTATTTAAAAATATGAAACCTGTGAAATGGATGCATACTATTCCTTCAGTTCAGAAGTAGGTCATTACGATCCATATTATAATCTTGTACACACTTCACACTATAAAATCTTACATGACTTTTTAAATCTTTATCTGGCTTTGGTTTGCATTGAAAACATGTTCACACACGTTATTGGTTTGCTTTATGCATATTACCTCTAGTCATGGACCTAATGAGGAAGTTGTTTTGGTTTGGCACAGAAAAAGAAATAGATTATTTAGTGTGAAGGCAGTTGGAGTTAAGAGACTTTGCCCAGTGACACTACGGCAGCCAACCTGGCAGGTCTGATGGTAGGATTCAAACAGCCTTTCGGGTCTGAATGCTACCTACTGAGCCATGCAAATCATCCAGAGGGAATGCACCTTGATAAGTGCTGCACCTTTAAGCATTTTTAAGGGACTTTGTTAACATTTTGTGTTTAGTTGATTTTTTAGGTGTTATTTACGCTAGAATTACAAAAGTTATTAGGGGTTTTGGTTGGCAGAGTGATCTATGGCTCTCACCTTTAACAAATTACTGACATCTCACCTTTGTCTGCATGGTTTGAGTCTCAGGATTGGCTAGTGACAATATGTGAGAAGGCTTATCAGAAATGTCCTGTGATTCGATGATTCTTTAATTTCTTCCCAAAACAATGACAACAAAATCTAATAATTGGATGTATCTTTCTTTGCCTAAGTGTCAGAGTGGCCATTTTGAAAATATTCTTATCACTAATTCTGAACGATGAACACATTGACATAAAATTTTCTCTAAAAGACTTTTATGTTGTATAGTTGGGCTTAAACAAATAAAAAAAGGTGCTTTTGTAACCTCCAATATGGCCACATTTACAATCATCTTGAAAATCTTATCACTTCTACAGGATGGAAGGTTATGTAGTTTTCTCCAAAAGAATTATGATTTCTACTAAATGAAAAATGTGCCAACTTGATAATTAATATGGCATCCATTTAGAAAAATCACATTGTCACTACTCTTAAATGGAAAGTTGTATCAGCATGGGTTTTCAGAAGAAGACTTTGTAAGGTGTCTAGTTGGTTGTAAATTAAAATGATATTGGTCTAACATCCATGATGGTAGCCATCTTGAAAATCTTCTCATAAATGCATAGCCTTATTAATATGAGACTTTTCAACAAAGACTTTGCTGGCCCTAATCAAAATGGAGTCAATAGAGTCAATAGAGTCAAGTCAATCTTACATCCAGTAAATAAGTAATAAAAGAATATATGAATATTTTCAAATGTCTGAATTTGCATTCAGGATGCAACATTTGTTTGTAAGAATAAAGTTATATATTGGTAATATAGCTTTAGGCAGTAAAGAAAAATGCCATGCATTTTCATTTAGTATTCCAAATTTTTCATATTGATTTGCGAGCAATAATATCATTATTAGTTACAAATCAAAGATTATTGTTGTTTTTTGATGAAACGGTGCCCTAATAGGTTGCATTTTTGTCAACAAACAAAGGATGGACCAGAATTATTCTCTCAATCAAAATAAATTTCCAATAAATCCTTTCATATATCTATTGATCACAGGAGAATAATGAACCAATTGTCATTGAGCCATCAGAGTCACGACGATCCCGTATACCACTGGAGGTTCTGCTTGGATCAGGAGGTAACTTCCCTGCCATGATGGACCTACCCCCAGATGCTGATGATGAGACCATGGTGGAGCTTGCCATAGCTCTTAGTCTGCAGGAGCAGGTATTCATTATGTACAGTTATTCATTTCTAATAATCATCATATCAAATTATTCAGATCAGGTATTGATTAGGTACATTTATTCATTTCTAATAATCAGAATGTAAAGTTATTCAAATCAGGTAGTCATCATGTCAAATTATTCAGATCAGGTATTCATTATGTACAGTTATTCATTTCTAATAATCATCATGTAAAGTATAGTTATTCATTTCTGATATGTAAATTTATTCAGATCAGGTATTCATCATGTCAGATTATTCATATCAGGTATTCATTATGTAGTTATTCATTTCTAATAATCATCATGTAAAGTATAGTTATTCATTTCTGATATCATGTAAATTTATTCAGATCAGGTATTCATCATGTCAGATTATTCATATCAGGTATTCATTATGTAGTTATTCATTTCTAATAATCATCATGTATGATTATTCAGATCATATATTCACTATGTATAGTTGTTCATTTCTAATAATCATCATGTAAAGTTATTAAGATCAGGTATTCATTATGTAGTTATTCATTTCTATTAATCATCATGTCAGATTATTCAGATCAGGTATTTGTCAGGTTTTCTGGTATTTATCATGTATTAAGTTATTCAGATCAGGTATCATGTCAGATTATTCAGATTGTATTCATCATGTCATTTTATCAGGTTTTTATCATGTCAATTTATTCAGAAGATTAGTTGTTGAAGTATATTATTGGAAAAGTGAGAATGACTTTTATTGGCAGAAGCAATATTAATAATGCTGTTAAATGTTTTGATTATAAAGTTTTCATTTCAAGATGCATGTCATGTGTTTCTCATTCTTTCGGTTGCATTTACAAGTCAAAAATGAAATTTCTCCTAACAAACTTTCATGGGTCTTTAATGTTATTGATGGCTATGAAACTTTAGTAGTAGGAGTGCACAAGTTGCCACGCAAACGATTTTGTTGTGTTTATAGCCTATCCATAATTATTTGCAGTGAAAAAAATAATTGTTTAGTAAAGAGAAAAAGTTGCTTGTAGTAATGTTTATTTTATACTCAACAAGAGATAGATTTGCATTAGGAAACGTTTAATATATGGCTTATAAGAAAAGAAGCACAAAATGTACACAGGTATTTTACCCTTTGTACACATTATTATATCGTCAATATCATACCTTCATTTCTTTTGGGGATTTTTTTGGGCACTTTTAATGTAAGTGAATTGTTAACAGTATTGCAGGCTGATATGACAGTATAAAATTAAAAGTGTCTAGTCATAAACTTTTATGGTGGTTTTGTACCTGTTCATTGGCATTGGTAGGTAGACTATGACATGATGCAAGATGCAGTTTTTTCTCACTTAACTGTCTTGTTATAGAATCGTGTTAGTCTATATGATCCTTTATTTGGTAATCATTGGATAGTTACTCAGTTGCAATTTCTAATATTGAACAGAATGAAAAATTAGAGTTATTAATTGCTTTAATAGGCAATCAACTCAGCAATTTTGTAGTAACAGTAATTTTGTAGATATAACTAAAGAAGGCCTTACATTTTGACCTAGGCTGGAGTTGTTTAGTTTGACTAACTTGACCAATACAATGCTTTAAGTATTTGTGAAGTTTTTACTTTGTTGAACACTAGGGCCCAGATTCACAACTCATAAAGTGAAATGCTGTCTCCGACATCCTGTTAAGTAACTAGCCATAATCAAAGAACCATATGTATATATAAAAAGTTGAATTTCAGGCAAGCTTCAAAGAGTACTGAGTAATAGAAAAATCTTCATAGTTCATCAGAAAGTTACTCACTAGTTGCTGGACAAAAGGCTTTGAATCAGAGACTCAAATTCATTCCTTGCATAAATTTATTTATGAACATCTTGAAAGCTTTCATTTTGGTCAGATTGTTATTTCCAGCAAATCAAAATCTGAATCTTTCACTTTCAAAATATTATCAATTTTCAACCAGAATAAGAAAAATGTGGTTGGGAAAGACCATTTTTAATGTCACATTTTTTAATAGATTTTAATTTTAATGAAACTTGTCCAGAATGAAAAATAGGCAGGCAGAAAAACAGATGATCATGGAATATGATGACTAAATAATCATGAATGTTTCACAAATATTAAATACTGATTTATACAGTGATTAGTATTTGCTGATTATTATGAATGTTTATGTAATAATTCTGTCTAATCCATTGCTACTTCTTGTGTTACAGCCAGGGTCAGGTAGACTTCAAGGACTTCAGGGGCTGAGACTGAGGGAACAAGCACAGGTCAGTACTCATTATTCTCTATGTGTATGTGTATACCTGCATAATTGGATTTATAGCTTGGATGTAATATTCATTTCATTTGAAGTAAAATATGGATAGAAGGCTTTAAAATAAACATTGTACCAGTGAAAGGCATTCCTGATTTGGATAACCACCTTTAGATGCAATTTTAGATTTGCATATATTTCTGTGTCATATTAAAATCCCAAGTTATCACACAAAGTAAAAATGTCAACCATGGGAGTTAATTATCACTATTGGTGTGAAATTCAGTAGGTCAAGGTCACAGTAGTCAGTTTTTTAAGTATGTTGTATGGGAAGAAAATAGTTTGTGGATAAGAAAACCTATAAACAGATTCATAAATAATATACATGATACACTTCTGGGAATGATGGATCTTGGTGTCAGATGTCAAGGTTACAGGATAAATTATTTAGTTTATCAGTGTAAATTATTAAGAGATATATGAATGACCTTTATCTTCAATTTACATGCATGTATTAGTATGAAATTTGTCACATGTCATTAGAGGAATGGAGTTGTTAAAAGTCAGATGTCAAGTTCAAGTGAATCAGTCATGTGTTACTAGGGTTTTAGCAACATCACAAATGAGATGATACATTTACAGGTGGGTTTTTTTGTTTGGATGGGTGGGGGTTGTTGTTTTAATGGCACTCGTAAATGGGAATTAAATGCCATTCCCAGAGATACACCAAGGCAGCCAAATTGGTCTGGTTTAGTTGAGTATCTTAATTATAGTACTTGTATTATGAGTCTGAGACTCTAGCATTTGAGTTACTATGGTTCCCATGTAGATTTTTAATGCCAGATCATCTACTTTGTGGTTGCATAATTGTTTGTTACCAAATCAGCTTCTTGTGGGACTGTTCCGTTGGCCTAAACAGTTAGAGAGTCTACCTTGGTTGCATGGGTTCAAACCAAAGACGTATAAAATAGTACTAGCAACTGCTGCACTAGGCACTCATAATTAAGAAGTTATTTTTTAGGACTGGTTGGCCAGGTGTCAGAATAAAGTTACTATGTGGGACATGATGCCTCAGTACTAGACTACACTATAGACTGCCACAATGCAGACATTGTATTGATATGACTGAAAAACTGTTAAAGCTATATTAAAAATCCAAATTACACACTCGCACACACACTCACATGTTACTTTGTGGTTGTATAATCATTTTTCCTACATAGAAATTTTAATGCAAACTTGGTTACCTAGTGATTGTATAATAGTTCATTCCCATATTGACTTTGAATGCCAAATCAGTTACTTTGCAATTTGTTCACAATTTACTTTTTAAGTCTGTGAAAATTAAATATGTACAAAATGTATGAAACAATATCACTGCATGTATTGTATAAAAAAATGAATATGTTAGTAATGGCAGAGCCACATAATTCAGGGTGCCAACAGGAAAACTGTTTAGATTTGTTTTCACTTTGATAGCCATAAGGATTTGGCAAGACTTGTTTGGCAGAGCCACATAATTCAGGGTGCCAACAGGAAAACTGTTTAGATTTGTTTTCACTTTGATAGCCATAAGGATTTGGCAAGACTTGTTTTTACCATAATCATTTAAAGTTGTTTTTGACATTGACTGTTTTAATAATTCAGATATGTAAGACAATTTCTTGACAAAATGACAGCATACATTTTTCATTAAATGTTGAAAGAAATGTGTTACTTTTGCATCTTTTATCTGTAATCCCTATTTAGAAATTGTGCACTAATGTTTACTTTTTGGGGGATATGACATTTAGTGGGGAAAATGTTAAATATTACACATAAGCAGAGTAACATAAAGAGGAAATGCAATTACTATCAGAAAATAATATTTTTTGAAAACTTTTTGAAGTCAAAACATTTTGACAAGTAATAATAATCTTCAGGGCTGTATACACCATGTCAGCCAACATAGAGATCGCTAGCATCCATGTGCATGTATATTCCTATGTACATCTCTTTATCTGCCATCATAAGTTAGGCTAAGTTCTTGCCCTCATAAGTTGACATGTCTTTTTTGTTTAAATATTAGCATTATACAAACATGCTACATGTAATAAAGTAATTTTATTTTAGAATGTGGTGTCCTTTGAGGAGTGCCATTTATCAGATTGCTACATGTAATAAGTAATTTTATTTTAGAATGTGGTGTCATTTGAGGAGTGCCGTTTATCAGATACAACTGCCTCAGCACCAGGTAGTGATGATGAGGTGGGAAGTAATGCAGCTACTGATGGTTCTACACTGAGAACTTCCCCAGCTGAACATGGAGGAAGTGCTGGTTCAGAAAGTGCAGGAAGTGCAGAGGAATCGGGAGATCATAGTGGTAACCAATCTTATTACCCGCCTTAGTAGTGTTAAACTGGTAAAATAAAGGACAGCCAAGAAACAAACAAATTTAAGTTAATGATCATCACATTAAAATTTGTTTTTATTCTCATGCATGCATTCTCTTCAGTCTGTTCAAGGAAATTCCATTATGTGCATGATTTACAGGAAGGCAGTTTATTAAAAAGAGATGGCATACTAATAAATCTCTCACCATTGTAGTTTTTCCATTTGAGCCAACCTTCATTGGATGATTGGTATTTATTTATCTCTATTGTTTTACTCAGATTAGCAGTATTAGTCATTTTTTGGTTTGCAGTAACTTCTGTACAGATGAATAAATAAACACTTAGACCTGTCCAACATTTTTGTAAAGAATAAACTGTAAATCCATCCACCTGTCTCAAAGTTTTGAAGAGAATAAGCTGTACACCCATCCACCTGTCTCATAGAATTGTAGAGAATAAACTGTACACCCATCCACCTGTCTCATAGGTTTGTAGAGAATAAACTGTACACCCATCCACCTGTCTCATAGGTTTGTAGAGAATAAAGTGTACACTTATCCACCTATCTCATAGTTTTGAGAGAATAAGCTGTAAACCCATCCACCTGTCTCATAGTTTTGAGAGAATAAGCTGTAAACCCATCCGCCTGTCTCATAGTTTTGAAGAGAATAAACTGTACACCCATCCACCTGTCTCATAGTTTTGTAGAGAAAAAACTGTACACCCATCCACCTGTCTCATAGGTTTGTAGAGAATAAACTGTACACCCATCCAACTTTCTCATAGGTTTGTAGAGAATAAACTGTACACTTATCCACCTGTTTCATAGTTTTGTAGAGAATAAACTGTAAACCCATCCACCTGTCTCAAAGGTTTGTAGAAAGTAAACTGGCATTGTACACTTGCACCTCTTGTGTAAATTATTATGTTCTATCCTTTTAATGTACACATTTTTTGCTCATCTCCACAGCAAGTGGACGAAGCAGTACATATGGAGACCGGGACCGAGACAGTGGTATGACTGGAGCCAGGAGTGAGACAAGTAGTTTGGGTATACCCAGCAGCTCTCTACCACATGAAGGAGAAGTGGCAGAAATGACTGATGGTGAACAAGACACTTCAGCAAGGTACACAGATTAAACATTTTGTTTATATTATTTGCAATTTCAATTTTGTTTTAGAAGCTTAATAAGAAACGTGAATGAAACATTTTCAGCATATAAATAATACAGTTGTGTATGGTGTGGATTGCTCATCCAATTTTGGTTTTAACTATTTTTGAAATTTTTATAAACCCTTGTATGAAAGAGAAAGCAAATTTTTTAGTAAATTATGTTTCTCCGAGAATACTTACCCAATCACATTACTTTAGGGATATTAGCCTGCTACCTCGCGAATCCAGCCCTACCAAAAGACGAAAATTCGTCTTTCCTGTCTATGTCATATAGACAAAGGGCAATAACTCTTGCCCATTACCTCCCCTTGCCGCCCGTTAGGTGTCGCTTCTTTAGTTTTTAAGCTGAGCGATATATAAAACACGAGGATGCTCGCATGGCGGGGTGGTTGGGAGGGTTTCTTAGTAATGTGATTGGGTAAGTATTATCGGAGAAACATAATTTACTAAAAAATTTGCTTTCTCCTTTGAATACGTTCCCCAATCACATTACTTTAGGAGAATAAGTAATAGGAGGAGGGAATGCGGAGCATCCGACCTCCACCCCGGGTATCCTCTAGGGAATGATGGTTGGATTCCCCATGTGAATGATAACCCGGTCTCCTAATTTTCAATCAGCAACACAGCCCAGGGTCACGTGATATGTGACCCTTTTATGCGGTTAAGAAGATAGTTATTGAAATCTTCTTACCTACGAACATTTATCTGGCGAATCCAGCGAAGCTAATAGGCTGTGCTGATTGTTGCACATGGGTCTGGTGGGCGTCTGGGCTGCCCAACACCGGACCTACTAGAATCAATGTTTGCCTCTGCGAGTACAAACTTGAAGATAAAACTGTAGAAGGTTGACTCTGCAACAGCTTCTATAAGGTGACTGATTTGCGAATTCTCAGAGTACGCCGAGCGTATAACCCACTACAGCCATGAAGCAAGGGCTTGAATGGTGATATCTCATATCCCAGTTATCACCAGAAGAAAGAGGTGCTAGTATGTGACCTGACTCACCTCTATGCATTGAAATGGTGCTAGAGTGCCCAAACAGGATCTTACATGGCTGTTGATCCTGACTTATCTATAAAGAAAGCGAGCTAATGACGACTCGTTGATCGCAATGTATGGTAATCTATTTTGGACTACGAAGCCTGGCTGCGTCAAGAGGACCATCAAACCCTCTGATCGAAACGAAAGAGAGTTCGGGTCACTAGAAAGGACATGTAACTCGCTCACCCTGCATGCTGAAGCTAAGGCTATCAAGAAACCCAATTTGTATGATAGTAGCTTTAACTAATCGTGGGTTAAAGACTCAATACTGTCTGAATTGAGTCATGTTAAAACCCAGGACAGATTCCATTTGAAAACAGGGTGAGGGATATTAGTCGATTAAATTTTTTTTTTTTTTTTTTTTTTTTTTTTTTTTTTTTTTTTAAAATGTCTAAAGATCTGACAAATCTTTGTCATGGCTGATAGCACATGTACCAGAATGGCGGAATGTGTCTGATATCATGGAGCGGTAACATTTGAGAATAACTGGAGCCAGATGTTTCTCCTCGAAAAGCCAGAGAAAAGTTGGCCAGTTGAGGGATTGTGACACTCAGAGGAACAATGTGAATGATATGGTACCAGTCTCTGAAAACATGCCACTTGCCCTCGTAAACCTTCAGAGTAGAGGGCCTTCTTGCTCTCGAGATTCTCTCCGCAATCAAAGATTTAAATTGTTTGTCTTGCAAGGCTGTCTGGACAAGAGCCAAGCTTGAACATAAAGACGGTCCGGACAGGGGTGGAACACCCCTGGCCGCGGTTGCTTGTGAATACTTGTGCTGACTGTAATCTTCCTGGGTAGATCTATCGCCTAGATTGAGTAGATCGGAGACCCAGGAGTTGTTCCATCTGAGAGGGGTAATCAGAACCATCTGACAATTCTGACCCCTTAACTTCTGGATTAATTCCAGTACCAAGACCGTGGGAGGGTAGGAGAATGCCCACAACCCTTCCCAGGTGATTGATCGAGCATCCACGACCCAAGCTTCTGGGTCTGGAACCTGTGAGATGAAAGGTGGAGAACTTGCGATTCCATCTTGTTGCAAAAGATCAATCATCGGACGTCTCCAAAGTGTGTCAATTGGAAGAAAGTCCGATTGATGGAGTGACCATTCTGTGTGAATGACTAGATAGAGTGTCAGCCAAGACATTGAGTCTGCCAAGAATGTGTCTGAATTGTACATTGAGGTGGAGATTGTCGAACCAATGTAGAAATTGCCAGTTCAGATTGCACAGGTCTGGTGATTGGTGTCCCCTTGTTTTGAGGCAAGGCACCACCACAATGTTGTCTGACATAATGAGGGCAGTTTGTAATAAGAGTTGATCCTGCCCGAAATGAAAGGCATTGATGACAGCCGTTATTTCTGAAAGGTTGATGTGGAAAGGGCTCACCCCTGGCACCCACGTGCCGCTGACAGTATCGAAGTTCGGCAACAGGTGGGCACCCCAACAGTAGGTATTAGTGGCGGAACATACCGTTATCCCCTTGGGGTATCTCCAGAGTAATCCCTGTGGACAGCCTACAGGGGTTGTGCCATTGACTCAAGAATGATTGTATCTCTGGCGTGAGCATGACTGTTTTCTGGGATCGAAGGGACTTGAAAAGAGCGCAATTACGCTAGCAACGTCCTTTGTAAAGGGCGCATAAAAGGACGGCTGATCGGGATCAAGTCTGCTGCCGCATTGAATAATCCGAGGATCTGCAACTCTCTCGCTAAAATGCGCATCCTGTCGGAAACGGACTCTACGAGTGCAATTATCTGGATAATCGCAAACTCGAGGAAGCCTTACCAGATTCAGATCGGGAGAAACTCCACACCCAGATGGACCAAAATCCGGATTGGACAGAGATCAAACTTTATCCAGTTCACGAGAAAGCCTATATGACGTAAAGTGATATAAGATCGTTTCTGCCTTTGAGCAGAATAGAACTTGACAGATGTTTCTGGAGGATGTCATCCAAATATACTGCCGACGCAATAGATGAAGTCGAGCGGAACAGGGTGACGACGTAACCCATAACCTTGGTACTAGCCCAAGTGCTTAAATTTAGGCCAAAAGGTATGACATGGAACTGATAAGCCTAGTCCCGACAAGCACAACGGAGAATGTCCGCTACTCGTGGGATAGGGACGAGAAATGTGCGTCGGTCATATCTAGCCAGCTTATGATGGGGTTTAAGCGACGTGCCCTTCAGACATGCGTCACGACGTATCAGGTCTAGGTTGGCAGAAGCAGTCAGCGCATTGGCCATGGAATGGTGAGCTGCCCTGTTAAGAACCCTAGCTAACCGGGCCGTCGAATCCCAAGCATGTTCATTGCCAGATTTTTCAGCGATCCTGAAAATGGCTAGGGAGGCTAGGTCTAACAGTGAAGACGTAGCGACTACATTCGAACCAGCTTGGACGTGGCATTGAACACAGTTTTGTCCACTTTATAAGACAATGCCGCAGACATATGGACTGCTGCCCTATTTTATCCCGAGCCAGGACCTCAGTATTGAACGCATCGGAGTGAGTTTTGTACCATCGACCTGAAAACGACGCTGGTACTTGGCTTTCAGAAAAGAACGCCTTAGCATTTCCTGGATCCCCTATACGTGTCGACAGACGGTCATTAATTTCCTTAATTTTGTCGACTGGGGAAGGAGGCGGAAGGATAGAATCTCTTCCCTTCATCCAGATCGACCGACGCACTAACCCTATAGTCGGTAATTGCAGCAGGAGGTGGAGGGCATTCTGAAGGGGCCTTAACACCCTAAAAATTTCCTCCACTGCGGCTTTGAAGCTGAACTCAGTCCGTTCCATAGTTGGATCTGCATACAGCTGATTTGCCTGTGATTCATCGCACTCACTATGTGCATAATCTTGCTCTGGTAAAGCATCCATATCGGGGTAATGCATACCAGGTGGCATAGATGACTCGATTCCGTCATCTCTAAAAAAGGCATTCACTCTCCCTTGTGGATGAGTTGATAGCCTATGGACGGCCGGCAATGCCGAATGAATTGATTGGTATATGTTTGGCCTGAACGCCTGCGACGGGCCGGCTATGACCGGCACCGACCGCTCGAATGGTCGGGTTGGATCGAGAGATTCATCGCCAACATCAGAGTCATGGTAGTGATATGTAACCGGTAGTACGGATTGACAGACGGAAACATCACTAGAATCTTCGTCAATCCGATTTGTGCGGATTGCGGTATGATAAAAGTCCCCGTGCTGGTACAGCGGTACAGTCGGACGGACTGGTATATGACTAAAATCTCCATACGGTTGGACGACCGGTGCCTGTTGGGCTGGACGGCCGGAGCCGGATGGACTGTCAGTGCCGGCAAGTGTCGGCTGGAAGCTTGGCTGGACAACCGGTGCCATTTGGGTTGAACGGTCATTGCCGGATCGACACCCGGTGCCGGTTAGTGCCGGCTGGATGACCGGTGCCATATGGCTGAACGGTCATTGCCGGATGGACGCCCGGTGCCGGTTGGTGCCGGCTAGAAGGTAATAATAATTACATAATGCTTATGTAGTGCGGCCAGCACTGTGCACCCATCTACCATTCGCTCAGAGGGAATGTTGGTTCTGGTATAGCTTGCATATCTGTACAGCATACCAGGTGACCTAGATGACGCAATTCTGTCATAATTGACACTTTCACTAAATCTCCCTTGTGGAGAAGCCGTGAACATATGGACGGCCGGCACTAACGGCTGATTGAACTGACGAATGGTCGGCCTGAAAGTCCTGTTCTGGTAAAGCTGCCATATCTGGGTAGCGCATACCAAGTGGCATAGATAACTCAATTCCGTCATCTCTGATAATGTCACTAATTCTCCCTTGTTTTAAAATCACACCGACACGTATTTGACGTGACAGGAGGTGTACACCGGCGATACCGACTGATTTGTCTGGTATATGGTCGGCCGGAATGTCGGCGAAGGTCCGGCTATGACCGGCACCTGCCTCTCGCATGGTCTGATTGGACGGAGATACATCTATAACATCTCTCTCATGGTAGTGATATGTAACCAGTAGTACAGATTGACTGACGGGTACATCACTATAATCTCCGTAAATCAAATGTACAGCCGGTGCAGGTTGATGTCGGCTGGAAGACCGGTGCCATTTGGGCTGAACGGTCGTTGCCGGATGGACGGCCGGTGCAGGTTGATGCCGGCTGGAAGGTCGGTTGCACGACCGGTACCATTTGGGCTGAACGGTCGTTGCCGGATGGACGGCCGGTGCAGGTTGATGCCGGCTGGAAGGTCGGCTGGACGACCGGTGCCATTTGGGCTGAACGGTCGTTGCCGGATGGACGGCCTGCATAGGTTGATGCTGGCTGGAAGGTCGGCTGGATGACCGGTGCCATTTGGGCTGAACGGTCGTTGCCGGATGGACGGCCGGTGCCGGTTGATGCCGGCTGGAAGGTCGACTGGACGACCGGTACCATTTGGTCTGAACGGTCGTTGCCGGGTGGACGGCCGGTGCCTGTTGATGCACGCTGGAAGGTCAGCTGGACGACCGGTGCCATTTGGGCTGAACGGTCGTTGTCGGATGGACAGCCGGTGCCGGTTGATGCCGGCTGGAAGGTCGGCTGGACGACCGGTGCCATTTGGGCTGAACGGTCGTTGCCGGGTGGACGGCCGGTGCCTGTTGATGCAGGCTGGAAGGTCGGCTGGCCGGCCGGTGCCATTTGGGCTGAACGGCCGGTGCCTGTTGATGCCAGCTGGAAGGTCGGCTGGCCGTCCGGTGCCATTTGGGCTGAACGGACGGTGCCGGATGTATGGCTAGTGCCGGTTGGTGCCTGCTGAAGTGCCGGCTGAACTGACGGTGTCGGCTGGACGGACGGCTGGACGGCCGGCGAAAGTGCATAATAAAATGGATCCAATTGATCCAGCCTAGACTCCATGCGTCCGGACTTACAGGCCCGAAAGCCATGCACGGACCTGCGGTGAAATTTACATCCACTGGGCAGCCTAAACCATGTCAACATAATTTCCTCCATTTCCACATTGCCAACACCCATTTTGCCATTCATGCCTTCGTTGTCGACTTTGCTACTGAAACGACAAAAGAAGAGAACAAAGCACAGATTAAAAATTCAGCATATTATTAATTCGATAATACTATAACCGTTATTAACGGAGTAGTCAAATTATTCCGTGCCATGTTAACTCTTAATGACCACACTAGTTATCACCGTGAGCATGTTGTAATAGGTCGTTCAAGACGAAGTCTACTGAAACGAAAAGATGATAAACAAAGCACAAATTAACAATTCAGTACGCTATTAAGTCGCTATTCCATAGCCGTAACTAACGAAGGAAGCGAAATGATTAAGTGTCGCGTGAATTCGTGACTACAACACGAAATTCCGCCATTAAATAGTCGCAACTGGTCGTTCAGAGACGAAGTCTACTGAAACGGAAAGAAGATAAACAAAGCACAAATTAACAATCAGTACGCTATTAAGTCGCTATTCCATAACCGTAACTAACGGAGGAAGCGAAATGATTAAGTGTCGTGTGAATTCGTGACTACAACACGAAATTCCGCCATTAAATAGTCGCAACTGGTCGTTCAGAGACGAAGTCTACTGAAACGGAAAGAAGATAAATACAGCACACATTATCAATGCAGCACGTTATTAGTCGCTAATATCGTAAACGTTACATACGGAATAAGCGAAATATTGAGTGCTACATGTATTACATGCTTTGACCACGTTGCAACCTGGTCCGAAGTCTAGAAAAGGTGACAAAGTCACTCAAATTGGAAAATATTGTAAAATAATGTATACGACCTGTAGAGGAATGATTATCCAACACAGTAATTCCAAATTTAACTTCGGATGGTCAGAATTTACGCTAAGATGGCTTGGATTCATTGGAGGTCTAATTGTACGTGTTTTCGCGTAAGCGAAGCTAAAAAACTAAAGAAGCGACACCTAACGGGCGGCAAGGGGAGGTAATGGGCAAGAGTTATTGCCCTTTGTCTATATGACATAGACAGGAAAGACGAATTTTCGTCTTTTGGTAGGGCTGGATTCGCGAGGTAGCAGGCTAATATCCCTAAAGTAATGTGATTGGGGAACGTATTCAAAGGAGAAAACACATGGCAATGATAGAAGTAGATGATAGAAGTATAAGATTGTATTATTACAGATGTATGGCTCAGCAATGAAGTTCACATGATCTTACATAGAATATAATGTTGTGTAAGGCCAATTTTTTTGACAGGTACATTCTTAACTACTAAATTTTGTCTGTATTGAGATAAAACCAAATCTTAAAACAATTTAAACTTGCAGTGTATGCATTCTAGAACATATTGCAGTAGGACCATTTTAGTCTGTGTACAAGTACATTACATTCTATACATATAACAACTAGATTGGAACTACAGCTTGAGGCCTTGTATGGTGCTGATAAAATGTCTCTCATCTTTTCAGATTGCATTCATTGCGGCTGTCACTGCTTGACAAACTATTGGGAAATATACCCAAGATCTCTAACCTTGGTGGAGTGCAGGCAATACCATTTATGCAGGTGAGAAGTACATTGAAACCTGTTTGTAATAGTACCCAAGGGTTTATTGTTATGTTTGTTACAAGGTGTGGGTTCCTATCATGGCCGAAAGAAATTCAGCTCAGCTGACCATAACAACAAGTAAACTTGTGGCATGATCCTGTGTTGCCCATCAACATTTGTTGTTTAGAACTTCTTTTTCTAAATCACAAAAAAAATGTTGACTCAATTTCATGTTTATCATGCAAGCATGAAGGTCTCTCAGAGTTGTAAAATGTATGCCATTCCAGTATTAATGAAGGCCCTCTTTATTAAAATTACAAAAACCTATGTACTTAAGAACCATTTAGCAGAGTTTGACTAAATTTTAAAGGAAGCAAAGGTCTTTGAAAGTTTCAGATCAGCCCATACATTTTTACTTTTAAGTCAAAACTGAAATTACTTTTAAATTAGATTTGTGGAAATATAGCAAAACTAATGTTGTGGTTAAATCATGATATTTGCTTGACTGGGTCTCAGTTTAGTTCCTCATTTTAAATTGAGTAGAATTTTTCAGGAACTAGACACACTTTATAGGAGTACCTCAGATGCCTTGTCCGAGTTTCGTTCAATCAAGATCTGCTTTTACATTAAAGCATTAGTGTTGTTGTGGGAATAACCACCGATAAGGGAAAATACTGGCAAACCTCGCATACCCACACGGACTGAGATGTCAGTGAACTATATAGGTAAGCGCCTTAGAAAGACCATGCGAGGTCCCATAGCATTAGATAGAAATGTTATCCAACGAATGAAACATGAAGGTGAAAGGAACAATCGGCCTTAAAAACATAAACAATGACATGGAAGTATTAAAAGGAATTTTCCAAATGTTGGCTGGCCTTGCATGGAAACAAATCAGAAAGGCAACAATTAAATATATTGGACTTCAGTAATTGCTTACTGGACCAATAACCATGATGGGTGAAATGATTATCTCTGCCATCTGAAATTGATATGCAACAAATATGTTGCTCTGAGAGATATAGCAGGGATCCATTGAGTTTGTAATTGGAGTTTCTGACACTGTACTTGAGTTCATTAGGGTTTAAGTGCATTTTACAGGGTTGCATTTAATACGTGCGATTGTGCAAATCCCCCCTCCCTTCAAGATTTCCTGTGAATGTTTGAATCCTATGCGGGCAAAATTGAGCAAAAAATTGTGCATTTTTTTGTGAAATTCCCAGTTGTCATGGCGATTATGTTGTACTTGTATAATTACAAAAACATCATGTATTTCTGTTTGTCATTTTCTCAATTCTGATTGGTTAATAAGAAAGGTTTTAAAAAAACAACACATTTGTAGTAAGACGAAAGTTTATACAAATGATATCAGTACAATAACCAACTACTGTTTAACCACTACTTGTCTTGTTAAAGACATTTAAAGACTATTAAGAACCATCGACTACTTTGTACAGTGTTGTATCATCAGTGAATAGTTTTATACAGGGCTCTATATCAATAACAGTGTCATGTCTGTAAATATGGAAGGAGAGGAAAGAGCATAAACCTTGAGAAAGTCCTACTTCTACATACCATTATTTATTTTAATGCAGCGTATTTCCCAGTTAACTTCACGCCAATTGAACGAAGAGTCACATAATTATAATCTGATTTCCCAGCAATCCTTTACACAAAAATTAGCACTTCTTTTCTGTTTTATAATGTGCTTTATAAAAGCTGTTATGAATAAACTCAAACTTGTCCAGTCTCTTGGAATTTATTCCAGATTGTTGAAAGCTTACTATTTGTTGATAAGAAATTAAAGATATTCTTGAAAACTTCTTAAAAACTATACCAAGCATCTAAGAAAGGAGATGGGCCTATATTTGCACAAGATTTATTTTTTTCCTTTTTATATGGGAATAAATTGTAAATTTAGTGATTTTTGTGAATTGTCAAGATTAATTACCTTGACATTTATGTGGATTTAATTTATATATATCAGTGCCATTGAAAACTCAACAAAATTAGCTACTTTAGCTGGTTCTTATTTTAGTGAAACCATTGTTACATGATATTTCATATTAGGATCTCATCTGTTGCATTTGTCCTGATTGCCATAAACAATAAAATCTTACCATCTAGTAGAAATATCAACCACACATTTCGAATATTAGGTCAGTTTTAACTAGCTGAATGCAGTACATTTATCATTGTAAAATGTCCCTCACAGGTGCTTCTGATGCTGACCTCTGACCTGGACAGCGAAGATGACAAAGATAGAGCAGCTCTAGATACTTTGTTGACAACACTGCTCAAGGAACTGGATCTTAAAGGAAAGGTAAAACATCACTTTAACAATTTTATACATGTTGTTTTGAAATTCCAGTCTGTGATCCGAGACAAAATGTTATTATGACACCCAGAAAAGTTACGAGACAAAATGTTATTATGACACCCAGAAAAGTTGGGTTTACTTGTACCATATATTCATGTTGCAGATTGTAGTAAATAGACCTATGTTTACAATAATTCCATACACAAGTTAACTAAAATGGTATTTTATTACAAAAATATATGAAAAGTATGAATGGGTTGGTGGTGGTGTTTTTTTTCTGACAGATTCCTGCTTCAAAATTCATTCCATTTAACTGAGATGTTAATAAATATTCACTAAATTAATCTTTGCATAAGAAATGAGAAAGTGAGATGGTCCCCAATTCCGATAAGTTTTCCATCGCAGGTATTTAACCTAGGATGAAGTATTTAGTCAACTTTGCTTCAGCAAGTTGTTGAGGTTTTTGTCAGTTCTGCTGTTAGCAAATTATTGCAGTTTGTGATTCAATGAATCTCAAAGCCGAGATAGATGTACCTACTAATAATTAGTTTTTTATGTATAAAATATTCCCATTTAATTAAATCAAAGTTGAAAGTGTATAATTAAGTTCAGAAACATTTGGAGACAAAATAAGCACTATATTGACAAACCAATCATACTGGATTTTGTGAAATTATCAAAACTCTTTAGCGAAAACTCCACATTCCAAATTATTTTTAAAAAAAATTTTGAAATAAAAATTGCACATGATACAATATTTGTAAGGCATATTCTGTGTATATAGCAGCTAGAAAGAAAACAGTGAATCCTTTAGCGCCAATATGATAGACTGGTATGACAAATTTACTATCTTACTTCATGAACAGAATATACGTAACAAGAAATCAGTTCAGTAGGCTGTAAATAAAGGAAAAATGGCAGCAGAAATGAATGAAAATGAAAGCTTCAAGTTATTAATGAGGAAAGCCTCATTTATTGGTATGACAGTTTAAAAGGTAACACTGATGCAGCAAATTGACTCTTTGTGTGTGGTCAGAAAGATGTTTTATTTTTGTCTTTTTCAAGGAGGATTGATATATAGATGGATAGATATTTGGTCATTTTTTTATTTTCAAGGAGGGCTTCATCTAGAGATAGCAGAGAGTAATTTCCTAATGTGGTTATGTAAGAATTTTTGGAGAAACAATTTACTGAAACAATTTTTTTCTAGTTTTATTTTGCAAACTTCTTTTCCCAGGACTTGGATGATGTTGCATGCCGCAGTAAGCGTTATGAAGTTAAGCTGGTGTACTTGAGATTAGTCAGTGTGCTGCTGTCCAGAACAAAAGCTGGAACCAAACCATCAAATAAGGTGAGTTTCTATCTATTCAGGAGAAAAGGGTGTCAAACTGCAGTATAGCAAGAATGTTTCACAATGTTATGAATATGTTTAGACTTTGCAGGTGGATGGAAAAAACAAAATGTCAGTCAGACATAGAATCTTCACGGTAATTAATTTTCTTTCTGTCAGGTCAATTCTTGTCCTTATGAAACGTGTACCTATTCCTTAATTTTATCCGTAAACTTTATATAATTTTTGTAATAATTGTGCAGTAATAAGCATGGCAGGTACCATGTGTAGGTAGGTAAATCCAATTGTCAATAGCCAGCAAAACCCTTGCCATAATTTTACCGAATTGCCTTGTTCATAATATTGATGAAAGGCTCCTGTGTTGCTTCATAAAAGGATGAAGGACCAGAGACATAGTGTTTGCAGTTGGTCAACTCTTAAAGCAAATACCAGGATCAGAAGCCCAACCTGTTCACAACATTTGTTGACCAAACAAAAGCGTATGATGCAGTTTGCCATCCAGATCAATGATGAAACTAATGTCAGAATTGTTAAAGCAAGTGTGGCCTTTGGCGGACTACACACAAATTTATGGGAGCACCTGAGCATTATTCTACAAACAAAACTGAAGGTCTACAAAGCCCTTATCATTTGCATTCTAAACCTGGATGGTGTGCAGATGGCATGCCAAAAGACTGAACTATTATAATATGGGCAGTCTGAGGAAATTGATGGGCATAAGATAGCAAGACAATGAGGTTGTGACACAGGCAGGCATTTTTCAAGTGTCTGCACTTAGCTGATGAAATCACAGATGAGATGAGAAACATTTCAACACTGACTTATGTTCCTGGGAACACCTGGTGTGATTGGGATATTTTTAAATTAGCTTTAAAAAAAAATTGTCATATCGCTACGATGTCTGCAGTGAGGCAGTTTATAGTGATGTCTAGCACTGGGACATCATTTCGCAGACATGTAGCATGATGTCCCACCCAGTCACATTATCGGATATCCTGACACAAGGCCGACCAGTCCTAACACTAACCTCATAACGCTGAGTGCCAAGTGAGGCAGCTGTTAGAACCATTTTTGCAAGTCTTTGATATGACTTGACCAGGGATTGAACCACAACCTCCCATTTCCATGGCAGATGCTTTAACCACTAGGCCACTGGAGCGGTCTTGAACACATTCTGCAGGTTTGCTCCACCTCGCACAGTAACCGTTCTGGTGGACTAGTGGTTAGAGCATCTGCTGATGTCTGAAAGGGATCTTTATGCCTAATTATAGGGTAAATGTATTTACTTCTTGTGACAGTTTTTGTTGAAGCCATCAGGGTCCTTGCTAACTGGGAAAGTCGCCAATGCAATAGTAGCAGGTAATGTTACACTGTAATCAAAATTAGATTTGGAGGATAAGACTTGTTTTAATTAAATATGACATAAACTCCTGCAACTGCAAAGATTGTAATGTCCCACCCGGCTCTGATGTCTTGTAGTTTTGGTCCAGAGAAAAAAAAAGAGGAAGCATATTCCGTTTGTTAGATGTGACTGAGGAGTCAGGCTGGGATCATGTTCTTTTCAAATCTGGGCCACCATTTCATTTGCTAATTTTAGGATAGAATAATAGCATGGATTGGAGACTTGGCATCCAAGAAAGGAAAGTATTACATAAATACCGAGTAAATATGCTTTATTTTTGTAGTCTTCGTTAATTTAGCATACTGAATGTAAGAATAGTCAAACCTGCCTTAACGAATTGCATCTAGTATTTGAAAATATGGCCTCAAAAGATGATTGGGTGCTTTAAGGAGGTTTATTTGTACAATAATTTAGCATAAAGGTCCTCAAAAACATTTTTTTTTAAGACAGTTGATCGTGTAATGAAGTTGACTTTGAACTCCGTTTGTCTAATTGCCAAAAAAAAAAACACAATTTCAATCCAGAAAAAAATAGGAATTTATATTTTTACCTGTTTTGCAGTCCTCATCTTTCATCAGTAATAGCACAGCCAGAGCCTTGCTGTCCAATGATGCTATAGACTACTGCCTGAAAATACTTCAGAAATTGCTTACTTACTGGAAGAACTATAACCCAGCAGAGGTAAGTACACAGTATCAGGCTGTGCTATGGTCAGCTTTAATTATGAGAAAGAAAACACTTCAATTTCTGTGTTATGAATCTTCATAAAGTTATTATTTAAATTGGGAATTATAATTTCTAAAAGAAATATGTCAAAAGTTTAAAAATGAAAGTTTATTATCTTAAAAATTACAATGTATTACCTAACTTTACTGAAGTACATAATAACTCTGTCTTTTGTGTACTAGTTGTCTGAAACATTTTAATGCCATTAGTAGCTGATCTTAGATTCTGTAGATATAGGTTTCAGACTGGTACAATTTCTGTGTTTTGTTAATTAAGCAATTTTCATTGACAATTCCATAGATGATTACCTTCCATATTTTGTGGAATTGATATGAATTTTCATTCAAATTCCAATCTAAACTATCTTAATGAAGTTTGTGAAAATTAAAAATTTTATGGTATGCAGTTTTAAACAGGACATTAATATAAGGACACAGGAGAAAACTATAATCAGTACCAATGATAGACTGGTACAAAAAATGTATTTTTTAATGGATTTTACATAGCAAGAATCATGAGTCAGTCAGACTGAAAATAGATGAAAAATTGCAGCAGAAATGAAGAGAATAATACCCAGATAATTTTATGGAGACCCATGTTGATCATTGTTTTGGCAAAAAGTTATGAAGGAATGGATGCACCATTTATTGGAGACCCATGTTGATCATTGTTTTGACCTTCAATTTTACCAATTGTATTGAAGTATGCATGGGCTTACAGGATGATAAAGTATGAATGTATTGTAATTTACATATGTGAAATTCTTTTTCAATGTATGTATGAAGATTAATCTCATAATGTTGCTAATGTTGAAATGCAGGTGTTTAAAACCAACACATTTCAAATAGAAATAAGCAGGGTATAGACTTATATGTATGAAATTTTTCGAGTGGGTTAAAGTCAAAGTATGTAATTACTTGCTGATTGTATTGTCTGCCACTTCTTTACTGTGGTCCTAAGATGGGAAATATTAAGACACATAACATGTAAAAATATGCTTAAATACTTCCTCTTAAACCTTTCAGAAAGAGACAGCCCCTCTTCCTGGGCAGCTGTTAAAGTCCCACCCATCCACACCACCCCCAGACATGTCCCCCTTCTTCCTACGACAGTACGTGAAGGGCCATGCTAATGACATTTTTGAGGACTACCCCCAACTTCTGACAGAGATGGTTCTCAGATTGCCATATCAGGTATGGTTTTTCTTTTTCAATATTCATGTCTACCCTTGCCATATCAGGTATGGTTTCACTTTTTCAATATTCATGTCTACCCTTGCCTTATCAGGTATGGTTTCTCTTTTTCAATATTCATATCTACCCTTGCCTTATCAGGTATGGTTTCTCTTTTTCAATATTCATATCTACCCTTGCCTTATCAGGTATGGTTTCTCTTTTTCACTATTCATATCTACTCTTGCCTTATCAGGTATGGTTTCTCTTTTTCATTATTCATATCTACCCTTGCCTTATCAGGTATGGTTTCTCTTTTTCAATATTCATATCTACCCTTGCCTTATCAGGTATGGTTTCTCTTTTTCACTATTCATATCTACTCTTGCCTTATCAGGTATTGTTTCTGTTTTTCAATATTCATATCTACCCTTGCCTTATCAGGTATGGTTTCTCTTTTTCAATATTCATATCTACCCTTGCCTAATCAGGTATGGGTTTTTTTTTCCTCCACATTCATATCTGTTCTGCCAGTTCATGTAGTGCTTAGAAAGTATTGTCGCAGGCCATTTGTCCAGAGTAACACAAGTAGGAATGAAATAGTCCATTGCTTGGCAACCAAATGTTAGCTTCAGACAGCCAATTGTGTCAGAGTCATAGCCCACTTGGGCAACCAGATTTTTTATTACTATAGTTTGCGAAAACTTTGTTTAATTTGGTGCAAAATCAGTTGACCTTATGTGGGTTGATAAATTACTCCAGCTACCCAATCACAATACACAATGACCCATTAACCTCTGACAAACATTTAGTATTTTGGCAAAGAAACATTTTCAATTTCAGTGATACCTTGCATAAATTATACTGCAGTAGATAACATTTGCAATCATATTTCAAGTTCATATTGTAATGCCTTCCATGTTTTATTTCATTAAACCATGAAAATAATCAATTTTAATGTGGCTTGAGAATCTAATTATAAAATAAAATTCACTCCAAAAGATTTTATTGTATTTAGTGGTATCATTATTACTTTAACTGACTTTTGTTTTGGTTGGTCTTAGAAGTCATAAAACCATATCGCTAAAATGCAGATAGTTACCGTTTAAATGTATGCTGTTGCACATAATAATTTTAAAGTTTTACTATGTTCGTGAGTTAGAATTTTGATTAGAGATGTAACCATGTAAATACATGCTTAATATATCAGAAGATAAATATCTGAAACCATTGTTTGAGGCATTTCTTTATTATCAATTACAATTTCATTGTCGACCCCTGATTCAGTCCAGTGACTAAAGATTCACTCAAGAGTCGGTAAGATCAAGATGATGAAGCATTAGTTTTGGGACAAACTAACTATAAAGTGTAAATTGTCAAACTTTAAAATAATGCAAATTTGATGTTCAGTCCTCCTATAGAAGAAAAACTTAATAATACAAAGCCCGAAAGTTAATAGGTTCACCACCAATATTCTAAGCATGTTTGGTTGTATATACTCGTTTCACTTTCATTTTCCTTTTTCTTTTACGTCAAATTATCAACATGTATGCATTTATATGTGCTTTACAAACAAACATAATTGTGTTGATGGTCATCTGATCATGCAGGTAACAACAAGTGTATGTCTGTCCAGGTTACACCTTAAATGATCTTGATATTGACCTTTAGAATAATAAAGTCCCCATTAGCGCCTTATTAGGACTGAAAATCATTGAACCATTGCAAATTTTTTAAATATTTATGATAACCTTTACATTATTGCACCAATCAGCTTATCAGAGAAACATGCTGGATGTATACAGTGCCTAAAGGTGTCTATTTACACTTGCTGATTGGTTAATCAGACATTGTGATTGACAAGTGGCAATAAATCAGTTAAGTAAGCTGCCATCAGAATTCATGTGACAGAACTAGGACATCAGTTGAGTAGATTTAAAAATTTGAGATTGGCTTCTAAATCATACAATTTGTTAAAGACTTATATTTTGCATTTTTAATGCAATTGGAAACAAAATGAGTGCATTTTTGCCATAATATGTATTCTTTTCTTATTATGTTAAACAGTGAGTTTTGAACAGGACTCTGATTCTGATGGAAATGTTCCCTTAATAGTTCTTTAATAATAAGCAGAATGCTTTCAGTTATATATCTTATAGTCCAAAAAGAATTTTTTAATCCACAAGAATTTTAGTTGCTTTCACGTGTTTACTGCCTGGTGTCCAGTGAAGATATTAATTGTACTTAGTAAGTCTCACATTTAACAGGCTGTCACTAGTTTTCTGTTCAAGAGTTTTCTTTTGTGATTGTGCCTACTTGTCTGGGGATATAATTCTGATAAGTTTAGTGAAATAAATATGTCCACCATATACTCTTATTTAAATTCACTTTGCATGCAAATTCAATACCTTTGCTACTTGCCTGTACCATGTTAAACCAATTTCCAAGCATTGTTGAACTTCTAATATTTGCTAATTGGTGGTTTTTTAACATTAGGAGAAAGTGCATATTTGCCATTTAAACATGAATTTACCATCCACAGCATTTTAGTTCCTGCAAGATATCTAACAAGAAATGTTTAGATTGTAAACCCATTTAGTATGTATCTTTATACTGTTAAGTCTTAAAACGAATTACATGTTCGACCTTCTGTGATATCAGAGGAGCTATGTCCCCTGCATGCTTCTCTTTCTGACTTCACAGCTTATCTTTATCAGGGAATGTTGGATTCAAACTGAGTTCCCTTTGAGGCTCTGTATTCTCAAGACCTAGGATAATTTTGATTTTCAGTGTTCAATGAAATCATTTACAGAAGTTATGCATTTTGATTACGCCTTCCTTAAGCATTTAATCTCCACAGTATAACTTGACCAAAGTTTATTGGATTTCAACCAAAATAAGTTTCTGGCTTTATATTAATGATGCCTAGACACTTTGAATGTTTATAAAAGGACAAATAATGTTACGCACTTCTTTCCTGATACATTGATGGGTGTGATTTGTTGTTTTGGCTCTAACGCTAGTTTTCAGCACATTATAGGTTATCCATTGTGGCCACTATAACGGAAGGAAGGATCAGGGAAAACCCAGCAAATGGGAAGCTACTGGCAAGTTTTCTCACACACCCACATTGGCCGAATCTGAGATTCAAGCCCGCATGAACAGAGATGAGATGTCAGGAATCTGTAAAGGTGAATGCCTTTGATCACTCAGCCATCCAGGGTTCCTCGTTTTAGGGGGATACTTTAGAAATATTTAAACTCTGTAAAAAAAAATCTCCAACAGATTGTTTAAAATGCTACAAAATAATACATTTAATTGAATGCTTGACCAATTTAGAGTTTCTTGGCAGAAAAAATAGCATTTTAAGGGAAAATGATTTGACTCCTTTTGTTTTTTGTGGTGCTATTTTTCACACAATGCTTTTCAGACCAAACTAAATAAGTTCAGGTGGTGGTACACTCTCCTCTGATTGGGTTTATAAGTGCCGATAAGGTGTAAGGGTCATGTTATCCCAGTAATAGTTCGTAATGATACATTATTCATTGTGTTACAGTTAAAGAAGCTTGCAGACAGTGTGACTGATGTGCCTGCTGCCCAGTTTGACGAGGCCTGGCATACCACTTTGGCTGAGGTAGTACACTTATCTAGCTCTATAGATTATTTCATATAAATTACCTTTTTAACCATGTTTTTCTTTCTCTCACCCATTTTAGCATAAATCATGGTGTAGAACTACCTCAATGTGTTTATGTCTGGTAACAGTATAAAGATTTAAGTTTTATATTGTATCTTGTAAATCCTGTTTTTCTCGTAATCATTTTGATCAGACTGATATCAGTGCAGTTTTTCCACTTCCAAGAAATCAGGGGAAAAGTCAGGAGATAGAATAGATTGTTCTCAACCATGAAAAGTTCTTAAATATTGATGAAAATTGCAAATAATGATTAAGCGGGGGGGGGGGGGGACAGTAATTTTTAGCCAACAGTTGATGATAGAACAGTTGATAATTCTGTCATAATTGAACAGATCAGAAGTTAAATTTATTGAGTTCTTACTAGAAATTTCTGGGATGGCATAATTCTTTCATTTGCCGTATGGTTACAGTCATTACTGTGCTGTGTTATGATTATATGGCATGCTGTATTAATATTTAAATTCTTTGAAATTGTAAGCAGTCTGAACAGTTACTGGTAATTAATCTCGTATACATAATACTTGAATACTGAAATTGTAAGCATTCTTAACAGTTAATGCCAATTAATCCCATTTACATAATACTAGAATACTGAAATTGTAAGCTGTCTTAACAGTTAATACTAATTAATCCCATATACATAATACTAGAATACTGAAATTGTAAGCTGTTATAATAGTTAATAATAAATTATCCCATATACATAATACTAGAATACTGAAATTGTAAGTTGTTATAATAGTTAATAATAAATTATCCCATATACATAATACTAGAATACTGAAATTGTAAGCTGTTACAATAGTTAATTCTAATTAATCCCATATACATAATACTAGAATACTGAAATTGTAAGCATTCTTAACAGTTAATGCCAATTAATCCCATTTACATAATACTAGTATACTGAAATTGTAAGCTGTCTTAACAGTTAATGTGAATTAATCCCATACACATATTACTAGAATACTGAAATTGTAAGCCATATTAACAGTTAATGTGAATTAATCCCAGATCATGACTTTAAAATACCAAACACTTTTAAATAAATGTATGCGTTGCTTTGGAATTTAAATGTTCTATGCAATGTCAGATATTTCATTCCAGCATAATAGTTAAAATTGACATGGAACATGTTGAATGGTTTATACTTTGGGTGATAATACAAAGAAATGCATGGTCTGTTTAAATTAGCAATGTGTGTTCATTTCTTTTACTCTAATATTTTACGTTTCAGTATACTATGACTCAACAGACACCATTTGTAAAAAGACAAGTCCGAAAGGTGAGAGTTTTATCTATAACAGAATTCGAGATAATTATTTTGTCCTATTTAGAACATGATTACAAGTTCTATATACATGTACTTCTTTTCCTCTAATTATTTAGATTTTGATGCTTTTGTCTTGTCAGTGTAAACAGTGTAAAACAATAATATATTATATTTCTGCCACCAGAGGTGTAATTATTTAAAGGTTTGAAATTCACATACAGTTGGGGGGGGGGGTCTTTGAGTAGAGTTAACACAGTTTTTAGCTCTTGATCGGTTCTGTTCACTTAGCTTTCCTTTTCTAAACATAATTGCTAAAGCTTTTCTATGTTAAAATATTTGGAATGCTAAATGTTTTAAGGTGAATGCCTAATTTTGGAACAAAAATCAACACAGATGCTAGTCTTTTTGTGCATTATTTTACTTGCATGGCAGGGTTTGGAAGAATATTTTCCCAAAAAGTTTTTTGCTTGAGTATTTGTAAATATGTCATCCAGAATATGTACAACAAAATTATATTCTTGTTGTAGTTGCTTTTATTCATCTGTGGCTCCAAGGAGAAATACCGATCACTTCGAGACTTACATGCCATAGAGTCCAGCCTCCAGGCTATGATGGAACTGTGTAAAAAGGGAGGACTAGACACTTCTGATGTAACTCCACATGGAGTTGTTCTGCCCTATGATACTCTGCTGACCCTGGTGAGTCCTACTTTTAATCTCTGAGATAATTCTGTGAAAATGAAAGGCATCTTCCATAAAAAATGGGTCATGTATTTATCTGACAGATAGACGACTTAATTAGATTAAAGGTTGGGGTTAGGGTTAGTAGTTATCTCTCATTGTTTTCAACCAAAACTTAAATGTGCACGAGATTTTCAGTTACCTCTCTGACATTTTTATTCTACACTGTAGGAAGCAGTTATTGTTTACATCTACTGTTCATTTCTTTTGTACAAATTTTTTTTCTCAGAATTACATATCATGATCAACATCTGATAAAGCATGTAAACAAAAAGTTGCTGCCTTTGATAAGTAAAGAAGAATCATCCATGGGATTCACAATATTTTGTTGTTGATATTTTTTCCTTAAAAAAACAAACTTGACACATTTTTCCCCATTCATGTTTCAGATTGAACATTTGAAGGAGTGCTCAGATATTGCCTCTCAGCGTCCAGTCAACTGGCAGTTATATTGTCAGGACCATCCTGGTATGTACTGTGAGAAAACAGGTTGAAATGCTTCCCAGTTTGTGTAGATTGCTAATTACTTTAAAGATATATGTTGTTTTATTTTATTATGAGAGAATTTCTGTGATGAGTTATTTTTTGGTTATATATCTTTGATTTTGATAAATTGCATTGATTCTGTAATTTCTTTAAAGAGTTGTAAATTTGAAAATGTGTCATGCTTAACACTATGCCTTGCAGTTCTTTTTTAATCATTGACTTGAACAAAAGTATGAAAATTGGCCTGCTAGAAAGCATGGAGTTGATACAGCCAGCCACCACCCATAATAGACAACATCATTGTTGATAAGACACCATGTTCAACATAAAAAGCTTTTATTCCCATTGATACAAGTCTTTATTCATTTATTTGATAAAAAAATAAACTTATAACATGGTCAGTTGAATGAATACTAATTGTCCAAGAACAGATCTGGATTTGCAGTATACAGAATATTTACAATTATTGCGGCATCCTCTATCCCTCTGCCTCCACCATGTACTCCAGTTTATATAATGCTCATGTTTAAATCCATCTAAGGTCCATAACTCTAATTGTATCTACATTTTCTAGTACACTATGGTCTATCAATCTTTTTTCATGCTGCTTATTCTAGTGCTCTGATACAAGATAACAAAGTTATTCTTTAAAATCAATAATAGTCTTTGTAAAAGAATACTTTTTGATGAGCTGCCAAGTTCTCAAAAGAGAGAATTGGAATGGGAGTAAAAATATATATAATTTGTATCTATATCCATTTTTTTCCCCCGTATTTTCCCCCCAGGTGTTCTGCCATACCTGGTGAAGGCCAGCATAGTATTGGATGAAGGGGTAGCACACACTCTGCTTCAGCTGCTGCAGTGTGCACTGTGTGGGACCAAGGGAGGTAGCTCTCAGGAACAAGGGACTAGTAACTCTCCTGCCAAGGACAAAAAAGACAAAGAGAAAGATAAGGACAAAGACAAAAATGAAGGTAATTGTAACAAATAACTTTAAATTAATGTCTTTGTTACTCTGTACTGAATATATTTGTGTCAATTCATGCTATGATTTTGCTACGGAACATTTGTTAAGATAAATATTGTGAGGAATTTTTTAATGGATGATTAGAATATTTAGCAGTCTATATTTTTCTATAAGCATCTGTCTCCCTTTTTTTAGCAGTTTTTTTTTTTTACTTCTATCTGAGATTGAATTCCAGACTTTTAGAAGGATTTACATTTTGATAAATAGTTAATTTAATTTAATAGAAAAAACCACCTAACTTTCATTTGTTTTTCTTCCTCAGATTCAGATGATGGTACAAAGCATGATGAGACACTGTGTATAAACCTTGTACAGCTGTTAAACAAAGTTTTGGATCACAACCTGCTCACAAAATTCATCCGTACCTTCCTTTTGGAGTCCAACTCGACAGCCATTCGCTGGCAGGCACACTCGCTCATTTACCAGATCTACAAGTGATTATTAATTTTTTAACTTCAGAGGCATTAATTTTTGTCCCCTTAGCAAAATATGGCAAAACACTCGTATCGTATTTCCAATGGCATTGCTATCAAACTTGACAAGATCAAGTTACTGTATGTACAATATACATCATGGCTAGGTTTGGAGTTTTTCACTTGGCAGTTTTCACAAACCCTATATTCAGATCTGGAATTTATCATTATAAAGCTGCACCATGTTTTCTGAACCTCCAGTCAAGGTCACACATTTATAGAAATGCTTTGATAATGGGGTCAGCATGCAGACTCTCACTTTAATAGAGTGTGAAGAATACAAAATAGCTGCACCTATTTCATCTCACAGATAAAGAAAGGGGTGGCAATACACACTGTGCCATTAAATGGAATACTTGGACATCACATGAAAGGAAATAAGTTGATTTTTATGTGCTTTATTGATTTTAGCAAAAGATCCAAGAAATACTCCACATAAATATAAGTTATCATCATGTCACTCATTTAACTCAGTGTGAACTACATAGGTTTTATGTCCCAAGAATATAATTACATAACCCTGTCCCATGAATATAATTACATAACCCTGAAATGTTTAAATCTGTTTACATCATTGATGTAATTAAAAATCTGACATTGGTTTTCTTAACTGAAACTAATTTCTGTCCAAGTCAAGTGCAGTAAAGTTATCATATGTGATTATAATGGGAAGGAGGTATATAGGTTTGGCAACAATATAACTTTCATGCATCATTTATTTTATTTCTGACTGGTTTTAAATGTTATTATTAATTTATGAAATTGTTTGTCTTTCTGCAGGAATTCCAGCCTTTCAGAGGTAGAAGCCCTATTGGAACTGATGTGGAGTCTGTGGCAGGAGCTTCCAAAGTATGGCAGGAAGACTGCACAGTTCGTTGATCTTCTTGGATACTTCGTTCTCAAGACCCCACAGACATCTGAAAAGAAGGTTCATACTTTGGCTTATAGTTGTTCTGCATATTTAAAACAATCCATGACTTTTCATTGGCTGAATGTTTGAATTGTAAGATAATCACAGCTTACTGTTATAAACCTACTTTGTTTTTTAAGGCTACAGTATTTGACAGTCATCAGATGCCACAATGTTCAATATTTTGTCATCCAAGTTACCTCTTTCTATGCCCCACCATGAATGTTTCATGAAATTTGGTTTTAAGCATGATAACATGAAATAATTTTCGGACCCTATAACAAATGTTAAGTATGGTGTTAAGTATTGTGAGTTGGCAAATGGTCGTTTTACCTACTCAGTCACAGATGTCTGGCAAAAGTTTGTATTTTGGAAGAGCTGTTCAACACTGATTTTATTATAATAATAAAATAACATCTTTCATTCAACATGTACATACAGTTCAGTTTTATGGTGTGAAGAAAAGCATGTTGAAATCGAAAATAATTGGACATAATCTCTTGTGAACTGGAATCTTTCTTTCAGACTAAAGAGTACCTGGAGAAGGCAGTGTTAGTGCTGAGAGAGGAAAACCAGATCCTGGCAAGTCATCCTAATGCCCAGATATACAAGTAAGGCATTGCATACAATGTGTGTAATAACCTCATTGGGGGGGGGGGGGGGGGTATGCTGTGAAAACTTGTGTGATTATGAGCCAGGGATGTACAGTGGAAATAAACCTGTGATTATAAGTGAGACATGTACATTTGTAATAAACTTGCATGGAATGTATAATTAATCTAAACCTACTTGATTATGTGGGGAGAATTTACAATGGAAATATATTTATGTGATTATGGCATGGGATGTACAGTGAAAATAAAACTGGGTAAGTATAGGCTAGGGATTAAAAGTCATATTCTAGTTCCCCTATCTAGCAGACATCACTTTGTAAAATGAATTTTGTGAACCAAAAAGAAGGTGTTTTAAAAAATTTCATAAATTAATCTTATTTACCTCAAAGACTGAAATTTTGTATCCTTGAAAATTGTGCCAATGACCTTATAGAAAGGTTGGAGAAAAATTTGTAATTGCTATTACTTTGTTATATGCTTGGTATATGTCATTAGCAAACTGTGTAGATGACATGCACTTTAAATAAGGAAATGCCTGTTTGTTTGTGGGTCACAAGTTGAACAAGTTAAGGTCACAGTGTCTGAAAAAATATAGTGATTTTCATACAGTTACATTAGTTCTACATCATGTACCTGGACCAAACTTTGCGGATGGCTTGTACTTGAGATATCAAAAAAAGAGTGTCATGAGTCAAAGGGTACAGGTCATGAGTCAAAGGTCACAAGTCAAAGGTAAAGCAGTACCATCACTGATGGAAAGAAGTAAAATGGTTTCTTTACAATAGCATGAATTCTACATTACCAACAAGGACAAACCTTTATGATTGGTATTCACTTAGGGTTATGAAGAAGCATATAGATTTTCAGGTCAAAGGTCAGGGTCACTGTCACTAAAAGAAGAAAAGAAGTTTCTGTGCAAACTTCCATTTATCTGCATAGAAGATTTATACAGGTGGTGGGGATATAATTTGCTTTTCAGTATACTATTTGTTTTTGTCTTTGGCAGTGACTAGCAAGACGGTGGTATACATTTTCTACCTCTGGAGACATGGTCTATCATGTTATGGTAATTCGTCAAAGGTTTTGAAAGTCATATATCTTCTACATCATTGTTTAGACCTTTGCTTATAGACAGACTTCAGTTGCCATTCATAAGTGAGATACTACTTCTTTTAGGAACACTTGCTCAGGGCTGTTCCGTTTAAACATACATGGTATCCAGAGAAGGCAGTTTAAAAAAAAAAATGCCAGGGTACTTGGATTAAACAGAATTTTTATTAAAATATAAAGAAAAATCTAAATTGAATCAGTGGGTAAGTACCCCACTGGTTCCCATGTATCTTTTAATGGAACAGCTCTTACCACTTTTTAAGAACACTTGTTTTTTTTTAAATCTTTTATGATTTGTTGTAGATTTATCTTGTGTTTGTTACAGTATGCTACAGGGACTGGTCGACTTTGATGGCTACTACTTAGAGAGTGACCCATGTCTTGTCTGCAACAACCCAGAAGTTCCTTACACTGTAAGTCTTCCTTAAAAACATTCCAAAATTGATTCTTGTACTTAAAAATAAGGACTTGTAAATGATAAGTAAATCTTAATAAATATCCAGACAGTTAAAACTGATCTATATTGAAATGTCTGTCAGTATGTTAAATACAGGTTTGATGAAACCATGTAGAATACATCTACATCCTAAGAATGAAAAATAAGCATTTTTAAAATGATCCCCATTTTTAGTACAAATAGTGTCTCTTATTCTGTCAAACTCTCCTCTGGTTAATATCGTACAGCAATACTATACTGGAATTTTTCTCCAGAGCCTTTTGAGGTATCGTAATGAAACTGACAAGAGTTTGTGTTCAATACAAAAGTTGTTTTCATCAAAAGAGTATGAATCTTGTTTGAAAATTGTATTTACACTTTGTAGCTCCATAACAGTTTGATGTATTAGCATAAAATTTGCAGGCTTCTTTCATCATGGCTGGAACATGTGCCTTGTGAAAAAATGGACTAGGATCATTCGTCAGATTATGTCCTTGTTTTAATTTTTTATCTCTCTCAAGATTTGGACAGTAAATATCTTCCAAGTTGTCTGACATATCTTGATGTAACTTGATATGCATTCAGATTGTGACAAAACATAACAAGAATAAATTTTGACAGATTTTTGGGGAGAGTTGGGGGTGAAGATGCACTTAATGGCCCAGTCCAAAACATGTGTAATTTTATTTTTATTGAAGTGAATGAATACATAACATACCGCATCATTTTTTTTTTTTTAAGATTTCTCAAAATTTGGGATACCAGTAAGTTATCTTAATCAACAATTTTGCACCAGATTGACAACATATATATTGCACCATTGATAGAAACAGAAATTGTGTGAATGCACAGAGGGCATTCAGAAGTTGAAAGCTCTTAAATATAAAAAATTGCATTAATTTACAAAGGAAGATTTCAAACTGATATTGCAGTCACTTGCCTAATTTTGAAGTATCTAATATTGTATCCAATATTACTCCACAGTGGGTCTGGAACTTCACGCACTTAAGAATGAGTGGTCAGACTCCTGTAACCTTAAAAGAGCATGTTTTTAATTATGTTCTATCTTTTCCTTATCTAGAGTTTGAAGCTGTCAGCCATAAAAGTGGACTCCAAGTTCACCACCACCACCCAGATAGTCAAACTGGTTGGTAGCCATACCATCTCCAAAATTACCCTCCGTATTACTGACCTGAAACGCACCAAGATGGTAAGTATAACATTGTTATTTTTCAATTGTGATTTTAATGTTTTATTAGTAAATAGAGTCTCAGATTCGGCCAATGTGGGTATGTGTGAAAGCTTGCAAGTAGCTTCTCGTGGGATGGTTTTTCTTTCCAGGGGTTTTACCGGGTTTTTCCTCCATTATTATTACTGGCTGCCATGTATAGCCTATCTTGTGCTGAAAAATAGCATTAAACCCTACAACACCAACAATCTCCATATGTTTAAAAGAAAGGGAGGTATTTTCATCGTCAATCCATCAGTCTACATGCTGTCCATTATCACGTCTTTTAAACCACTCTGCCCCATTGGTCTCGGTGAGAACATCAAAAATCAAATTTACTCAAATTTCAGGTACAGTGACAATTTCTAATATTGTCTTAATGTTGTGATTGCTGTCATAGTGGGATTTGATTTGTTTTGCATTATAGATGTAAATATACAAAAGAAAGTGCATTTAAAGATAAGAACTATACACCAGAAAGAGAGCAGATTTAGAAGAAGAAAGAAACTTGTGTACTTATGATAAATTCATACATGTTTAGTACATGTAACATGATAATCCAATACTAGAAAATGTAACCAATAACCACATATAGAAAGATAAATGTCTCCAATCTTTAACCTAATTTGTAGAAACAATAAATAATTATTTACAGAAAGATCACAACAGTGAACACATTTCATTAGTTACCACATTGTTAAACATCAGAAATAACAAAAAAGCAAATACTTGCATAGTGGTAAGTTAATATAATATTATGTAAACAATGTTGGAACTCAGTATGATAAATGTTCATGATTAATTGAGGATTTGTCAACACAAATTACAGTCAAACCTGCCTTAAGCAACCACCTCTAGGAATCTAGAAAGTTATCCATTTTAGGCAGGTAGTTGCTGAATACAAGTTCATTTCTTACATAATTTGATTGAAGTGACCTTCACCATGTGGCTTTATAAGACGTGAATGTTTAACAAAATAGTAATTACTATTATCTTCTTGTATGATTTACATTTGTAATTGGGGCCCAGGGTGGCCAAGTTTTCTAAAGTGCTCTTTGTTACGGATCACTGCCATCTCACCTCTGTCTGTGTCGCTTCAAGTCTCAGGTTTGGCCAATATTGGTATGTGAGAGAGCTTGCAAGTAGCTTCTCATGGGTCAGAAATTCTTTTCAGGGGCTCTGCCCTGGGTTCTTCCTTCACCATTGATACTGGCTGCCATATGTAGCCTATAGTGTGCTGAAAAATGGCATTAAACACTACAACATTTGTAATACTTATTATGAGGGTCTCAAGGGAGAACAATCTTTGAAGGACTCTTCCTCTATAAATAAAATATTGCTAAATAACTTTGGTATGAATAATAATAATGTTACCTTTTTACGTTTTATGCAAATTTGATGATGTTGCTTTTAATCAATTTTTTTTATCCAGGTGAGAATAATGAATATCTACTACAACAACAGGACAGTCCAGGCAGTTGTGGAACTGAAAAATAGGTATGTTCTATGGGAAATGAACTATATAGCTCAACTTCCCTAACCATCTCTATTGTAAGCTGGACATATATATGGACTCTTTTAATTGTGATCAGACTTTTGTATTCTGGCTACACTCAATATGCTTGGTCTGAACAGTGTCTGGACTGATGGAAATCTAACCTCTGTATAGTGGAAACTTTTAATAAAACACTCAAAATATTTGGTCCTAGTATTATCAGATCTGATGGTAACAAATTTATGTATACTTGCCACTGCAATAAAGAACTCAAAATACTTGATGCTAGCAGTGTCAGTCTGATGGTAGTTCGTTTGCCACATTTATGACCAGATTGTGTGAAATCACAGGTCTAGCTGTTTGCAGATGACTGTCTCCTTTACTGAACAATTCAAAACCAGAGTGACCATCATACCCTCCAGAATGATCTCATAGCCATAAAATAATATGTGATTGAGGTATGACTTTCAATGCCACTAAATGTTAGCTCATGTTTATGACCAGTAAAACAGCAAATCATCTCATGTCTACATCCCTAAATAACCACATAGTACAATGTGTCATTGAATCCCCCTATCTTGGACTAACACTATCTGAGGACTTGAGGTGGAAATCTTGTATTATCAAAAAAGCAAACACTACACTAACATTTTAAACAAAATGTCAGACGCTGTCCGCAGATATGTAGACAAACTGCCTATCTAGCACTAGTCAAATCCATGTTAGAATATGGTTGTGGGTTGTGTTGTCTGGTATCCAAACCACTTTAAGGATGTTGATAGAATCGAAAAGGTTCAATACCAGGCAGCAAGATTTATATCTGGTGGCTACAAAACCAGAGAAGCAAGATGCGTCACCAAATAGTTAACTGACCTGGGTCTACGAACACTCCAAGACAGACATGGTATTTGAGGGGTTAGTGCCGGCTCGCTCACCAAATATATTTTTAAAACCATTTGGACAAAAACACCAGATTAAAGCCAAATCTTGTTCCAAAGTTTGAAAGTATAAACATTGTACAAAATCTAGTATCAAATAATAGTAGATGTTATGTAGTTGAGCAATGTAGAACAAAAGAATTTAGAAATTCTTTCTTCCTAACAACAGTTGTGGACTAGAATCATCTGAATGACAGTGTTGTGTGCACGTAATCATTGGAAAGCTTCAAGACAACTCTTGAACAATACTGTTAAATTTCTAGTTGGCACTTTCTTATAGTTTAATTGTTATGCCGTAACTGATCCAGCACTGTACACGTTCAGATTCAAATAAAAACAACTTTTGTGTTGATCTTTTCAGTTTTGCATATCCCAAACATTTTTACTTTACCTCGACAAAAACTCAATTTTTTCAGATTTAAGTCTTCAGTAAACCTTTTACTTTATGTATTTGTATTGTTTTAAATCAGTGGACACAAGAATTTGATTAAAATTAAAGAAAAGAAAAGCAACACAGTAGCTTGATCCATTGGCTTAAGGAAGTCAAATATTTTGTTAAATACATGTTACATTGAACCTATATTTGTATATCATTTCAGCTGTCAGTAATAAATAATTGCACATAAGTGTCCTTGATCATTTCCTTCTGGTTTAAATAATTTTTTTCTGTTATAAAATCTCAGGATTGCTTTAGTATTATAGCAATACATAGAAACCATGCATAAAGATCGTTGTATTAATTTCTTTTAAAGTTAGCAAATGTTTTGGAATCGGCTCATGCATGCATTTTTATTTTGCTTGGCAGTCAGTTTTAGGACAATAATTCAGTCATTAATTTTTTGTTGTAAAATTATAACATGTTAGGAATACATACATTGCCTTGTTGAGCCCACCTTCCCATGCTAAAAAAGTGACATTCACAATACCTTTCTGTTTGTTTTAACAGCAAAAGTGCAAACGTTTTATCACTTGCAGGACATATGGAACTAATTGTATGGAAAAATGAGAACCAGCTGGAAATGGGTGAACATAAAATGGAGTATATATTGGTTTACGTTGCCAGGATTGGTTGATAAAAGTAATTTTATAGGAAAAATAATCTTTCGAGACCTATCCTAGTGGTGACAGAAAAAAAAAAATAGAGACATTGTTTTCTTGATGGAATTTTAGTCCTTCAACAGTTTTGAGCTTCGAAAACTCATTACCGAAATTTGCACCTGACTCCCTAGTGCAGAATTGAAAGCACATGTTTCATACACATGTAAATTCAGAAAATGCCATGGCTCATATCCTTTCCTCTACACAGAAGCTGACATCCAGGTTCATCTTTACTAATAAATATAGTTTTGATCATGAGAACTCAGAAATTTCAAATTATTGAATTTTTAATATCGTGGTGTTTGCATAGGTTTTACAATTGGAACTGAATTAGTACTGCGTGTCCTGCAGAGATTGAAATCAGAGTGGTCTCCCATTTAATCAGAATCGGAACCCACTCCATAATAAGGGATGTAGTTTTATTTGCCTTATACTGATTCTTCTTACATATCATGATTAATGTCTTTGAAGAAGAAGCAATATTTGGAATAAACTAGTTTCTTTAATAATACTTACCCAAACATAATACTAGCACATCTTACCAAGTCTCTCTCATTTGTTGATCCTTGGAATAGTATGCACTTTTATTCCCTAGTAACTAATGATTGATGGGATTTTACACCAATCCTTCTGACTAAAATCAATACAAGATGACATTTTAGTGCAAGAAAGAAGCTACAATTCATGGTAAACATTCTTTAGTAGCCAAATACTGCATTTGCAAGGTTGATGGTCTACTCCTAACATTGAATGACAGGGTAAGCATTATCAATGCAATATTTTACTAAAATATTTGATTTCCTATTTTAGTTTTCAAGAAGACAGATTGTAATAGTGACATTTCAAAATCCACCAGATCTTTTTGTTTGATAAATACAAATCAATAAACAACATTATTTATGGCTTTTATTTTATCATGTTGATATAATTTGTACTGTCATGTCTTTCAGACCAGGACTTTGGCACAAAGCCAGGAGAGTGACTTTGACTGCAGGACAGACTGATGTCAAGGTCAGATGTCTAGCTGTTATCTCTTATTTCTGTATTTTTAATGCATCAATACACATCAGTTTGTTTTTACTACATATATGCCTTATCAGTACATGCTTCATGTGCAGAATCAAATATGTGATGTTTAAATATACAGCTAAAATATGCTACACATTAGTAATGTCTGACTACATTTTCTTGTATTATTAAAATCCTATAGATGATGTGGGCACTCTTGTACTCACTTTTCAATACTATTTCTCAGTAACAATGTATTTCATAACTGTCACTCTAATGTCAATCTGAATTGTTATGCCTCTTGTGGTATGTGTAGAGGGGGTGTACAGTGTTGTGTGTTGTCACATGTATAGATTGGGCATGCAAGAGTCATGTCCTGGGATATGTATGGTGTAGGTGTACAGTGTCATGTTCTGTAATCTATATAGAGTGGTGTACAGTGTCAAATCTTTTGATTTGTATAAAGGGTGGAAGGATGTACAGTGTCATGTCCTGTCACATTTCATTCTCCATAGAAACTTTTGAGGGCCTTTTTAGATTGCAATTTGCCACGAAACTGTATAAATGGAAAACCTAGGTCTGTTTTGATTTTCACCATTTTCCAAAGAAACTATAGAGTTAAGACCATGTATGATTTTGAACTTTGTCCTTCATTTGCCTTGTATTTGTGGAAGCGTGGACAAAGCTCTGGTTCCTTGATAGATTGTTCAATGCTCAAATCATTTCAATAAAATAGTTACACATGATCACTATCCTATCTGCAGGTTGAGTTTCCAATCCCAATTGTGGCATGTAACCTCATGATTGAGTATGCAGAGTTCTTTGACAACCTACAGGCCACATCTGAGACACTACAGTGTCCACGTTGCAGTGCCTCTGTTCCTGCCAACCCTGGGGTGTGTGGAAACTGTGGAGAGAATGTATTCCAATGTCACAAATGCAGGTAAGAAGTTAATTCCAAAAAAGTTTGTATTGTATATAGCCCTTTTAAAATGAGCTGTATACACACTGTGTCTTGGACAACCTTTTATCTGAATGCATTTAGCATTTAAAGATGTAAAATAGAAACCAAAACCAACTGTCCTTAATATTGTAGCTCATAACTAATGTTTCAGCAACCAAAAGACTAATTTTATATAAAGGTTCACTAAAAATATACTCACATCTTTTCTGTATTTAAAAATTGTCCCATTAATGAGGTGACCAGAACAGGCAGTTTTTTTGTGTAATATACAGTCAACTCCGGTTAACTGCACAGCCTCAGGCCCGTAACGAGACCGTACAGTTAACTGGAGTGTGCAGTTAACCGAAGTACGTTACAGTACTACTTTAAATCAGCACGGCACGAATATGGGTGAAGAACAAATTTAAACAATGATTAGAATCCACTATTTCAAGTTTTACTTAAATGTTAAGCTTGTTTTCCTTTCTCCGAACACAATTTCACTGATTTAACCAATGGATCAAGGAACTATAGCGAATTTCAAGAAATTCTATAGATCGCTTGTTATTCGAAAACTGCTGTCAGACATTGATGGGTCATCTCCCGAAGAAAAAGCGTTCAGCTGCAAAGTTGTCTGCATCTTGTTTTTCACCGTGTTGTCGTTTAAATTGAATTTCGTTGCGAATTTTCCATCTTTCCAACCATCCATTTGTTGGTTTGAAATCATGCAAACCCGAATGGTTTAGAGCATTGTTTCCCATGCTGTACTCTGATTTTTCCCACGCTATTGCTCCCTAGTGGGCGCGGATATACATGTATATACCACCTATTACGTCCTTTACATGTCAATCATTTACAAAGTCGCATTTACCGGCTTAATTGTCGGCTTATTTGAAGCGCTACAGCAGTGGACTGGCAATAACTGATCATGAATATACATTGTGCAGTTAACCGGAGTAAAAATTTATTGCATAATGTGCCACGGGCAGAAAATTTATCGTGCTATTATCGGGAGTGTGCATTTAAGCGAAGTGCAGTTATCCAAAGTTTGTTCCCATTGAAAAGCATTGGGGAAAAAACGAGACCGGCTAAACTACGTGCAGTTATCTGGAGTGTGCAGTTAACTGATGTGCAGTTAAGTGGAGTCGACTGTACATGTACATCTGTGCTGCAGGAGGAGCTGCCCTATCACAAGCAAGCTTAACAGAGGAACTTATTTGTATAGATAAGATCTCCTGAGAGCGAGACACTATTTGCTCAACTGGTCATGTGACTACTCACCATCCAGCATCTGAATATTTGTCTGTCCATTAGCACATCTTTGTTATTGATATTTCTATTTAACTGCTAGGAGGAAAGGCCTGAAATGCGGCCATTATTGTTCAGAGGTCTAAATGATTGTAGATGAAAATGGTATCCCCCGAGTACCCAATATAGCCAACAGCCAAGAAGACCAACTACTCTTAAAGCTTGTGTGCTGAATTGGAGGATTGTCCCCCAGTAGTGCAAATGGAAACACATCACTTAACTTATAGCCACGATACAAAAAGTATCTGTCTCTTTTGGCTTTTTTTGGGGGGGGGGGGAATATGAAGTTAGCCCCATCACTATAAAAGGCTACTGTTCCATGAGCTGTGACACATTTCATCATAACAAATGAGAATATAGGCCATAAAGATAAACCTCTCGCAGGGCCTTCCATTAGATGTAAAGTTGGAAGGTGAGTTGCTAAAGTAGGCAAGGGATTTGGGACCTACCACAATGGGGATACTGGGGGGGGGGGGGGAATTTAGTAGCTGGGCGTAAAGTAAAAGTAGCCAGGTAAATGACTCAGTTCATGCCCGATAAGGAAAGCCCTGCTCTACAACCTTTGGCTGATTGACATGGCTGAAATATATAGCATTTTTAGCTCCCCTTGTACAAAACATGCATCCTTTTTGCTCTAGCTACAACTGGCAGTATGACTGAGATACACGCCTTGCTGGTGGATATGATCTATCAGCAGTTGCATCATGATAGTCTGATTTCACTTTTAATGTCCGCTTCATTAAGAAAAGGCTCCCTCACATGCATGAGGAATCAGCCCTTTGTTGCAAAACCCTATGGGATTTGAAGTGTTGCCAGAAACAACGGAGTATTGGCTTTTCATTTACAGACTCCATGATATCAAGCTCAGAAATCTAAATGTTAGTTCACTAACTGGTTTCACTTTAAAAAAATGTCAGTTACAGATTTAACCCAACTTATCATGTGGGTATATCTTTACAATATCTGAGTTGAGTTCATTTGATCTTCTATTGATATTATCAGGCTCAGGGTCAAAGATTTTGCTCTTTGCTGCTCCTATCTTGCGAACACATTAACTTTGATATATTAGAAAATATTTATCTTACCAGTTTTTATATGTTCAAGTTTCAGAAAGATATCTAAGAATATTTCAGTATCAACAGGGATAAAGAATCAATGGAGGGAACAAACAGACTTTATATGGATTCTTTTTGGTTTTTGGTATAAGTACCTTCATGGGTCTCTTTTATACTTGTGTATTGTTCTGTACAGGGCTATAAATTAGGATGGGAAGGAACTGATCCTTTGTAATGTCTGTGATTTCTGTAAATATGCCAAGTTTTATTTCATCCTCACTTATGTATTATTCCTTGTGGAGATGTAAATTTTTATGAGAAAGACCTCTTTATTTATAATGACTTTGAAATCTGTCAATACGCCAAGGTGGACTTCACCCTCACTTGTGTATTATTCCTTGTAAGGCAAAAAATTTAGGATGAAATGGACTTGTTCCATTTTAATGTAAGATTTTTCAGTAAATATTCCAAGTTTGACATTAACTCATTTATTATTTCCTGCAGAACTTTGAATTATGATGAGAAACAGATTCCTTTGTAATATACATGGTTTCTGTAAATATACAAGTTTGACTTCCCTGTAACTTGTGTATTATTCCCTACAGAGTTATAAATTTGATGAGAAGGATCCATTTCTTTATAATGACTTTGATTTCTGTAAATATACAAGTTTGACTTAACCCTAACTTGTGTATTATTCCCTACAGGGCTATAAATTATGATGAGAAAGACCCATTCCTGTGTAATGCCTGTGGTTTCTGTAAATATGCCAAGTTTGACTTCACCCTCACCGCCAAACCATGCTGTGCTGTTGACCCTATTGAAAATGAAGATGACAGAAAGAAAGTGAGTTCAGTTTTATATATATATTCATTCATTGTTACCAATATTCTCACATTGTGATTGTCACATGTAAGACTGGGATGGGTGTCTGAATGTTTAAAAATAATACTTGATACTTAGGTTTACTAAGAACATTTTGAAAAAAATAAATGACCTGGTTTGACAACAGTTCAAAGGTCAACATCACAAGGATGCAATGAATACATTTCTCATTGTTGACACTAAGAAGTTAAATTATAATAATTTTTATTTTTTAAACTATTGTTGATATTCATAAGCTAAAATGAAATGCATGACTTTGGTTGTTAGTCTGATCAATTAACAGTATTTTATTTTCTACACCTTCATAATGTAATATACAGGCCATCAGTACAATCAATGCCCTACTGGAGAAGGCAGACAAGATCTACAGACAGCTGCAAAACCACCGCCCTGCACTGGAAAACCTCATGATACAGGTGGCTGAGCACAGCATAGAGAAACGAGTAAGTGCAAGTTTGGTTGGGTCTGTTTGGGTTTTGCAGCTCGTGTAGGTTATTTAGCTCTGAGGTAGTTAAGAATCAAGTACCTGGCCATAGGAGATTTTGTAGCAGCCAACCCAGGTTAGTAATTACAAAGTTACTTTCCTTAATAAACATACTCTGGCTGTATGCTTACTGTCCATAAACAAAACAGTGTTCTGTGTATTTGACTAGGATGTATCAGTTAGTCATTCTACATCATCTTTTACACAGCCAAATTTATTTGGCAGGTTTTGAAAAAATCTTTTGAATTTGTTAATAATACTTCTTTGGTGTTTACCATTTAAAAAACAAAAGCTGAAAATGCTATCCAAAATTATTTTCTAAAAAAATATATTTGACGGCTATTGTAAAGATACTTGTAGGACATGAATTTCACTTTGATGCCATCTGCATGTAGATAATGGGTTTAAATATGATTTTATCTTTGCCTTGAATATCTTTTATAGTGTATCATTATTAGGAATTTGTTAATCCAAATATAAATATATTTTGACCTTGAGTATATTGTATAGTGTATTACTATTAATTTAATGTTACTCCTAATATAATGTTATCTTTGCACTGAGTATAATTTTTATTATTAAGATAGTACTGCTTATCATAACTTTACGTATGGGTCAAAGTATAAATTTTCTTCCATTTAACTTGTGTAAGCTGTTATGCTCCATAACTGAATATTTTTTTAATCCCATCAGGAGGATGGAGTGGTAACAGGAAGTGGTAGCAGTGCTCCTGGCAGCAGTGTAAACAAGGCTATACAGCAGCTGGCACTCAAATACAGTGGCGAATGCAAAGCCTCTTTTGATGAGCTCAGCAAAATCATACAAGTAGGTATATTTTTACCAGACTGGTAACAAGCTTTATTTTTATAGGTTTATCATATCAGTTGAATTTTATTTGTGCCATTACAAGATAAGTTTGTTTGTGCATCAAATTATCTCACAGTGGCTTGACAAGAAATCCACGAAATCATCCAGAAAAAAATCCCAGTGCATACAAGTTTGCAATTGTTTTTATACAGGGGTATGTGATAAATTGTTCTTGTCCTTCTGACATGAAACATTTAGCTCTAAATAATTCTACATTACATTGTTGTAACTGATCATCATTCTAAGCTAAATTATTGTAATTTGTGATCATTCTAAACTAAAACATTGTAATTCATTCTAAGCTAAATTATTGTAATTTGTGATCATTCTAAGCTAAAACATTGTAATTCATCATTATAAGCTAATCTATTGTAATTTATGATAATTCTAAGCTAAAACATTGTAATTCATCATTCTAAGCTAAATTATTGTAATTTGTGATAATTCTAAGCTAAAACATTGTAATTCATCATTATAAGCTAATTTATTGTAATTTATGATAATTCTAAGCTAAAACATTGTAATTCATCATTATAAGCTAATTTATTGTAATTTATGATAATTCTAAACTAAAACATTGTAATTCATCATTATAAGCTAAATTATTGTAATTCATCATTATAAGCTAAATTATTGTAATTTATGATCATTCTAAGCTAAAACATTGTAATTCATCATTATATGCTAAATTATTGTAATTTATGATCATTCTAAACTAAAACATTGCAATTCATCGTTATAAGCTAAATTATTGTAATTTATGATCATTCTAAACTAAAACATTGCAATTCATCATTCTAAGCTAAATTATTGTAACTATCATTTTCAGCTATATCATTGCAATTATTATCATTCTAAGCTCAAAGATTGTAATTTATCATCATTCTAAACTAAACATGCAGGTAATTGCTTTCCCCAGGCTGTAAAAATACACTGTGTGTGTGCAGATAATTTCTTTCCCCAGCATGTAAACATACACTCTGTGTGTGTGTGTGTGTGTGTGTGTGTGTGTGTGTGCAGATAATTGGTGTTGCAAACATGCACTGTGTGTGTACAGATGATTGCTGATGTAAACATGCACTATGTGTGTGCAGATGATCACTGTTCCAAAGATTCTAAACATCTAATAATAATTGCATGTCTCAGTGAGGGAATATCGCTTCAAAATCTTTGTTACTTTCATGTGTAGATTTAGTAATTGTGTCATCATCATCATGTGATTGCAGAAAGTGCTGGCATGTCGCAGAGAACTGGTGGATTATGACAGACAACAAAGGGAAGTAGTGGCAGCAAGCAGTTCTCCCATTACAAGCCCACGAGAACACCCTTTCAAGGCAGTGGAGGTCATACCCTGCAAAAAAGATAGACCAGACTCCGAGAGGTACTTGATTCATTACACATTTACTGTAAACCAGGAAGTTTCCAAATGCAGTTTATTTGCTTGTCTTTCAGGTGAAAATGAACTACCACTTTGACCCACATCAAATCGAATCTAAAGTACAAAGGAGACACCTTTATGAAGTGGATTGTAGTACTAGTGCTATTATACATGTATTAAGTGAACAGGATACATTTTCTTTCCAAGAGTATATTTTACATTCTTGTGTTCAAGATAGTGTGCATAGGAAAAACTTATTTATTAGCCATACCTGGTATTTAGATAATTGTACCAAATTTTCATTTCTAACAATAAAATTTGTGACATGTTAAAATAAAGAAGATCAAACACTGCTTGAAACCAGAAATGTTTCCATATGATATTTTTCCCCTCACCATTATAATGTAGTTTTTGAATGCTAGAGTTTTAAATCAAAAAGACCATAACTGTATAATTTGGTCAGAAAATGTTGAAAATCTAAGTTTAAGTAGGTTTTCTTATTTGCAAGCTTCATACCAAATTTGATTTAAATAATGAAGTACTTCAAAAGTTATTGATCAGAAATCCAAAATATACAGGAGATGATGGGACAGGATGAATTATATAGACATGGGTTACACTCTAGATATGATGGAACAGGGTGGAATGAATAGATGTGTGTTACACTCTAAACATGATAAGACAAGGTGGAAATAATGGATAAGGTTCACACTAAAGACATGACAGGACAGGTTGGAATGAACAGACCTTAGTTACACTCTAGATATGATGAGATGGGCCAAATTGAACAGACATGAGTTACATTCTAGATATGAAGGGAAAAGGTGGAATGAATAGACGTAGGTTACACACTAGCTGTGATGGGACAGGATGTGGTGAACAGATACTGGCTACATTCCAGATATGATGAGATAACGTGGAATGAACAGTGATGGGTTACACGCTAGATAGGACATCACAAAAAATGTCGTTAACAAAAACTAAAGCATTCCTCATCTAATATGATTTTTTAATGATGAAAAGACATTCTTTTGAACATAATTTATTAAGTATTGTATGTAACATTTATCAAGAACAAGAGATATATATATATATATATATATATATATATATATATATATATAAATTTATCCCATAATCAAGTACACCACCAGTTGAATGTCTTTGTTGAACAAAAACAGTAATATTATAATAAGAATATCTCCCTTTATCAACAAGTTAACAAGAATGTCACCTTTTTACCCCACAACAGTTAATAAGAATGTTTCCAATTATCAAAAAAACAGTTAATAAGAATGTTTCCAATTATCAAAAAACGGTTAATAAGAATGTTTCCAATTATCAAAAAACAGTTAATAAGAATGTTTCCAATTATCAAAAAACAGTTAATAAGAATGTTTCCAATTATCAAACAACAGTTTATTAGGGATGTTTCCCTTTTTCAACAACAGCAGTGTAATAAAAATCTCCTTTTAACAAAAACAGTTTATTAAGAATGCCTTCTTTTATGAACAACTAGTTTTCTGTCTGTCTTTGATAAAAAACAACAGTTTGATAAATATGCCTCTTTTTATCAACAACAACAGTTAAATAGATGTTTCCTTATCAGCAACAACAGCAGTTTAAGAAGAATGTTTCCATTTGTCAACAGCAACAACAATTTAACTTTTCCCTATGTAAAAGAGGAACATAATGGAGTTTTATTTGACAATCCTTATATATTTTTCCTTAGTAGAAATCCATAGGAATTCTCATTTTGTGTAAGTTTTGTTAATAATAACTTATTTATCTCACAATTAATTTGTCAAAAAATACATTACAGCGAGTTCATCAGCACAGCAAATCTTTATTGCAAGTTTGTGCTTTATCTCATCATAAGTAAAAGTACAGACTTCTATTAAATTCAACACCAAACTATTGCTGATATTTCTTTTCAGTGTTCGACCACGGAAATGTTTTGGCTGTGCCAGTGCAACTGTACAACAGTGCATCACTCTGCTGCGTGCCCTCACCACCAACACCAACTTACGTCAGATTATCTGCAGTCAGGTAGGAAGATACCTTCCTTGGACTTGAAACTAAAGTTGGAAGGCTTTTGTGGAAAATTGCATCATTAGATGGTTGAAATATTCTAACAGTATGAATAGAATAAAACTTACACATTTAACAAAAACAAAATATATATCGCAGAAGAACCCTAAATATGTATCCTGTTGTAATAAGAAATTGGCATCACAATATTCCCATCCATTTATACTATTAGTATACCAATTCCTTTACTATTGGTCATCAGAATATTCCCATCCATTTATACCATTGATATATCCGTTTACTATTGGTCATCAGAATATTCCCATCCATTTATACTATTAGTATACCAATTCCTTTACTATTGGTCATCAAAATATTCCCATCCATTTATACCATTGCTATACCTATTCCTTTATTATTGGTCATCAAAATATTCCCATCCATTTATACCATTGCTATACCTATTCCTTTACTATTGGTCATCAAAATATTCCCATCTATTTATACCATTGCTATACCTATTCCTTTACTATTGGTCATCAAAATTTTCCCATCCATTTATACCATTGCTGTACCTATTCCTTTATTGTTGGTCATCAAAATATTCCCATCCATTTATACTATTAGTATACCTATTCCTTTACTATTGGTCATCAGAATATTCCCATCCATTTATACTATTAGTATACCAATTCCTTTACTATTGGTCATCAGAATATTCCCATCCATTTATACCATTGCTATACCTATTCCTTTACTATTGGTCATCAAAATATTCCCATCCATTTATACCATTGCTATACCTATTCCTTTACTATTGGTCATCAAAATATTCCCATCTATTTATACCATTGCTATACCTATTCCTTTACTATTGGTCATCAAAATTTTCCCATCCATTTATACCATTGCTGTACCTATTCCTTTATTGTTGGTCATCAAAATATTCCCATCCATTTATACTATTAGTATACCTATTCCTTTACTATTGGTCGTCAGAATATTCCCATCCATTTATACCATTGCTATACCTATTCCTTTACTATTGGTCATCAAAATTTTCCCATCCATTTATGCTATCTGTATAAAACTGTTTGTTTAATATTTGTCATAAAAGATATCTCATCTAGTTATACTTATTTCTAGTTTCAATACCTTTCCTTTAATATTTGCCAAAAAATATTCCATCAGTCTATACTATTTGTATTTCTATTCTTTTAATATTCGTCATTAAAATGTTCCCATCATGTATACCATTTGTGTGCTTATTCCTTTAATGTTTGTCCTTTTAAAAAAATATTCCCATTCAAGTTAAAGCATTTATATACCTGTTCATTTAATTATTACTTTCTGGTTATTTTTTTTTTTATTCCATGTTTTGAGACTGTACTTCCTGCCTGCCAAAGTCCCATAACTCAGTATTGGTTTGTCATTATAAGGACATTTTAATTAGCCTAAAACATTTAATTAGGCAGCAGTACATTCTTTTAATTAGTGATTCAGATATTTGTCGCTTACATCTATAGCAGGCAAAATAGAGACAGTTTCAATCTAAACATGCATCTTTAAATGCCTTGTGAATACTTAATATCCATGTTTATTGTTAGATAATGAGCATATTTTATATGCATATTTCTTAGAGTTTTGCCCTTGATCAACTGATCATAGATATTACTAATAAAGAACCTTGTAGATGCAAGCTTCCACATTTCAGTCCAATTGGCCATCAAATTTCATCATAATAATAGCTCAGATTCAGTGATGAGCACTCTGTGTATATATATATATATATATATATATATATATATATATATATATATATATATATATATATATATATATATATATATATATATATATATATATATCTTAGAGTTATTGCCCTTGATCATGTTAGTATGGGCATTGCTAATTCACAACTTCGTTTACACTACAAGATTTTAAGTAGATTTTCTGTGAAGCTTCACTCAGCAGAAGCTCCAAGAAATTAATGAGGAACATGTTCTGCATATGTTATGGAAGTATAGCCCATTATCATCTTGTTATTGGAATTGCTTATGCACAACCTTTTCCAACTATATTGGCTATTTAGCTTCAATTCAAATCTTACTTCAACAGTCACCAGAATTTTATGATATTTCATGGCAATAAAAGTCTTGAATGACTTTGGCATCTTATTAGTTTTTTAACTCTGTCACATTCTTATTGTCATGTTTAATTTAACATTTGTTTAAATTTTCATGAGCAGATCTTGGATGAGTTTGATTATAGCTGGATTTTTAATATAATTTACAAAGTTAAGGCCCTTGACCATCTTAAAATAGCTATGGATCAGAATGAATTTTGAACACTCTAGCAAACTAAAATATCAGAGTTGATGATCAGCAGATTTGGACCATATTTTACAAACTGTTTGCTTATGATTGACTTAAAATATTTGAATTGCTTGTAAACTAGCATTTATATTCTTTTGTTTTCAATGCATTCATACTTTTTTGTTTTAAGTAATGTTAACAATGAAGCTTAACATTTAGCAAGCTCTTGGACTATATCCATTGCAAGAATGATTTTGACCATATTTTACTTTTAAGTTATTGACAGAGACCGACTCCATAATTGCCTCCATATTACAGATCCTACAGCCTTAAGTGGTTGGCAGGAGCAATAGTTGCCTTGCTAGTGGCAACTTCATTTTTATATGTTTGTTATGGAGCTTTCTTTTGAGGTAGATCTATTTTGTGATAAAATAATTTGTGTTTATATCAGTGGAGAAACTTGGATGACAATCTGTCTGAATATACAAGTTAAATGGAATATTGACCATTTTGTGTTTTTCTAGGGAATGATCCAAGAGTTGATTGACTACAATCTGCGACATGGCACTCTACAAGTTCGTTCTGAGGTTCGCTCCCTGCTATGCCTGCTGACTCGTGACAGTCGTCGTGTTACAGAGGAAATGAACAACTTGATCATGACAAGAATAGCTGCAGCTGTCAAGGGGCACCTGTCTAATCCTGACCTGGTAATTAGTAGCTAACTTCATTCCCTGCTTGTGAGAAAGCTTGCCAGTAGCTTCTCGTGGGTCGGTGGTTCTTTCCGGGGTTTGTCCGGGTTCTTCCTCCACCATTAATACTGGTTACTATGACATAAAACATTAAACCAAGCCAAGCCAAAACATTCACTCCTGTAATGAAAACTCAGCTCAGTTTTGAGATTTAATTTGAAATGCAAGTTACTCTTCAAAATTAAGATGCTATAAGCTTGGTTAAAATAAAATATCAAACTTGTACTTTTAATAGTGTCACATTCATCTCCCTGTCTCTAATCTTTCATGTTTGGATTTGCTTTGGCTTCTTTTTTCAGCTTGAAAAAGATATTAAATCAGTCCAGAGTAAAAAGTAAATTGAAAAGTACAAAGTTATCTGTATATACAGATACTTTGGAAGCATTTCATATTTTACAGCGATACTGTTGATGAGTTGAATGCAATTGTCACCCTCTTTAGAGACCCCTTCCTAATCGGAGGACACCTTACCTGGCACTAATAGAGTATGTTTCTACATTCACTTATCAAGAAAGGTCACCCCTTTTATAAGGTCACTTGTTTAGAAAAGAGTAGTGTAAAAAGATTGAGTAATGTGTATTCTGAAACATTTTGCTATTTGATAGATAATTACAATTTAATTACAAACAAATGAGGGTCTAATAAACAAATCTTGGATAAGCAAAGATAAACCATATCAGTTTTTCAATACCAAACCAGTTTTTCTGCCATATGAAGGAAAACTTTTTTTCATTAAGTTTATTTTTTGAAAAATCTGTTTATCCAGGTTGTAAATTATATGCCTTTATTTCAGGGATCTTCTGTACGCCATGAGATCCTGCTGTTGGCAAACTCCTTGCAACAAGATGACAGCTTTTGGGAACTAAGGGTCAGATGTGGTAAGTGGACAAGATGACAGCTTTTGGGAACTAAGGGTCAGATGTGGTAAGTGGACAAGATGACAGCTTTTGGGAACTAAGGGTCAGATGTGGTAAGTGGACAAGATGACAGCTTTTGGGAACTAAGGGTCAGATGTGGTAAGTGGACAAGATGACAGCTTTTGGGAACTAAGGGTCAGATGTGGTAAGTGGACAAGATGACAGCTTTTGGGAACTAAGGGTCAGATGTGGTAAGTGGACAAGATGACAGCTTTTGGGAACTAAGGGTCAGATGTGGTAAGTGGACAAGAGAGGCTTAGCTTATTGAAGTACTGTCTCCTCAACAGTAAAAGAAAATTCTGGATGATGGTCCAAGTGATTACAAAGAATAAGTACTAAGGATAAATATATGTTCAAGAATAGACAGATATACCTGTATATAGAATAGTTCTAATAACTATTATATAATATTTGGCCACAGCTTATGCCATGCCCATAGTGTTGTGACAGAGAAATGTGATGTAGCAACCCCAACTTACTGATAAGTGGTCCATATGTTCTCCAACCAGGCATGCTTGAATCATTATTTAAGCCTGTTGATATTAAAAGTAAGATGTGTAGTCAATTTAAATACAGTTAACAATATTTAGAATTTGCATACATTTTGCTGGGCCAGTTCTTATTCAGTCATTTTCATCAAACATATATGTGATTAAGATGTTATCAAAGTGTTGGTTAAACACCTGGTCTTCAATTTCAAGGACAGAGCTTCCATTATTTGTATATTTTAAGTAGTTTGTGAAAATCCTTGATGCATATGGTGCATTTTCCCAGAAATGTACTCCAATTATTTCAGCAACAAATTGAGTCAAAGGTTGAAACATCCTCCATAATGACTAAATGTTGTAAAGCATATTATGACACCTCTCTGTCCATATTTTGTTCTTCACCATCTGCTGTTATCATACTTCTTACATGGCTTACATTTTGAATTATGAAGATGCGCATCAGCTTCAGGGTTAAAAGGTCAAAGATGAAGGTCACAGACTGAAAAATAACATTATTTATACATCACAGACCAGGACCAAATGTTGCACTTCAGATAAAGAAGAAGCCTTTTGATTTTGGGTTAGAACGGTTAATGGTCAAAGTCAGTAAGATGAAAGAAGAAAAATGGTTTCTGTGCAAAAGTTTCTGATGTTGAACATGCTAGAGTTTGTGTATCACTTATGCTTTTTGAGGAGAAAAAATAGAAGCCTGTTGATTGGTTCAACAGGTGTCAGGTGCACAATGACTGAAAGAAGCATTGGCTTTTTTTACATAACTTATGTAAGTTCTACACCATTTTTCCTTATTCAAAATGTATTTAGGGCTTGCACTTAAGTTATAAGAGGCACTTAAGGTATAAGAGGCCTCTTGACTAGGGATTGGGCAAAAGGTCAAAGATTAGGTAATTATGACTCAAAGAAAGAGGAGTTGTGCACAATGACCTATGTTATGGAGTAGTTCTAATACCTAACTTTATTGGACAGCTTGCATAAATTATAAATATGTCTTTGGGTATTGGAGTCATATCTGAAAGGTTACAGTCATGGTCATCTTAATAAGGAAATAATGTATTTTTGCACAGTAAGGATTGTTTAAGATTGTATAACTTAACAATAGTAAGATCATTCCACAGAGGATTTTGAAAAATTGGTTGGAAATATAATGTGACATTCATAGTACTCCTGTCAAAGCTAACAAACAAAATGCAGTGTCAATCAAGCATTAGACTGGCATTTGGTTGATGACTATGGCAAGAAAGTGTTTTTTCTCAATTTAAATGGGTAATATAGGCACCAAACAAGATGACACTATACTTATGTTTTTTAATACTCTTGAAACAGTTTGGGAAAAAAATAGTGACATCCACAACTGCATGAAAATCCCAAGCTAAGAAATGTACAAGTACACCACTCATTAATGTACAGGTACACCACTCATTAATGTACAGGTATACCACTCATTAATGTACAGGTACACCACTCATTAATGTACAGGTACACCACTCCTTAATGTGTGCCCTTATTACTCATGAGCCCACTTATAATGCAGAGTCAGGTGTGAATCCTGTTTTTTAAACAGGAAATAACCAAAGAAATACCATTGTGTTGAATTTGAAGAAAATCATGTCAAAATTGGTAACTGAAACTTTGATATATCACTTGTTTTATCATAGAACACAGTTGACAAGACCTAAAAATTTTAATCAACATTATGAAATTTAACAAATTTTAATAGGAAATGATATAAATTGTTACATTTTTTTTTATCAAATGACATTCTTAGTCCACTGTAATTAACGATATTCAAGGAAATGTTCATTAATAAAAATGTAAATTGTGCCTTATGGATATATATACCAATTGAATAATTTTATATCAAGTGAAAATTGTGTTTTATTTCAATCTTTTAGTTCCTTTTCAGTGTAATCATCATAAATGCAATGTGTCCTCTTGTATTTAAACACAAAATGTGTCAGCTTTGTCTGTGAGCATTTCTCTGGGAACCAAATTAAGTGCTAACCATGTTTTGATATCCGACTAGCAGAAGGATCAAGATAACAAGGCAACCAAGTAAAAATTTAATACTTTATAAAATAAAGAGCTTTGGTTCACAGATATGAACCCATGTGGAGGAAATGAGTTTCAGAAAATTACTGAATTTACACTTAGACATATCCTCAAAGATGATGAAAAGAAGTTTCACTTTTGCTTGCATTGAAATTATGGTAACAATATTTAATTAATTGAACAATACAAAAATTGAGTTTCATTGTAGATGAATAAATATTTCTTTAAGTTAAATGTGTTGAATAAATGTGAAAGATGCTTGTTTTCTTTTTCAATTTTATTTAGTACTTAAAATACAGAGCTAATTTAAAATGTAACCTGATAAGTTATCAGGAAGAGATACTGATGATAGATAACAGAATACACCAAGTATGTTTTATCATTTTCTTCTTCTTTAAAGTGGTACGCCTGTTTCTGATGGGCATGCAGATGACCTATCCGGCTATCATGGACAGCATAACTCTCCCGTGCCTACGAATTCTGCAGCAACTTGTAAAGACTGACTCCACCACCCCTCCTGCTGCTGCGACTGCCCCTGCAGATTCCAATGCTAACAAGAAAACCAAGGTTAGTTGAATTGTAAAATCTTTTAAGTTTTATATTTTTTCTTACTGTACTTAATTATACATTTTATTTAGAAGGCTTTGTATTCTTAAACTTTCATTCAGTTTTCCATTTTTTTTAGAATTTTTATTGGCACTACATTGCCACTTTTGTGTTAGATGCAGTTAAACAAACATAAGTACATATGTACTGACATACACATACATGCATACATGTGTCAATCCATCCACACACACACACATACACATACCTACCTAGTTTTCTGGGACCAAATCAGGGAAATCAGTGTTCACAATTCAGGAGATAGGATCAAATTTAGGGAGATTAGCTTAATGACATATTTTTTCATAAATTTAATCATTTAAATCCACATAGTACTAAAACTAAGTAAAATATAAACAATGAGTAATCAACTTAACTAATTTTTTTAAAGTTATTTTCACACATTTAAATTTGTCTATCCATGCACTGTTGCACTTGCAAACCTTTATCTTTCAACAGCATATTTTGCTTCAAATTTGTTACCATGTGTTTCAGCATGGTACTAGAATTATTATATTTCCAAAGAATTCCAGAAATGTTTCATAATTGTCATGCTAGCAAATTGGTATACATGATACATTGCTCGGAATTGTAATATTGAGGAGTAAAAAAAATTACATATGTAAACAAAATGTACAATAAATGCATCTATGCATGTTATGAGTTATGATTTGATTTGTTGAGTCGATAACTTGATTGACAGAGTACAATAGTTGAAACAGTCATAAACAGCCTGTTGAATGTTGTTTTTTTTAAATTTAGTTTGGATGTCATCTCAGCATTAGCTTTTACTAAATGGCATTTTGTGTTGTTGGTCCTCAGCGAAAATGGGGCTAATCTTATATTTCATATAGCCACAACAATGGAAATCTTGGAAACTTCATTTTTGCTACTATGTCTGTACAGAAAGTCATATTACCAGGACTTTCTGATGTCTAGGTCAGTCCTAAATGAAAATATTGCCGATCTTATTTCTACAATCTTGTTATTCCTATTCCCAATGAACTAAATATTGCCATGGGATTTTTACAAGAAGATTTCATACAATAACTAGTTGGTCTTTTAAAAAAATGTCATCAATCTGATATTTAATATGACCACCATTAAATTTTTTTATCATTTCCCCACCAAAAGGAAAGTCATATCAACATAGGATGCTCACCAAGACTTCATTTGATGCATTGAATCTAAATGAGAATGGTGCCAAGTTGGCATCCAGTATGACCACCAGAGTAGCTAATTTGAAAATCATTTATCACAGAAAAATATAAAATATGGCCTCAGCACATGCCAGCAAGATATAATCTTATCTTGAATTCCTGTAAATTGTTTTCATTCAGTAGACTCTCAATTCCTCAAAGGGTCTCTTATAGGTTTTGTTCCTGTTTGTTTTTAAATCATGTAGGCTTAATGGTTCTTTTGCAACTTGTCATCTTATCATTGGAGAAACATAATAAATTCTATAACAATGGAAGTGGGTGAATCTGTGTTAGACATGAAATGTGTGGTCAGGGGAAATTCTTGGAATTTTTATTCCAGTAACCTGTTTGAATGAGAAAAGAACCATGTTATATAGACAATTGTGAAAAATTTCACAGATATTATCCAAAGTTATGCATTGCAATTATAGTTTATCAGCTTTGAGGTTCTTGACTGACCTGGAGGAAAATATGAATTAGTATGCTGTGCTGTGAAAGACTGATTTTCATCTTTCAAGAGGTTTTATAAACTATACATGATTAATGTGATTCAATCAAACATATTTTTTTATATTTTGCTAAATTTTAATATTTTTGACCTTCCTGACTCAGGATGATGAAAATAAACCAACTGAAGTGACTGAATTACCTCCCTTAAGTTCGCTGTCTGCAGAACTTCACCTCAACTGTAAACAATGGCTGGCAGGAGACCCCAAGTACTCCTATCAGAACTGGAAGAAATTATTGCCTAAACAAAAACAAGGTATGTATGCCTTCATTAGGATGACTGATCTTACTTTATTAACTCCCAGATAAATCAACATGGATAATGACATGATCTGTTACCATGTTGCAAATATTCTAATTTCAGCCCTTTTGAAAGATAACTTCTGACCAGTATTGAGATCATTTTCCACTAGATTTAAATCCCATTCTGTATTATTAAATGGCATATCAAAATGGAATATACAGTCAAAGATATTGTTAGATACAACTGCATTGCAAGTACATGCATGTATACACACGTCATTGTATTCCAGCGATTCTCATTGTAAATTTAGTTTATAGGAGTACACATCTTTGAATGAATGAGAGTATAAATGCGAAGAATTAGTCTGAAATATCAACCCTAATTTCTTTATCCAATATGAATCTTAATTAGATTTTAAATCGGGCATCTCTTTCTTCATTTAAAATTAATTTTTCTAACTGTACTTGCTTACCATTTTCCAACAATTCTTGGTAAAAGTAAAATGACATCAAATAACAATGGCATTGTGGAAAGGAACACATAAAGGAAATGTGTATGTTTATAACCTGGAAGTTGCTCGAGTCCAAACCTAAATATCCTGTTATTGAATTTAGTTCCATCAGTTTTCTGCTGTAATGAAAATCATCGTAGCAACTATTGACAGGGACTGTGTATGCTTTTCTGAATTATCCTTGTTACAGGAGCTGACAGGGACAGTGTTTGTTAATAATTTTGATACATATGTATAGTTCCTTGTTTTCTCAAGCTCAATTTAGTGGCAAGCAAGACTTTACCTTCCAGTAGCATGAACATGTTTTGGTCTAAAACAAATAGTACCAGAAATTTTTATTCGGGTTATGATTAATGTTTATTATTTGCTTATTTTTCTTGAAAACCATCAATTCATTCTGTCATGATTGCCTGCCCCTTAGATTATAATCTAGGTCACAGCCATTCTAAATTTGCATATATTTTGTTGTTAAAGAGTTTTTTTTCAGTGCACAGATGTATTGGTAATACAGTGTTATGACCTATTATGAGAGACCATCTTTCTTGGCAGACTATTATTTTTTGGTAGAACAGGTGGTCTTTCATGATACGTTTTACTGTACTTGTGAAAGAATATATTGTAGGTTAAAATGGCATAAATATTTTACTTATAACTTGGGGGCCCCGAGTGGTCTAAAGAGCTCACCATTACGGATCACTGCTATCTCACCTCTATCAGCGTTGGTTCAAGTCTCAGATTTGGCCAATGCGGGTATGTGAGAAAGTTTGCCAATATCTTCTCATGGGCCAGTGGTTCTTTCTGGGATTTTTCCGGGTTATTCCTCCATGATTAATACTGGCTGCTATGTATAGCCTATCATGTGCTGAAAATGTTGTTAAACCCTACGACAACAACAACAACAACAATTTATAACTTGAATAATGTGCATACATGCTCATAGGAACAAATGGAAAACTGCCAGAAAATTTGATGAGAGATATTATATGTTAAAGTAGTTGAAACATCTTGTTTTGGACATAATATTACAGTAGACCCCTCTTGAATACCCCCACTCCACCAGTGGCCCCATGCCTTTTATAGCCAAAATCCCTTGGCACCAATGAGTTTGTGTTCAAAAGTACCCCTCAAGAATGGTCACTCCTCTAATGCAACCAACAGCCAGCATATTTGTACATGACTGTAAAATGTTCCCCCTCACAAGCGGCAACTTTTTATTTCAAATGTGTCCAGAACCAATAATTAATTCATATCGTAATGGAAGGTTAGTAATCAGATTATCTTTATCATCAATACAGGTCTCCCAATGTCAGGTTTCCGTTACTGAAAGAAGTGTTAGCTAAAGTACATGCGACACCAAGATTAAAATTTATATCATTATCAATAAAAGCCAACATTTATAGGAAATGGGCCCAATAGTGTTATGATAGAGTTTTGGGCTTCACACATCTGTCGAGTTCATCACTTTGATGATTACAACCAGACATAATTGTCAAAATTATAACATGCTCAGCATAAGCTAAAAATAGATGATTTTGTGGATTAAGACACAGGGGAAAAATTAACCTTGAACAAAATGAGGTACCAGACAAAGGCACAAAATCAAATGACGATACATTTATCGATTCATCAATGAAGAAGGCATTCCTTCCACTCTACAAATGTTTCATCTGCATAATTAAATCTCATACAGTTAGCAACATCCAAATAAATCATTACCAAATATTAACATGTCATCACATAAACGGAGATGTATTATTTTAAAAGTAAGTCTGTTATTCTGCTCTAGATATCTGGTTGGGTGGCGAGGAGGTACTTGCCAAACTATTTTATGTTGAAAAGACTGTGTCATAACTGATAAGAAGATTATTCAGCAACAATGCGAATATTGAGCAAATGGAAAGAGAATTATGTATTTAAGATTTAAGTGGCGTTTTTTATTGGTTTTGCTATGTGGATGATGACAATACCCACTCGCATATCACGCTTACATCAAGAATAAGAATTATTAATGTATATTCAATTGAAATAAGTCTATTTTAATGACAAGAAGAATCTTTTAATAATTAATGTTACTTTTAAATGAAGATATTAAATGAAAATAATGCTTTGACGTATGTAGCTTTCTTACTACGTACATTACATATACTTCTCACAAAAAAATTAAGTCCCCTTCTGTAAAGGCCACCATCTTGTGAGGCCTCTTTCCTGGTGCAGAAGAAATGGCTGTATAAGGTGGGGGGGCACTGTATGAGCGTGATTTTGATCAAGTAGTAGGGGATTTCAGTTAGATTTGTATAGACGTTTTCACTGCAGTACTTTTTTGGTGGTGATCATTTTAAATTCAGACTTGATCTTAAAGAGTATTTAGAGGTAGCTTGGCTGTTTTTTATTAGCATATAACTCTGGTAAAATGTTAAATATCAAGGGCTCTAAAAACAAAATAAAATTTTGATATAGGAAATATATTAAAAGGAAACGCATTTAAGGGCAAACATCTCAGCAGATGGTGTAATTGTATCCACATCTAGTATAATATCTAAAGGTTATGAGTTTAATATGAACTACAGCCTTGGTTAACTGCTTTGGTTTATCGTTGTGAAATGCACCTGTCTCCCATTTCCTCTACATGATTTAGCCAGTAATGTGTTCAAAGTGCTTTTAAAGCCAATAAAAACAAACAAAATTATGGGTCAAAATCACACATTTTACAGCAATGCTTTGATTGTGGGCAGGTCATAGTCTTGTTGTTTTAGATTAGTCTTCTCACTAGATACCACTAAATATTAGAACTGACAAAGCTATATTTGTCATAAAGATCTGTAAATATATTCCAGAAGAATACATATTCAAACCAAAAGTAAACTAGATTATCTTTATTTTATACCATTTTTTTAAAACTATCCTTTCACAGAAATATTAGCTGCACATTTTTTATTCTTGTAGATATTTAATCCCACAACAGTAGACTTTTTCAAAAATGTCAACATCTTTCATTTGCATTTTACTCACAGACTCTGAGCAAACCAAGGAAGAGAAGGAGGAGGGAGAAAAAGAGGATGAAAAGAAAGAGGAAGGAAAAAAAGCTGTCAGAAGTCGTTATCTAATGGAGAAATATGGTATCAGGTGGCACTACAAACTGTGGAAGACCCCAGCTGTAAAGCTAAAACTGACTCAGACCACATGGCTTCAGCAAGCTATGTTCTCTGCATCATCACGTTCAGCTCGTATGACAGCCTGCAGCATTATTGAGTCAATTGCACAGGTTCCCACACGCAGGAAAGAGGTTATTGACATGCTGACCAGGTAAGTTCCTTATTTACTGGAAACAATTTAGAATAATGAAAATAATGTTGCTACATCAGCCAAAGAGTCACAAGACAGCATTCAATCTGAACTGAAGCAAACCCTAGGAAATTTTATAAGGTGATCAAAAATGGGACATGGACACATCATTTTTTAAATAATAGATGTACATATTTGGGAACTATTTCATACACATAAATTGTTATAGTAGATAATTCTACATGATTTGGAAATTTGTGTTTATTGTATAATCTACCCCCTTTGGACCTCTAAGAGAGATCTCTAAAATCATAAATAAGCTCACCTGGTCAAAGGCCATATAAACTTTTAGCATGATCCTGCGTGCATCGTCATCTGCCCATCCTGCCATATGTGTTATTTTTGACATCTCAGAACCATTGGGCTAATTTGAATCAAACTTGCAGAAATGTTCCTTAGGACATGTGCTACGAAAATTATGTTTGAGGTGGCTCCCATAGCAAATGTGTGGCTTCCAAGGCTACTAGGCCCCCCCCCCCCAACCAATGTGTATTTGGAGGACTGACCATCCATGTTATTCATTGCCAACCCTAGCACTTTTTTCCCCAAGGTAAAAGAAATAAAAATATTTTTTAAAAGATAATTCCCAGAGTTGATTTGTGTATCTAATTGAGCTGGTTTAGTACAGTACTTGAAGTGCTTAGTACACTATATATACATCATTATAATATATATATATATATATATATATATATATATATATATATATATATATATATATATATATATAGTGTTAAAATAAAAACAATACATGTTTTAAAAAGATTATATGATATTTAAAATAAAACTAATTTTAAAAAAATGTAAAACCAAGAAAATCTCCAATAAGTGATTTAAGCATTTAATCTAGTCAGTTTTGCCCAGTACTTGAAGCATTTAGTACATTATATATATACTAATCATTATAATATAATGTTTTTAAAGAAAAAAAATATCAACCTACACTAATTTAAAAAACTGTGCATTTGAGGAGGGAGGTCTATAGAGACAGTTTTCAGCTTTTTCTCCATGGTGACTCAGCCATTTTTGACCAGACTTGGTAGCATTGTTTCTTCTGTAAACTCTGTCAGAATCATGTTCATGGGGGTTTCCTGGCAACATTTTAAAAATGTTTCCTTGGACCTTGGAAAATTGCCATTGGATGCCTCCACAGGGAAAAAGTGCTTCCATATTCAAATGGAAAACCTAATTTGTATTTCTTTGCCAACATTGTTTTCAACTTAGAAGGAATGTGTCATAGTTTATGCTGTGTTCGATCTTTTTGAAGGGTGGAACATAGTGACTTGCACAGCAACCAGGTGAAAAAAACCATTTTCAGATTCTTCCCTTGAACTAGTTAAGTCATTTATTTTTTATCAGACATTTTAGGAACAATATGTATGACATGTTGTTACCAAGTTTTTTCCATGGTGGTCCGTTTGCAATATTGCCCTCGATAACAACCAAGTGGAAAACTTGTATCTTAATTCTTACCTGAATTGAGTCTATTTTGATCCAACTTTTTAGGAATTTTCAATAGGACAGGTTCTACCATAATTAGGTTTCAAATGGTTTCCTTATTAACAGTGTGGCTTCCATAGCAACTAGGTGAGAAAAAAATATTTGGAATTTTCAGAAAACTTAACATAAATGATTTATAGAAACATAATCTTTCAGAATTTGTTTTGTTGAAATTCAATGCAATAATGTGGCCTCTGTTGTAACAAGGTAGTAAACATGTTTTTTCTAGCTTGGTTCACTCAGATATGATTAAACATGGTAGGAATGTTCCTTTCAATAGGCTGTGTTAGAATTGTGTCAGAGATTGCTCACATTTCATTATCATAGCTTCCATAGCAAGCAGGTGGAAATTTTTAGCAAAGGAGTATCATCTCACATCAAGTAAGAACATTTTTGTAGGGTGGAATATTTTTTTTACCATTATATAAACACAAATTCATTTCAAATGTTTTTATTTTTACATTGTTTCTATTAGACCAGTTGTATCCAAATTAACAATATCAGGCTCACATGAGCCACTTATGTTTTGCTATTACACTGCACCACTGGCACTGGATTTTCAGCAGCTATGGGTCTTTGCGTACCAAAGAATGTCCGCACTCACGCCTGCACCCTTTCAAGAACTTTCATGAGCACCAGACAATTATATATCCAAATGAATTTTATAAATAAATCATAAGCTGTTTGGGGGTACAAGGGAATATTTTTGACACATGAATCTTTTTACAAGTCTTTTTATCTCATGCATGGAATGAAAATCACAAGAGTAATACAATATGGTTTCAACATAAATAATTGGGAGGGGGCAGTTTACGCAACACAACAGCACTTGGAAAGCTATATCATTCCAATATTTGTCCATTTGGTCACATGTCCAGTGCACTAACCATAGAACTAGCCCATCAACATAAATGATAAGTCACCTGACCAGCCTAAAGTATGTGCCACCTGGCATGTAGATAACAATTAGACAATTTACCGGAGATGCAAAGGCATATTATCTTTTATATACAGTGGAATCTACTTTACTAACCCACCTATCCACCCCAATTTTCTGGATACCAAGTCATTTCAGCACAACTTATATTATTAAATATCTTGCTAACAAATGATGCTAACATTTGAGGTCCCTTTATAGTTCAGTCACACAAGTTCATTGTATTAAGAAATATTATTTTTTTCCAGTACAATTTAGAGCTTTAATGGTTCCCTGGTTTGCATACTCAACCTGGTATAAGAATGCAGGTTACAAATCTTAATTGCATTGGTAACATGTAACCTTGTGTAATCTTGTGTTGATATACTATTAAACATGAACCAACCAATCAATCTCCATTAATGTCTGTATCTTGAATTGTATTTCATTTGATAGATGTCTGGACTTGGTTGGTAAGAGTGGGGAGTGTGCCAACGAGTTTCTGGATTTGTACCGTAAACTTATCTCCCCTGTCCAGTGGAAGTATTACCTGGCTATTAAAGGTGTCATGCTTCACCTGGGAGACCTCATCATCAAGGTCAGTTCATTAATAACTCACCATAGTTAACAAACATTAGGACAGATCACTTTTCCATTAGTGATCATGTATCATATTATGAAGTTACTCTTTTAAATGTTCTCATGTTAAAGTTTTATGTTGAAATTTTTACCAGTTATTTTGAATGTTCCACATGTGAGAAACCACATTTCATAGATCATTTGCAATTTACTTTACAAGTGACTTTTACAGGATTTGTAAATTAGTGCCAATCACAGTCTCATCACCTGTCCATGAAAGCATTACATGACTATTACTGGTGTTTGCTGCAGGTTAAAGAGCTTATATTTAAACTGAGGCAAAAAAGTATTGTATTAAATGGTAGTAAAAAAAAAGTAAAATGTTTTTATTCACAATGCTGTATCAATTGAATGAATGTAAATTATATCATGCAAGTATATGCTTCCTGAACTGGCTTGGCTCTGATACAGTGATCAAATCACAGCTTAAATTGTTCATGAAACTTGATGAGAGACAAAGCTATATTTTTTTATCAATAATAAAGTATATACTTGAAAAAAGCCTTTTAATAAGAAAAATTATTATACATGTTTTATTAGCATTTATAGAAATTCCATACTGTTTATGCATATTGGTTCTTGTTTCAAAGAACCCCTGACAATGTGCCTGCATATTGGTTATTGCAAGTTTGAATAAACAGCTTTAATTGGTTAATTATTTGTTTTGTTTTTAGGAAGTGGAACATCTTCAGTATCTGGAGGAGACCACACTGAACTCTGATCTGGCACAAGGTTTTGCCCTAAAGGCACTTGTAGGTAAGCTAGCTGAAATATAACGAAGCTCAAGGTTTTGCCATTATGGAAACTTTTTGAGTATGAAACTGCAAAATTATGTTCATTTTACATTTGTAGTATCTAGTCTTTCTATCGATCAGCCATTCTTCTGGTAACAATTTTTTTTCTTCAGGCTTATACTGCTTTCTTTTGTCTGCCATTAGCTACTGTTTTATTCAGCCGGTGTGAAGTGTTGATTTCCATAACCAGTTATAAAAGACCAATCTTTTTGTCAGTGTTGTAGGTGCCATATCTTTCTCTGAAACATGTCCCATGATAATTTACCAACTAAGAATTTCATGGACCCCAGAAACATGTCCCATGATAATTTGCCAACTAAGAAGTTTATGGACTCTTTCAAAGACTGCTATTGATATAAAAAATTAACTTTCAGATTTTGGTTCTTAAGAAGTTGAAGAGCACAGTTACCATGATGTGACAAGTAGTTTTGTTCTTATAAATCTTACATGCTGCTTTTGGTAGTGAATGTAATCACCTCCTCACCTACATACACAGGAACATATTTCATAAAGTTTTTGATTGAATACATTATGTAGGAGTTTGGTACATGATGCAGCTGACATTTTCAGTCCCAAAATACCATGTTATGAGGCAAGGCCATTGAAAACTGAGAATCACAACTCATATCTTTGCACCTATTTGTCAATTACATTAGATTTTACTTGTACTTTTATAATTGTTACACACACACACATACACTGGTACACATTTCATAGCATTTGCAATGAAGCACATTATGTGGCAAATTGGTACATGATGCAGTTGATGATTACAGACCCCAAATACCTTGTTTTAGTGAGAGTGAGATGCGGATTATTTTACATTTCTACTGTGCCCTCATTTGTCAATTATTTTAGATTTTACTTCAACCTTTCAATTTCTCTTTCCCCCCCCCCCCCAAACACACATAAACACATTTTTAAAACTAACTTCTTAAAGAATGCTCAAATTATAATTGGGTGTAAAACTTTATATACCAGAAGATACACTTGAGATGGTACAATGTTTAGGAAGCCATATTTGTAATGATTGCCTGATGTCTGTCTTCAGAATTGTTGTCAACCTTTGTTGAGGAAGAGAAAATCAAGCAACATTTTAAGAACAAACTGGTTGGCTACGTGCTGAATGGCTACCTGTCTCTCAAGAAACTTCTTGTACAGCGAACTAAATTAATTGATGACACACAAGACAAATTGCTTGAGCTACTGGAGGAACTCACATCAGGTAGGTTGGATAATGTTTTATCTTTTTAATTCAATTTGTCTCTTCTTTTTTTTTTTTAACTCCCATGCCATATTCATTGTTTAAATGGTCATATACAGTATTATGTCATATTTGAAAATATTCTCAGCCTGTTACTGAATTGCAAAGTCTCTTTTCAAAATATTAGACACGTGTTACTGAATTGCAAAGTCTCTTATCAAAATATTCTTAGCCTGTTACTGAATTGCAAAGTCTCTTATCAAAATATTCTCAGCCTGTTACTGAATTGCAAAGTCTCTTATCAAAATATTCTCAGCCTGTTACTGAATTGCAAAGTCTCTTATCAAAATATTCTCAGCATGTTACTGAATTGCAAAGTCTCTTATCAGAATATTAGACACGTGTTACTTAATTGCAAAGTCTCTTATCAAAATATTCTCAGCCTGTTACTGAATTGCAAAGTCTCTTATCAAAATATTCTCAGCATGTTACTGAATTGCAAAGTCTCTTATCAAAATATTCTTAGCCTGTTACTGAATTGCAAAGTCTCTTATCAAAATATTCTCAGCCTGTTACTGAATTGCAAAGTCTCTTATCAAAATATTCTCAGCATGTTACTGAATTGCAAAGTCTCTCATCAGAATATTAGACACGTGTTACTTAATTGCAAAGTCTCTTATCAAAATATTCTCAGCATGTTACTGAATTGCAAAGTCTCTTATCAAAATATTAGACACGTGTTACTGAATTGTAATAGTCTCTGTGAAAATGTTACTCACATTCAAGTAACATATTGAGATAACATCCAAATCTAGCAGGAATATTTTTTAAGTTTCTGCAGTTTTGACAAGGGTGGGCTTCTAGTCACATGATGTGACTTTTGTTTGGTACTGTTTATAATTTGCAAAGGCAACAATGGTTTGCTGAAAGGTAGATATGGAACAATGGATAACTGATTTCCTTAACCCAATATCAGAACATGATAAAAATAAAAATAATATGATTAATTGAAATAAAAACAAGTGAAACAAAGAAATTGATTCTAAAATGGCAGAAACAAGAAGGACAATATCAAACTCTCTACAAATTGCTTGAAAGTTGAAACTTCATAAAGACTGATGAATATAAAGTTGGAAGGTCATTCTTGACTTAATCTTCTTCCATGCTGTTAGTGTATGGTCAGGACATCAAAGAGAAGAATCTTACAGAAGGTTATTTATTTGTTTTTTTTTTTTTTTGCCATAACAATTTAACTTGACTATGTAAATGATGTTTGTTATTAATTTAATTTTTCAAGCAGTAACGTGTAAAACGGACTATGAAAATTACATCACATTTTATTATAAGGTTGGAAAATTATAAACACACCAGGATACTTGCTCCCTTTTTCTCAAATTTGGTGGAATTGCTGCATATTTTTGTAGTGGGTTATTTATTGAAAAATGTCCATTTCTGTCCCATCAGTACAGATGTATTCCATTGTTTCCAGTCAGTAACTTGGAACATAAAATGGAGTTTTGGTACACAAATTTTATATTGTTTTCTCAATAAGCCAATAAAAGTGATCACCTTAAACAAAAGGGAAGCTTGGTTAAGGAACCATCGTGAATACTAAGGATTATGTCAGAGATATAAATTGAACACGTTACAATTTCATAACCAGAAAGTGTTATGGTTAGAGGGTGTAGATAATTGAAAAGATGATTGCAAAATCAAAGACTAACTTGAATACCATGTTTAAAGATGATTACTGATTGCAGACCAGCTTGTTTAAAAATGATTACTGATTGCAGACCAGCTTGTTTAAAGATGATTACTGATTGCAGACCAGCTTGTTTCAAGATGATTACTGATTGCAGACCAGCATGTTTAAAGATGATTATTGATTGCAGACCAGCTTGTTTAAAGATGATTACTGATTGCAGACCAGCTTGTTTAAAGATGATTACTGATTGCAGACCAGCTTGTTTAAAGATGATTATTGATTGCAGACCAGCTTGTTTATTTTTTTTTTTTTTTTTTTATGGTTTAACGCCATTTTTCAGCACAATATATAGGCTATACATGGCGGCCAGTATTAGTGGTGGAGGAAGAAACCAGAAAAACCCGGAAAGAACCACCGACCCACGAGAAGCTACTGGCAAGCTTTCTCACTTAACTACATTAGCCGAATCTTAGACTCGAACCCACGCAGACAGAGGTGAGATGGCAGTGGTCCGTAACCCAGCTTGTTTAAAAATGATTACTGATTGCAGACCAGCTTGTTTAAAGATGATTACTGATTGCAGACCAGCTTGTTTCAAGATGATTACTGATTGCAGACCAGCATGTTTAAAGATGATTATTGATTGCAGACCAGCTTGTTTAAAGATGATTACTAATTGCAGACCAGCTTGTTTAAAGATGATTACTGATTGCAGGCCAGCTTGTTTAAAAATGATTACTGATTGCAGACCAGCTTGTTTAAAATTAATGATTGAGATTAGAAAAGTGTATAATGTCATTAATAAATATTCATTTATATTTTTGGTTTAAAACATATTTCTTTTAAACATTGCTAAGTATACAAATACTTGTCATAGTTATACTTACATTTACAAATTGCATAAAATAAAGATTGGATTAGGAAACAAGCACTTGTCATAGTTATATTAATTTTCTCCAGACAGAGAAGTACTTTAACAAATGGCCACTCTGAACAGGCAATACAAAAAGTCCATTTATTTGTAGTAGGTGAAACTTAATTAACAATAAATTTTTTGAAGTAACTTATCTATATTTTAATTTATCAATTAAACTATAATTTCAGTTTAATTTTTATGAAAATTTGAATTTCATAAAGTTTTTATTTTGAATTTATGACATTCAAATCCAGGAAAATATCACCATGTATTCTGTTTGCTTTGAACAGATGGAAGATCTAAAGATGGCAGTATTATAGTTTTGAAGAAAAGAATTATTAAGCAATATAGCTTTATCATTTTTCTTATAGTAACCTCATATTTCTTATACCCAGTGACATATTTGTGAAAATCTAAAATGCATGTTGTTTATCTGACTATAGCAAATAAGTTTATAGTATAAAGATGCTTTTTTCTCAAATTTATATTGATGTCATCAAAGGAAGAAAGGTTTTTAAAAATTCTACTTGTTTTACAGGAACAGAGTCAGAGACACGAGAGTTCATGCAAGTTTGTGTGAAGACGATACAGAAATACCCAAAAGATGACTACGTGTCTCCAGTGTTCATATTTGAGAGACTCTGCAGCATCATTTACCCAGTAAGACTGAAAGCAAAATTTTTTAAATATAAACTTTTAAAATGTTCTCATCAAAGTTAAACATGTCCTATTTTTGCCATGAACTCGGTTTTTGATGAAATTTGGATCCTAATGGGATCAAAACAGGCAGGGTTATTGTAAGGTCTATCTAAATTTCAGGCTTAGAAAATGCATGTGGAATTAAATTTTAAAGATATTAAATTTAACAACTCACTGATATTCATATCATTAACCTCAGGTTAAATTTGCTTTAATTGTTAAAGTGTTTTTAAAACCTTACAAACATTTCTCCATGCTTTTTTATTGAGTGAGCAAATATATCCACCATCCTTGAAAATTCTATAACGAAATTACTTTCTGTTTCAAGCATTCAAAATTTATAGAGATGACATACTATAACCCCACTTTTCCTACCTGTCTCTAATTTTTAATTGGCCTATGTTCTTTTTGCTACTTTTCCCAGCTAATTCATTGGGCTTACTTATTTTCACTAATTTCCCTTCTGTTTCATTGGGGACTCTTCTTTTCACTAATTTTCCTTGATATTTCATCAGCCTACCATCTTTTCACTACTTTCCCTTGTTGCCTTAACATGTTCTTTTTTAACTACTTTTTCATACTGTTTTATTGGGTTCCATTTTCACTATTTTTCAAGTTTTTGTGCTCTTTTGGAGACATTCTTTGATCTATTTAGTATGTACCAGCCATCATGGAGAGGTTTGTTTCACAGTCATCTGAAATTAGGATTGTGCCTAGACAGTCTACTGATTTGTAAAGCAGAGAAAGTTCCTTTCAGGTTGGTGGATCAAAAGGTCCAAGGCAAATGTTGTTAGATTATTAATTGTCAAGGCACAAACCCATCGATAAAAAAGAATCTGGAAGATAAATGATGGTATTTTTTAAATATTTTAATATTGACATTGTGACAACTTTCTACTAATAGCCAATATTGTGAGTCCAGTAGCTGCCTTGATATAGGTTGAAGACAAGTCTGTTCAAAATTAAAAGGGATATCAGTTTGGAAACTGTAAATATGGGATTAAAGAGTGGAAATAATGTCCATGTCACCTGAAATAGTCATCGAGAGGGTACATTTAATCAGGTCCCAAGGACTAATTATGATTTTAACTTTTTGACAGCACCAAAAATCATTATCAGAATTGTATGTATTATTAGTATTAGCATTTGTGTGTGCTTGAATGTGTTCGTCAGAAAGAAACTGGAACCATGTGGACTACAAACCAGATGAATTTCTATGATGGATGGAAATAGCTAATCTAGACTTGTACATTTAGATATATCAAGTTTAATTACCGTACCTTTTTCCATGAAATGGGTTAGATCTTGATCTGCAAATGATTTCCTCAGAAAACCAATCCCTAATTGGTATAAATCTATAGACACTAGATTTTAAACCTTCAGAGATGCTTCTTTAAACTGAAAATGGCTGCAAAGCAACATTTTAAAACAGCTGAACTTAAGTTGTGTTTCTTAAGGTTGTAATTTCAAACCAAAAATGTTGATGCCTTACTTGCTATTTGCATGTCCAATCATATCTACACATTTTGGTATATGGGCTTTCCAAAACTATAAAGGTCAATCATGACTTTTATCTATCCCTTTCTTTCTCTTGATTTATTGTGGTACAGCTTGATTATTTTCGGAAATCAGATTATATTATTTTCATGTCTTTAGCTGATCCAAGAATAAGGATGTAATATTTAAATCACCACTAAAAATATGGTCTATTGGTGGCAAGCAATAAAGTGAAGTATCTTGCTTCACAGGAGGAGAATGACATTGGAGAATTTTTTATGATCTTGGAGAAAGATCCACAGCAAGAGGACTTCCTGCAGGGGAGGATGCTGGGAAATCCATACAGCTCTAACGAACCAGGTCTTGGGCCACTTATGCGAGATGTCAAGAATAAAATCTGCCAAGGTAAGTCATCAGTGAGATACTGACAGCCTTCATATTATGAAGTCATAATGTTTTTTAACAGTGAAAATTATTAAACAAGGATAGGTATGCTGTTACAAGGAGTAAGGGATGCTGTTAATATTTTGCTAGATGTTCTAGATTATGTCATCACCCAGTGTAAATGTTGATAATTAGAAACTCAGCTTAGCATATTGCTATTTGATTCACATAAAATATTCATGACTCTTGAATATCTTGGCCAGTCACTGCTGTACCATATCTTATGGAAATCAAGTTGAGATTTGAGAAAGTTCTTGGAAAGTTTAAGAATTATATAGCCAGCCTCATGAATAAAGCCAAGGCAGATTTAATTTGTAATGATAGTATTAAAGACTTTGATTGGCCTATTGCGAGGTTCAGAATTTTTTGTTATGTTTGTGAAGTTTGAAGTAACGTATCTTTATTCAAGCTTTTCAATAGATTCATTGTTGCATATGAATAATAATAATAATGCAGCTACAAAAATTTGGAACAGCTTTGTTTATATTTGTCCTTGTCTATATTGCTTTGCTCCTGACATTTGCATGCAAAAAAGGTTGTTGTGACCTGTGGTAGATTTTAAATCCGATTACTATGGATTTTTTCTCTACATTTATACATTTTTTATTGCCATTTACTATATTTCTCTATTTTTCCAGATTGTGAGTTGGTGGCACTTCTAGAAGACGACACTGGGATGGAAGTATGCACAAAAATAAATATTTTGTCCCAAGCCAACCAAAAATAATGAGTTTGTGATAGTACAGTAAAACCTGTCTTGAGAGACCACTGCTATGAGAGACCACCTGTCTTGAGAGACCAGGTTCTTCATGTACAGATTTGTTGATTATATAGTGTTATGACCTGTTATGTCAGATCACCTGTCATGAGTGACCATTTATGTTTTGGTAGAAGGGGTGGTCTTTCAAGACAGGTTCCACTGTTTAGGGATATTAATGTTGTCAGGCAAAGTTTCATTCATATCGCAAATCAGATTAGTTTCTGTACTCCTCTATTCTTGCACCTTCATTTATAATTTCCAGAAGCTTTGTGCTATAAATAATAAATGGAATTAAATTGGGGGATTTATAAAAGCAAAATTTGGAACACCTAAGAATATTGGCACACAAATGTCAATGAAAACCCCTAAATAGTATGTTAGTGTGGTTATGAGTCAAAATAATAGATGTGAATGTCTATGAAAACATCTAAAACATTCCAGTGTAGAGTTGGATGTCAGTGAAAACACCTAAAATATTTCAGGTGTAGTTGATGGATGTCATTGAAAACACCGAAAATATTTTAGGTGTAGTTGATGGATGTCATTGAAAACACCGAAAAATATTTTAGGTGTAGTTGATGGATGTCATTGAAAACACCGAAAATATTTTAGGTGTAGTTGATGGATGTCATTGAAAACACCGAAAAATATTTTAGGTGTAGTTGATGGATGTCATTGAAAACACCTAAAATATGTCAGGTGTACTTTGGATGTCATTGAAAACACTTAAAGAGTTTGTTATTGTGGCTGTCAGTGAAATTTAGATCTAAAGTACTTGATACACTTGTCAGCCAAGGAAAAAGTTACAAGTTTCAGTTGCACAAACATGAGAATACCAAATACGAGGAGATTTTTTAATATTTATTGAAATATTCAGTCGTAAAGATTATATCAAAATTTTGATTGGATGTGACAAGTTCTTGTATTTGTGGTTTCATTTACTTTCTGAAGCATAGCCATAATCAAAGCTGATTGAAAATTGTACTGTTAAACGTCATTATTAGCACTGTTAATAACTGTACATTGATTAGGCATTTTTAAAAAAAGCTTATATTCAGTTTGAACAAAATATATATTGTTAGCTGCAATAGAGGCATTTAAAAAAAGTTTATATTCAGTTGTTGTGGATCATGTTGAAATGTATGGATTGTTTCAGCTGCATCTGATCATGTTGCTCAGTATTAATTGTTTCTGATGTTGCTGATCATGTTACAATGTATTGTTTCAACTGTTGCTGATAATGTTATAGTGTGTAGATTGTTCTAGCTGTTGTTGATCATGTTACAGTGTAAATTGTTGCAGCTGTTGCTAATCATGTTACAGAGTAAATTGTTGCAGATGTTGCTGATCACGTTACAATGTATTGTTTCCGCATTTGCTGATTATGTTACAATGTATTTGTTTCTGCTGTTTCTGATCATGATGCAATGTATTGATTGTTTCTGCTGTTGCTAATCATGTTTGAATGTAATGTTTCAGCTGTTGCTGATCATGTTACATTGTGTAGATCATTTCAGCTGTTGCTGGTCATGCTGCATTTTGTGGATTGTTTCAGCTGTTGCTGATCATGTTACAATATTTTGCTTGTTTCAGCTGTTGTTTCAGCTGTTGCTGATCATTTTACAGTGTGTAGATTGTTTCAGCTGTTGCTGATCATGTTACAATATATTGTTTCAGCTGTTGCTTATCATGTTACACTATTGATTGTTTCAGCTGTTGCTGATCATGTTACAATATATTGTTTCAGCTGTTGGTAAATAAGAAGATCATTAGTCTTGACCTGGAGGTGAAGGAGGTCTACAGGAAAATTTGGGCCCAAGATCATGGGGAGGTAAGTCATGCTTTTTTATGTTATTATTCTTTTGGGTCAGATATGGAGCAGTGAATGTTTTTGTTCAGTTTTCACACTAAATCCTCAAAAGAAGGCAGGTTCATGTTTCTCCTTTGAATACGTTCCCCAATCACATTACTTTAGGGATATTAGCCTGCTACCTCGCGAATCCAGCCCTACCAAAAGACGAAAATTCGTCTTTCCTGTCTATGTCATATAGACAAAGGGCAATAACTCTTGCCCATTACCTCCCCTTGCCGCCCGTTAGGTGTCGCTTCTTTAGTTTTTTAGCTTCGCTGTACGCGAAAACACGTACAATTAGACCTCCAATGAATCCAAGCCATCTTAGTGTAAATTCTGACCATCCGAAGTTAAATTTGGAATTACTGCGTTGGATAATCATTCCTCTACAGGTCGTATACATTATTTTACAATATTTTCCAATTTGAGTGACTTTGTCACCTTTTCTAGACTTCGGACCAGGTTGCAACGTGGTCAAAGCACGCTTATGGCGGTACTAGCATGTAATACATGTAGCACTCAATAATTTCGCTTATTCCGTATGTAACGTTTACGATATAAGCGACTAATAACGTGCTGCATTGATAATGTGTGCTTTATTTATCTTCTTTGACGTTTCAGTAGACTTCAAAAAAGTCTTTGAACGACCAATTTGCGACTTTAATGGCGAACTTCGTCTTGTAGTCACGAGTTCACGCAACACTTAATCCTTTCGCTTCCTTCGTTAGTTACGGTTATGGAATAGCGACTTAATAGCGTACTGAATTTTTAATTTGTGCTTTGTTTATCTTTTTCTCCGTTTCAGTAGACTTCGTCTCTGAACGACCAGTTGCGACTATTAATGGCGGAATTTCGTGTTGTAGTCACAAGTTCACGCGACACTAAATCATTTCGCTTCCTCCGTTAGTTACGGTTATGGTAATAGCGACTTAATAGCGTGCTGAATTGCTAATTGTGCTTTGTTTATCATCTTTTTCGTTTCAGTAGACTTCGTCTTGAACGAACCATTGCAACACGCTCACGGCGATAACTAGTGTTGTCATTAAGAGTTAACATGGCACGGAATAATTTGACTACTCCGTTAATAACGGTTATAGTATTATCGAATTAATAATATGCTGAATTTTTAATTTGTGCTTTGGCGGAATTCATGTTGTAGTCATGAGTTCACGCGACACTAAATCATTTCACTTCCTCCGTTAGTTACGGTTATGGTAATAGCGACTTAATAGCGTGCTGAATTGCTAATTGTGCTTTGTTTATCATCTTTTTCGTTTCAGTAGACTTCGTCTTGAACGAACCATTGCAACACGCTCACGGCGATAACTAGTGTTGTCATTAAGAGTTAACATGGCACGGAATAATTTGACTACTCCGTTAATAACGGTTATAGTATTATCGAATTAATAATATGCTGAATTTTTTAATTTGTGCTTTGTTCTCTTCTTTTGTCGTTTCAGTAAGCAAAGTCGACAACGAAGGCATGAATGGCAAAATGGGTGTTGGCAATGTGGAAATGGAGGAAATTATGTTGACATGGTTTAGGCTGCCCAGTGTGTGTAAATTTCACCGCAGATCCATACATGGCTTTCGGGCCTGTAAGTCCGGACGCATGGAGTCTATGCTGGATCAATTGGATCCATTTTAATATGCACTTTCGCCGGCCTTCCAGCTGTCAGTCCAGCCGACACCGTCAGTTCAGCCGGCACTTCAGCAGGCAAACCGGCATTAACCGTCCATCCGGCACCGTCCGTTCAGCCCAAATGGCACCGGACGGCCAGCCAACCTTCCAGCTTGCATCAACAGGCACCGGCCGTTCAGCCCAAATGGCACCGGCCGGCCAGCCGACCTTCCAGCCTGCGTCGACAGGCACCGGCCGTCCATACGGCAACGACCGTTCAGCCCAAATGGCACCGGTCGTCCAGCCGACCTTCCAGCCGGCATCAACCGGCACCGGCCGTCCATCCGGCAATGACCGTTCAGCCCAATTGGCACCGGTCGTCCAGCCGACCTTCCAGCCGGTATCAACCGGCACCGGCCGTCCATCCGGCAACGACCGTTCAGCCCAAATGGCACTGGTCGTCCAGCCAACCTTCCAGCCGGCATCAACCTGCACCGGCCGTCCATCCGGCAGCGACCGTTCAGCCCAAATGGCACCGGTCGTCCAGCCGACCTTCCAGCCGGCATCAACCGGCACCGGCCGACCATCCGGCAACGACCGTTAAGCCCAAATGGCACCGGTCTTCCAGCCGGCATCAACCTGCACCGGCTGTACATCGGATTTACGGAGATTATAGTGATGTACCCGTCAGTCAATCTACACTACTGGTTACATATCACTACCATGAGAGAAATGTTATAGATGAATCTCCCTCCAATCAGACCATTCGAGAGGCAGGTGCCGGTCATAGCCGGACCTTCGCCGACATTCCGGGCGACCATATACCAGACAAATTAGTCGGTATTGCCGGTGTACACCTCCCGTCATGTCAAATACGTGACGGTGTGATTTTAAAACAAGGGAGAATTAGTGACATTATCAGAGGTGACGGAATTGAGTTATCTATGCCACTTGGTATGCGCTACCCAGATATGACAGCTTTACCAGAACAGGTATTTCAGGCCGACCATCCGCCAGTTCAATCAGCCGGCAGTGCCGGCCGTCCATATGTTCACGGCTTCTCCACAAGGGAGATTTAGTGAAAGTGTCAATTATGACAGAATTGCGTCATCTAAGTCACCTTGTATGCTGTACAGATATGCAAGCTGTACCAGAACCAACATTCCCTCTGAGCGAATGGTAGATGGGCGCGCAGTGCTGGACGCACTACATAAGCATTATGTAATTGCTATTACCTTACAGTCGGCACCATCCGGCAACGGGCGTCCATCCGGCAATGACCGTTCAGCCCATATGGCACCGGTCATCCAGCAGACCTTCCAGCCGGCACTAACCGGCACCGGGCGATCCGGCAATGACCGTTCAGCCCATATGGCACCGGTCGTCCAGCCAAGCTTTGAGCCGACACTTGCCGGCACTGACCGTTCATCCGGCTCCGGCCGTCCAGCCCAACAGGCACCGGTCGTCCAACCGTATGGAGATTTTAATCTTATACCAGTCCATCCGACTATACCGCTGTACCAGCACGGGGACTTTTATCATACCGCAATCCGCACAAATCGGATTGACGAAGATTCTAATGATGTTTCCGTCTGTCAATCCGTACTACCGGTTACATATCACTACCATGACACAGATAGTTGGCGAGGAATCTCTCGATCCAACCCGACCATTCGAGCGGTCGGTGCCGGTCATAGCCGGCCCGTCGCAGTCATTCAGGCCAAACATATGCCAATCAATTCATTCGGCATTGCCGGCCGTCCATAGGCTAACAGCTCATCCACAAGGGAGAGTGAATGCCTTTATCAGAGATGATGGAATCGAGTCATCTATGCCACCTGGTATGCATTACCCCGATATGGATGCTTTACCAGAGCAAGATTATGTACATAGTGAGTGCGATGAGTCGCAGGCAAATCAGCGGTATGCAGATCCAACTATGGAACGGACTGAGTTCAGCTTCAAAGCCGCAGTGGAGGAAATTTATAGGGTGTTGGCCCCTTCATAATGCCCTCCACCTCCTGCTGCCATTACCGACTATAAGGTTAGAGCGTCAGTCGATCTGGATGAGGGGGAAGAGACTCTATCCTTCCGCCTCCTTCCCCAGTCGACAAAATTAAGGAAATTAATGACCGTCTGTCGACACGTATAGGGGATCCAGGATTGCTAAGGTTTTTCTTTTCTGAAAGCCAAGTACCAGCGTCGTTTTCAGGTCGATGGTACAAAACTCACTCCGGTGCGTTCAGTACTGAGGTCCCGGCTCTGGATAAAAATATGGCAGCAGTCCATATGTCTGCTCCATTGTCTTATAAAGTGGACTAAATGGTGTTCAATGCCAAGTCCAAGCTGGTTCGAAATGTAGTCGCTACGTCTTCACTGTTAGATCTAGCCTCCCTAGCCATTTTCAGGATCGCTGATAAATCGGGCAATGAACATGCTTGGGATTCGACGGCCCGGTTAGCTAGGGTTCTTAACAGGGCAGCTCACCATTCCATGGCCAATGCGCTGACTGCTTCTGCCAACCTAGACCTGATACATCGTGACGCATGTCTGAAGGGCACGTCGCTTAAACCCCATCATATGCTGGCTAGATATGACCGACGCACATTTCACGTCCCTATCCCACGAGTTGCGGACATTCTCCGTTGTGCTTGTCGGGACTAGGCTTATCAGTTCCATGTCACACCTTTTGGCCTAAATTTAAGCCCTTGGGCTAGTACCAAGGTTAAGGATTACGTCGTCAACCTGTTCCGCTCGACTTCATCTATTGCGTCGGCAGTATATTTGGACGACATCCTCCAGTAACATCTGTCAAGTTCTACTCTGCTCAAAGGCAGAAACGATCTTATATCACTTTACGTCATATAGGCTTTCTCGTGAACTGGATAAAGTCTGATCTCTGTCCAATCCGGATTTTGGTCCATCTGGGTGTGGAGTTTCTCCCGATCTGAATCTGGTAAGGCTTCTTCGAGTTTGCGATCATCCAGATAATTGCACTCGTAGAGTCCGTTTCCGACAGGATGCGCATTTTAGCGAGAGAGTTGCAGATCCTCGGATTATTCAATGCGGCAGCAGACTTGATCCCTCTCAGCCGTCCTTTTAGGCGCCCTTTACAAAGGACTTTGCTAGCGTAATTGCGCCATTTTCAAGTCCCTTCGATCCCAGAAAACAGTCATGCTCACGCCAGAGATACGATCATTCTTGAGTCAATGGCACAACCCCTGTAGGCTGTCCACAGGGATTACTCTGGAGATACCCCAAGGGGATAACGGTATGTTCCGCCACTAATACCTACGGTTGGGGTGCCCACCTGTTGCCGGACTTAGATACTGTCAGCGGCACGTGGGTGCCAGGGGCGAGCCCTTTCCACATCAACCTTTCAGAAATAACGGCTGTCATCAATGCCTTTCATTTCGGGCAGGATCAACTCTTATTACAAACTGCCCTCATTATGTCAGACAACATTGTGGTGGTGCCTTGCCTCAAAACAAGGGGACACCAATCACCAGACCTGTGCAATCTGAACTGGCAGTTTCTACATTGGTTCGACAATCTCCACCTCAATGTACAATTCAGACACACAGAATGGTCACTCCATCAATCGGACTTTCTTCCAATCGACACACTTTGGAGACGTCCGATGATTGATCTTTTGCAACAAGGTGGAATAGCAAATTCTCCACCTTTCATCTCACAGGTTCCAGACCCAGAAGCTTGGGTCGTGGATGCTCGATCAATCACCTGGGAAGGGTTGTGGTCATTCTCCTACCCTCCCACGGTCTTGGTACTGGAATTAATCCAGAAGTTAAGGGGTCAGAATTGTCAGATGGTTCTGATTACCCTTCTCAGATGGAACAACTACTGGGTCTCCGATCTACTCAATCTAGGCGATAGATCTACCCAGGAAGATTACAGTCAGCACAAGTATTCACAAGCAACCGCGGCCAGGGGTGTTCCACCCCTGTCCGGACCGTCTTTTTGTTCAAGCTTGGCTCTTGTCCAGACAGCCTTGCAAGACAAACAATTTAAATCTTTGATTGCGGAGAGAATCTCGAGAGCAAGAAGGCCCTCTACTCTGAAGGTTTACGAGGGCAAGTGGCATGTTTTCAGAGACTGGTACCATATCATTCACATTGTTCCTCTGAGTGTCACAATCCCTCAACTGGCCAACTTTTCTCTGGCTTTTCAAGGAGAAACATCTGGCTCCAGTTATTCTCAAATGTTACCGCTCCATGATATCAGACACATTCCGCCATTCTGGTACATGTGCTATCAGCCATGACAAAGATTTGTCAGATCTTTTAGACATTTAAAAAAAAAAAAAAAAAAAAAAAAAAAAAAAAAAAAAAAAAATTCAATCGACTTATATCCCTCACCCTGTTTCCAAATGGAATCTGTCCTGGGTTTTAACATGACTCAATTCAGACAGTATTGAGTCTTTAACCCACGATTAGTTAAAGCTACTATCATACAAATTGGGTTTCTTGATAGCCTTAGCTTCAGCATGCAGGGTGAGCGAGTTACATGTCCTTTCTAGTGACTTGAACTCTCTTCCGTTCTGATCAGAGGGTTTGATGGTCCTCTTGACGCAGCCAGGCTTCGTAGTCCAAAATAGATTACCATACATTGGCGATCAACGAGTCGTCATTAGCTCGCTTTCTTTATAGATAAGTCAGGATCAACAGCCATGTAAGATCCTGTTTGGGCACTCTAGCACCATTTCAATGCATAGAGGTGAGTCAGGTCACATACAAGCACCTCTTTTTTCTGGTGATAGCTGGGATATGAGACATCACCATTCAAGCCCTTGCTTCATGGCTGTAGTGGGTTATACGCTCGGCGTACTCTGAGAATTCGCAAATCAGTCACCTTATAGAAGCTGTTGGCTGACATGCAGAGTCAACCTTCTACAGTTTTATCTTCAAGTTTGTACTCGCAGAGGCAAACATTGATTCTAGTAGGTCCGGTGTTGGGCAGCCCAGACGCCCACCAGACTCATGTACAACAATCAGCACAGCCTATTAGCTTCGCTGGATTCGCCAGATAAATTTTCGTAGGTAAGAAGATTTCAATATCTATCTTCTTAACCGTATAAAAGGGTCACATATCACGTGACCCTGGGCTGTGTTGCTGATTGAAAATTAGGAGACCGGGTTATCATTCACATGGGGAATCCAACCATCATTCCCTAGAGGATACCCGTGTGGAGGTCGGATGCTCCGCATTCCCTCCTCCTATTACTTATTCTCCTAAAGTAATGTGATTGGGGAACGTATTCAAAGGAGAAAGCAAATTTTGTAGTAAATTATGTTTCTCCGAGAATACTTACCCAATCACATTACTAAGAAACCCTCCCAACCACCCCGCCATGCGAGCATCCTCGTGTTTTATATATCGCTCAGCTTAAAAACTAAAGAAGCGACACCTAACGGGCGGCAAGGGGAGGTAATGGGCAAGAGTTATTGCCCTTTGTCTATATGACATAGACAGGAAAGACGAATTTTCGTCTTTTGGTAGGGCTGGATTCGCGAGGTAGCAGGCTAATATCCCTAAAGTAATGTGATTGGGTAAGTATTCTCGGAGAAACATAATTTACTACAAAATTTGCTATCTATCTGGCTTCAGAAGACAATGAATGGAACAACACTGGGATTATCAAGAATGCATCAAGGTCACATTACACATATATGTAAATCAAAAATAAGAAGAGAGTAATATATTCTGAATTGATTTTATCAGATTTTCACAAAATGTAAGAAATATTTTCATGTAAATATACAGTTGTGAAATATTTTTTAGCAAGTTTAACTAATAGTCTGTTGAAAGCTAAAGCTAATATTTGAAATTACAAACCATCGCATACCCACCATTACATCCTTTTACACTTACAAACCAACGCATTCATGTATACACACCCTTGACACAATTTCACACTTACATAGAGATCAACAAGAATTACCTTTATTCTTGACTTTCAGTAGAAGTTTTATGATGGACAATCTTACTCCTAAATAAGTGCTACCACATCTTCTGTATATCTGAGATGGTGTTTGTTTATGGAAACCATAACATTGTTTTGCCAAACTATTTGTGAAATACCTTGACAATTTCACATGTTGATTTAAACTTTACTTATGCATGGATGTTTTCCAGCACAAATGTAGTTTTGAATTGATAAGAAAGACAGAATGAGATACTAAAGAAATGACATGACATTAAAAATGGTCACAGCAAGTTATATTTATGATTCTAGTTTTAAAAGCTTTGTTGAATTTATGTCTGATTATTCATTAGCTTACTGATAATGATATAATTGAGCAAGATTTAGAGGGAAAAAAGTAAACATTTAAATCATAAAAACATAAGAATTTATCTCCTTTTTATAAAAGAGAAAATTGTTGAAGGTGTTTTGTATCCAAATTGTATGTAACAATTCCATTGTGAATAAAACTTATAGGGCATTTTTTGGCACTTGCCCTACACAAAATTCTTATTTCAAATGTTTTATATATTGTTATGAATTTATAAGTACTGGAATGTACATTTCTTTACATATACATGGCTCAGTAACAAACCACACAAACTGGTATAATCTTTGGGCCTATTTCGTAATATAAGAGACTGATTTTTCCCCTTCCAACCACTAACTTAAATACAGATTGCTTTAACTTGCTTGAAAATTACACTCAACATTTTCTAGTAATGTCTGCTCTTGTTTGGTTTTTCTTTAGTGACAAACTCTCTGACAAATAAGTTATATTTTTCAGACTTCTGTGGACAGTTGATTGTGTAAGAAACTAAAACATGGTGGTTTATTTTGCTTCAACATCAAACTTATGTATATGCATGCATTTGTTATGGATTGAAATAAAAAAAAGATGTACCAAGGTAAAAAGTGGTGGTTAATGCACACATAAAGTGTGATTACTTTGTTAATGTGACTTTCAAAGATTGCCTAATATTGTATTGTAGGTTTGATTGCCAGGGCTTGAGTTTTTGTTCATTGACACATTTTCAAACAGAATGCAGTATTTTTTTTATGCATTTGTGCATAAAAAATTATTTGTTTTGCCATCAGAAGACATGTACATGTGGTGTCAGTTAATACACTATGTTTGCATGGTCTGTTGGAATTATTTTGTGAGCATCCATGTGCAAATTGTTATTCTTTTTCCAACTTGATCTTTTCCAGAATATGAAGGTTCACATGGAAGAACCTGCTGGTCAGCCTATGACCACGTTTTATTGGTCAGCCTATGACCGTGTATTATCAGTCAGCCTGTGACCACATGTTATCTGGAATGTCTGTTAATTAGTCTTTGCTGTGCTTTTTTTTTTCAGGGTGAACCAATGCAGATAATCTACAGAATGAGAGGACTCTTGGGGGATGCCACAGAGGATATGGTCAACTCACTGGAAAGTAAATCAGGTAAACAAACTCATCTCATGTACACTAAAATGAAGATTTCTCAATGTCGACAGAATTTTGCCTGTTTTATTATTTACATGATTTAATTATAATTGTCAATTAGCAATTCATTTTACGAAACTGTATGTACACACTTATAAATAAAGTCCAACTACAAACTGCACGGACCAAGACATTCCATCACATGTTGTACTGGCAGATCTAGATCTCTGCAGTTTGTTAGGAGCAGACTTGGGAATAAACAACATAGACATTGATCTGCTGACCCATTATGCAGGTGGAATCAATTAATAAGTGAGTACATACTGTATCTATCCTAATATCTGGAAAAATATCCATGACCTTGCAAAATCTTACCCATCTAAGTTATATATATAAAAAATGACTTAAAAATGACATTCCTTAGCAACAGACAGGCTAAGACATCTTCTGGTTTCTGAGACAGAAGTCTGACAAGAATGACCTCCCCTCTGATTAGAAGAGCCTGGCATTTCATTACATAAATTTCTAACCACTCTGGTGGCCAAGGGGTTCGACTGTCCGCCGTGGAAGCAGAAGTTCATGGGTTCGATCCTTAGCCGTGTCATACCAAAGACTTAAACAAATGATACTAACAGCTGCCTTGCTTGGCACTCAGCATTAAGAGGTTAGTGTTAGGACTGGTCAGCCTGGTGTCAGGATAATGTGACTGGGTGGAACATCATGCTACATGTCTGCGGCATGATGCCCTAGTGCTAGACATCACTATAAACTGATTCACTGTAATCTCCAGATTCAAGCATATCTTATTAAAGAGCTATTAAACATAAGTAAATATATGATGAGCTGGCCAGAAGCCATTGGATGGGAATTTTACCCTCTCCTAAGTAGTGTATCCAGCACTGACTTTAAACTACCTCCACCTCTTCTTCAGTTAAAATAGATTGTTTTTGATTGAAAATAAGACAGCTGCTGTTTCAGATGGACCCCTGAAGTACTGAAGAAAAGGGGAAGGTCTTATTTACTGTAGTGAGAACTTTTTGTTCAACCATTTTGCATAACTTAGCAAATAAAATTTTAAAAACAGAAGTAAATTTGTGGATCAGATCTGCCTACAGACTGTCTCATCAACAGACTAGGTCAGACTATTCTTAAACATTTACAAAAAAGCAATAAATTTAAATCCTAATTACTGTTTACATTTACATTAAATCTTTGTGTAAAACCATAGTGTACAGCACAATATTCTTGCATATTTCATTGTACTAATTTTTCAGAAGAAGATGTGGACAAGGAAGAAGTGTTCCACATGGCAGCTGTTCTAGGGGAAGGAGATGGACTGAAGGCCATGTTAGACAGGTATTGCTGTATTTGCTGATTTGGCATTTGAGTATCAGGGTTGATGGCTGTACTTGTTGGACATGTAACGCGTTATTGATACTCGGTGAAGTGGACAGGTAACCAGTTAGTAATATTAATGGACATCCTACTTGTTTTTCATGTGAGGCATAACCTGTGGTTAATCAAGAGAAGGAAACTATTTGTACAAGGATACTACTCAGACCTGTGACATTCACCCACTAATATTTGGCTTGAGGAGTTGACAGTGATAAGAGCTTTTCAAGCAGATTATAATACTTTAAGTAATACAAAAATATAATTAATCTGTTTATAATAAAATATTACCTCTACTTTGTTATGATAGAAAGGAATATCATTTTTCATCTTACATGCCTTGTCACAGTGTAGGTATTTGGGAAGGTTGGAAAGTAGGTAGGTAGGTCGATGTTTCATAATATTTTTACAATAATATTTTCTGCTTGATTATGTTTACAGTAGCTGCTGGAGACATGTGAAAGTCTAGTTGAAATATGAGCTATTTAATCACTGATTGTGCTCTGGCTTGTTTAGAAATTATGTTGTTTACCGGTAATTCTTTTACAATTTCTCTTGTCAGGCTGGTATCAATACGAGACTTGGTTCTAGGAAAACCATTGATGTTAGTCCTGCTGAAACTCTTCAGCTTTACGGTGAATGTTAAAGCCAACCGTCTGGAGCTAATCAAACCAGAGCTTAACACCATCAATGTTATGCTGGGAGCCCTCAATCTGGTGAGTTAACTCCCTTATCTTCAATTTGTGATGAGAAAACTTGCAGAATCTGCATATTTGCTTCCTGTTCATTCTTGTTAATATGCAGATATATAATCAGTTGATTTTCCTCCTTTAGATTATTTTTAATCATTTAGGATGGCAAAAAATACAGTCAAGGTAATTTGTACTAGTTAAGTTAGACCTATTCCATCTGGAATGAATGTAATGGAAATCAAAATTTTTGTAGCAAATTTTGCACCTAAACTCAATTGCTAAACATGTATGAATGTGAAAATCAAATACCAATGTCTGCCTGGACTGTCCTGAAAGTGTATCCAATTATCAATATTGAGCCATCATTTCATAAGTTATTCTAAAGACGTACAAATTGGGGAGAACAGATTGACTTTTGACTGTTGCTTTTAAGAAATGTATTGACATGTTTCATACTTAACTGTATAATTATCAATAATTTTCAACATTCTTTATGTACTTTTAGAATACTTCTTGTAGAAATCTAACAATGTCACTTCATTTAGTCTGTTTTCATAGTGTATCACATTGCTTTTCATTGCATAAGATAAAATTAACACCTGATAATTCGTGAAAATTTTATCGTGATAATATACTAAAATATGAGAAGTGCTTTTAAATAGCTGAATATTTTTTTTGCTTCTTGATACTGTCATCAGACATTACAAAAATGTTTTCTAAGAGGCAGACACCATCCACTATTGAAAAGATTATGCTGTTTAGGGCCCTAGTTGGTGAGTCACATTCTTGGCAGGCAATGCAAAATATACAAATATGTCCTTTTGATAGAAAACAGATTGGGAATAATGTCAGGTATACTTTATGTTCTGTTATTTCATCCATTTAGTTTTTTCAAATAGGTCAGATTTTGTTAACTGTTTGGGATGCAAAGTCCGTTACAGGTGGCAGATCTGCTGAAATTGACCAGTCAAAGAAAAACGGGGAAGTAATGTCAACACTCGTCATGAATATGTACCATGATTCACTCAGATGTATTCTTTGTGCCCTGAATTCATGTTTAACAAGAAACATTGTAATAAAAATTCATCTTCCTTTGTACTATTCAACTCCAAAGACTAAAATAGATATAAAATCTTGCTATCAGATATTAGCATTTTTTAAAGACAAAAAATAAGAATTAAAAAAATGGATAGATAATACTGAAGTTCATTCCAATATTTTAAAATTGTGTGGATATTTCAGGCACTGTGGTCAGAGCAAGAGAGTGGTAGTGCTAGTGGTGGCACGAAGGGACAGACAATCACAGAGCAGGTTCTTCAGATCATGGAGGTGATATTAATGGAGGCCAGCAGTCAGTCTCCAGAATTGTACACTGTAAGTATTCACCTCTTACAGAATATCCGGATATTTACACGTCAAGAACTAGAAATCCTAATCACACACACACACATTTGGAAATGTTCAGTGCAAAATCAGAATAACATTTGTGATGTACTGTTCTCATGCCCCATGGTTCTTTACAGAGTGAAGGAGACATGATAGTTAAGTAGCTTAGGGTTCTAACTAAACTTGTGATCAAACATGGTCTGCCACCATTATTGTGTTCAAGGGCAAGCTCTTTACTCAAGTTGCCATAGCAACATTTTCACCTGTGAATATTCTTTTAAACAGCAGACAAACAAACAGACAAATCCTATCCAGACTTTATTCATTTTCTGTCTCAGTATGTGTATTTCACTACAATCTTTGTTAACACTTTTGCCTTTCATTTCAGAAATTTTCTAAACATTGTGGTGATAAAGACCAGTTGATGATGCTTCTTGAACGAATCAATAGCCCCTTTGTTCGCACTAACAATAATGTCCTGCAGGGCTTGATGAGACTGATTCCATTCCTGGCGTTTGGTGAAGAGGATAAAATGCTGACACTTATTAACCATTTCAAACCTTACATGGACTTTGACAAGTAGGTTTCTTACACCAATTAAATGTAAATGTAGATCCAGAATCATTTTTTATTTTATTACTTCTGTTCATCATTTCTTTTCACTTTCAACTGTTTGGAATGAAATAGAAATGTATACATATATCACAAGTGGAATTTCTTTGTTTGAGAGTGGTAATTTCTATGCTTGAGAGTGGTAATTTCTTTGTTTGAGAGTGGTAATTTCTTTGTATGAGAGTGGTAATTTCTATGTTTGAGAGTGGTAATTTAATTTCTATGTTTGAGAGTGGTAATTTCTTTGAGGTAATTTCTTTCTTTGTTTGAGAGTGGTAATTTCTTTGTTTGAAAGTGGTAATTTCTATATTTGAGAGTGGTAATTTCTTTGTTTGAGGGGTAATTTCTTTTTTTTTGAGAGTGGTAATTTCTTTGAGAGGTAATTTCTTTGTTTGAGGGTGGTAATTTCTGTTTGAGAGTGGTAATTTCTTTGAGAGTGGCAATTTCTTTGAAAGTGGTAATTTCTTTGTTTGAGAATGGCAATTTCTTTGAGAGTGGTAATTTCTGTTTGAGAGAGGTAATTTCTATGTTTGAGAGTGGTAATTTCTTTGAGAGTGGTAATTTCTATGTTTGAGAGTGGTCATTTCTTTGAGAGTGGTAATTTCTTTGTTTGAGAGTGGTAATTTCTTTGTTTGATAGTGGTCATTTCTTTGAGAGTGGCAATTTCTTTGTTTGAGTGGTAATTTCTTTGTTTGAAAGTGGTACTTTCTTTGAGTGGTAATTTCTATGTTTGAGAGTGGAATTTCTATGTTTGAGAGTGGTAATTTCTTTGTTTGAGAATGGCAATTTCTTTGAGAGTGGTAATTTCTGTTTGAGAGAGTTAATTTCTATGTTTGAGAGTGGTAATTTCTTTGAGAGTGGTAATTTCTATGTTTGAGAGTGGTCATTTCTTTCTTTGAGAGTGGTAATTCTTTGTTTGAGAGTGGCAATTTCTTTGTTCGAGTGGTAATTTCTTTGTTTGAAAGTGGTACTTTCTTTGAGTGGTAATTTCTATGTTTGAGAGTGGAATTTCTATGTTTGAGAGTGGTAATTTCTCTGTTTGAGAGTGGTAATTTCTTTGAGAGTGGTAATTTCTATGTTTGAGAGTGGTCATTTGTTTGTTTGAGAGTGGTAATTTCTTTGTTTGAGATGTTTCAGAGTGGAATTTCTTTGAGAGTGGTAATTTCTTTGTTTGATAGTGGTCATTTCTTTGAGAGTGGCAATTTCTTTGTTTGAGTGGTAATTTCTTTGTTTGAAAGTGGTACTTTCTTTGAGTGGTAATTTCTATGTTTGAGAGTGGAATTTCTATGTTTGAGAGTGGTAATTTCTTTGTTTGAGAATGGCAATTTCTTTGAGAGTGGTAATTTCTGTTTGAGAGAGTTAATTTCTATGTTTGAGAGTGGTAATTTCTTTGAGAGTGGTAATTTCTATGTTTGAGAGTGGTCATTTCTTTCTTTGAGAGTGGTAATTCTTTGTTTGAGAGTGGCAATTTCTTTGTTCGAGTGGTAATTTCTTTGTTTGAAAGTGGTACTTTCTTTGAGTGGTAATTTCTATGTTTGAGAGTGGAATTTCTATGTTTGAGAGTGGTAATTTCTCTGTTTGAGAGTGGTAATTTCTTTGAGAGTGGTAATTTCTATGTTTGAGTGGTCATTTGTTTGTTTGAGAGTGGTAATTTCTTTGTTTGAGATGTTTCAGAGTGGAATTTCTTTGAGAGTGGCAATTTTTTTGTTTGAGAGTGGTAATTTCTTTGAGAGTCGTAATTTCTATGTATGAGAGTGGTAATTTCTTTGTTTGAGAGTGGTAATTTCTTTGTTTGAGAGTGGTAATTTCTATGTTTGATAGTGGCAATCTCTTTGTTTGAGAGTGGTAATTTCTTTGTTTGAGAGTGGAATTTCTATGTTTGAGAGTGGTAATTTCTTGTTTGAGATGTTTGAGAGTGGTAATTTCTTAGAGAGTGGTAATTTCTATGTTTGAGAGTGGTAATTTCATTGTTTGAGAGTGGTAATTTCTTTGAGAGTGGTAATTTCTATGTTTGAGAGTGGTAATTTCTATGTTTGAGAGGTAATTTCTATGTTTGAGAGTGGTAATTTCTATGTTTCAAAGTGGTAAATGGACAGAACTATTGTTTTTATATCTTTTATTTAAATACTTATGTTGCAGATGCATAAAATGCAACAGATGACATTGAATTGAATTAAACTTTAAACATGTAAAACTGGAAATGCAATAAATGTTAAATATAGTTGTCAGGTATGATCACAAGATGGGTTTTTTTTGTGTTTCATTTTGGTCAAATAAAAACCTCAGATTAAACTTATGTTATCAAAATAATGTCTGCTTTAAGGTAGATAAAGTCACAGCTTTTGAGGAGTTTTGAAAAAGTTATGTCTTTGTAAAGAATCAGAAACAAAATTTTCATTTAAAAGAGCCTTCATTCTTTGGAAATTTATCAGCAGCCTAGAAAAGGTCAATTTTGAAATATATTTATGAAATTCATTTGTGTTTTGTTCTGTTTTATTTATCTCTTACTTGTTTTGATGATGCTTCTTGAACAAATCATTTTATCTTTTATTATTCTGCATTCTGCACATGTGCTGTCCAGTTTCTTCAGAATGTTTTCATTTTTTTATTTAGATTTATTTTGCATTTCTTCTGCTCATCCTGCATTCAGTTTCATTTAACAGGCAAAATTAATTTTGTTGGGTGTTTGTTTTGACCTTGATCCTGCTAGTGTGATATGTGTAGTTTTTCTTGCATAGAATCTGCACACACACACTTCCAAAAGACAGCCTGGAATGTGTAATATGGATGTTCTTAAAAAAATACAAATGTTTCATTTTAGTTGAAATTTTATTGGACTTGATATTTAGAAATTCATCATTTATCACTACCTTTTATTGCAATATATGATATTCTTATAAGACTAGGACTCAAGTTCATCTTTGAGAGCTACTGTAGCTTAGTTGGTAGAGTATGTGATCCATAATTCAAGGGTTACAGGGTTCAATACCCACCCAGGTTGTTAGACTGGGTTGACTACCTTGGGAATGGTACTTAGCCCCGATTTCTTCTGCCGAAAAATGTTGCAAATTATTGTCTAAAGTGCTTTTAAAACTAATGAGCTTCTTCATTCTCATTTTTGACAGATTTTTTACCAGCATATCAAGAAAATTTGTTTACCTTACGTGAAGATTTTTCTTTTGTAGGTTTGATTTGGAGCACAGTCAAGATGAAAAAGTTCATTTGGATTGTTTCTGCTCAATAGCTGGGGCAATTGAGGTATGTCTAGAAACATGATATCCATCCATATTTAACCTTGTTTTAGGTCATGTAGGCATTTGGTACCAACATTTTCAGCAATGGTGTCATTTTAGAAATTTGATAACATATCACTTTAAATGGTGATTATTCACTTTGTTGTACACCTCATAGATCAGTATTCCTCTAAGGTGATTATAAAAAATGCCATGAAAAACTCTTACAGCAAGATCAATGTTTCTTGTGGGTCAGTGTTTTTTTTTTTTTTATAGCTTCCCAGTTTCTCCCTCCACCATTTATACTGGCTGTCATGTATAGCCTATCTTGTGCTGAAAATGGTGTTAAATCCTACAAAAACAGCAACAACAACAACAAGTGTTAAAATATATGGACATTTTTAGACATGATCATTCTAAAGGTGTGATCCAGTATAAACCGTATGAAATACTATAAGCTGTGATGTCACAGTGAAAGCACTACATGCTGGAAGTAATTTGCATCACCCAGCATTGGTTATGATTAGAATAAACCTCCTCTTTTCTCGACCCAGTTTAGTACCTGGCCTCACTTGTAAAAAGTACATAGCAATCAATAATTTTGATCTAGATATTTTTGCATTCAACAATCAAAAAAAAAAGAAATTATGTTAAATTATGTAAAATTATGCAATCATTAAAATTTTCAAAAGTTACTATATGTTTTTTTTAATGCATCTACATGATTGCTTTGATCAGCAATTTGTTATACCTTGCTTAAAGAAATTGATGATCTGTGTATACATGCATCTGTCCATTCTCCATGTCTGATATGGTACCTGTAACCATTCTGTAACAATGCAATATTGATTAACTCTGCATGAAGACTTGGGACACACCTAAACTGTGTTACCTATATTTCAAGGTAATATCAAACTTTTGTATAAAAAAAATCTCTGCTCTAATTTTTTTAAAAATTTATGGCAACCCAGCTTGCAGTATAATTTTATCGTAAGATATGAAGTTCGAGATAAATTCAGGTTCTCACTTTTATTTGCCATATTGTGTATTGTTTCTATGGTTACTTAATTTGGGTGACAGTGTAACTTATTGTCTGAAATTATCGTAACTTCAGAGTAATGCTAATGGAATACTGCTGAAGGACATGATGGTAGAACATGGAATTGTGAAACAAGCTGTAGATTACATCCAGACACACTCGCCAGAAGTCAAAACTCTGCTTGCGTAAGTATCAGATATTATTCTTTGATTAATCTGTCACTCGATTTCTTATTATCATTTTGAAATATATGCTTTTATTCAACTTTGATTTATATGCCTCATATAAATGAGAAAGTGTTCTAGAGGTGTTTGTACATCCAACTTAAGAAGGGAGATAGGGTTGCTCATCGCTGTCCATTTACCTGTACATCATATCAGGATTTTCTTAACCAACTGGGTTGCACATTTCCATCTGTTTACTTGTACATCCTTCCATACATACGTCTGTACATCCAAATGCCAAAGGGGCATGTTAGGCTATATATCTGTCCATCTTCCTCGACATTCTTTCACATTTGTTCATCCAAGAAAATTTTACTTTCAGGTCATTCATGCCCCATGAATACATTTGTGGATTAATATTAGTGTGGTTGGTGGCATCTAGTGTTGGTCAAAGTTCCACATAAACCATACTGTACACAAAAATGCACTTTTTATGCACAGTAATTAAGCTAAAAGTGCACTCTAGTGATCAAGGTACTGCACAGTAGGGAATACAGTACTATGTGCAGTGCAGTAGATGAAGCTAAGTTGTCCCTTTAGATATATCTGAGAGATCACATGATCACTATACACTGGTAGATGCATCTTGGCTGGGTTAGGCAAATTAATTTTAAGCTGGACCTAATCAAGAACTTCAGGCAAGTAGGCAACAAATAATTTTTAATTCCATATTGCTAGTTAATTTTTTTCTTCTTCTAAATAGCACAAATGATTATACACACACAGATGGTTACTTGGGCAGTTTGAATGGGTTTATAATATAAAGATGATGGTGATGATGATGGTTACTTTATCAAATTAAAGTCAGAGATGAGGTTCTTGATATATCCCAGTTTGGTACATAATGCAGTTTTCATTATAACATGGGTTGTTGCATCAAATGAGAAGACTTCCAAAAATAGCTTGTATTTATCTATTCAGGTTAGGTACAATTATAGGATTAACACTAATCATTGTGTCTTGATTTTCGAAACAATCCTGTTTCAGAAATGTGTTAATGACACATAGATGAATGACCAGTTAGACATAGAAGATTAACTTGACTTAAATGCTGTATTGGGCGATTTTTTAACTGGGTAGAGAGAAATGAATGACTTGTCCACAATTTTTGCATGGGTGATATTGTTAATCCTTCAGTCTTTAATACAGTTGCCCATAATTCAACCTGCTAATTGTAAATGCACAGAATTTGTTTGTTACTTTAAACCTCAAAATTATTTTTTTAATTCCTTTCCTCCACCTGATCCCCAAATTAGGAAGGTGTATCTAAAACAGATGGGATACATTCTTCATAGTGTGTTATTGCCTCTTGGAGAAAACTCTACTTTCTGATTATTTGCTGACACTTAATTTTGGTTATATTTACCATGGTTTTAGTGGGCATGTGAGAAAAGTTGCCGGTAGCTTCTCATGGGTTGTTGGTTCTTACCGGGAGTTTTCCAGGGTTCTTCCTCCACCATTAATACTGGCTGTGATATATAGCCTATCGAGTGCTGAGGGATGGCGTTAAACCATACAACAACAACAACAGCCACCATGGTTTTAGTTTTTGTGTTTTGGTGTACAGTCTGAAGATCTTTTTAATGGATAAAAGTTTTATATTTTTAGGAACATTTTTAACTCTAGGATTTTTTACACAAGTTTTGGGGGCACAGTTTTGGAATTATGGAATGAAATTTGATACAGATACTCATAGCATAGATGATCCACTTGGATTTTTATGCCATTAAAGATGTTTGTCTACTTTTTCTCCAGTTTAAAGTTTTAGAAAAGAATGGCAGCATTGTGCCTCTTTTAACAAATAAACAAGATACAGAACTAACTGTATTATACAATGTAAAATCCTAAATGTGTATCTTTGCTATTGTAAAATATATGCTTCTCTTTTGAAAACAACGTGGGTTTTAAAGTTTGATATTATCTGCAACCAATTTAACTTGTCACAAAGTCAGTTTACTATCAGAATTTGTGTTTTGTATCAGTAAGCATTCATTTTCCAGGTGCAAATGATTTTAATTTTCACATTTTTTTCATTAGAACTGACAGTGATAATTGGAAGGAATTCCTTGGTAAACCCTCGTTGAACTATGTCCTGAGGTTGCTTACTGGTATCTGTAGCGGTCACAATGACACCCAGGTAAGGTCATTCTTATTTTAATACAGTAACTTTGATGTTTAATGGAGCCTTCAGTAATCACAGTGACACCCATGTAATGGCATTCTTATGGTAATATGATAACCTTGATTTTTGATGGAACCTACAGTAATCACAGTGACACCCATGTAATGGCATTCTTATGGTAATATGATAACCTTGATTTTTAATGGAACCTACAGTAATCACAGTGACACCCATGTAATGGCATTCTTATGGTAATATGATAACCTTGATTTTTAATGGAACCTACAGCAATCACAGTGACACCCATGTAATGGCATTCTTATGGTAATATGATAACCTTGATTTTTAATGGAACCTACAGTAATCACAGTGACGCCCATGTAATGGCATTCTTATGGTAATATGATAACCTTGATTTTTTTTTATAGAACCTACAGAAATCAGTGTTACCCATGTAATGACATTCTTATAGTAATACAGTAACCTTGAGTTTTAATGGAACCTACAGTAATCACAGTGACTCATATAAGGGTATTTATTCTTAAGGTCATGACCTTTACTGGAACATGCAGTGGTCACAGTGACACTCATTATTATGATAACAGCCTTGAACTTTACTGAAAATATCAAGACCTAACACCCTTTTTTGTATTGACCATTTAAGAAGCAATGTTGTGTGTGTTGGCTGTGTGGAAATCATTTTCTTTACTGTACAGGTGATCTAAGCTGCTCACCTTTATAAATCACTGACTTCATGTGGGTTTGAGTCTTGGCTCAGCCAATATGGGTATGTGAAAATGCTTGCCAATAGTCTTATGCCAGTCAGTGGTTCTTCTCAGGGTATTCACAGGTTCTTTCTTCACCAATTATGCTGGCCATTATATATAACCGATCATGTGCTGAAAATTATGCCAAACCCACACAACAATCCATCCTCTTTTTATTTATATATTACCCTAGATTGACCTAGTCTTGCCATGGAGAGGACAGTCTCTCATTATTTTAATATTGCCTTAATTTTACCTAGTCTATCATGGTAAGGACGTCCTCTCTTATCTGAATATTATTGCCCTAATTTTACCTAGTCTGTCATGGAGAGGATAGTGCATCTTTATCTGAATATTGGCCTAATTTTACCTAGTCTATCATGGAGAGAACAGCCTATCTATAAAGATAAGGGTATTTATTCTTAAGGTCATGACCTTTACTGGAACATGCAGTGGTCACAGTGACACTCATTATTATGAGTGATATTTTCAGTAAAGTTCAAGGCTGTTATCATAATAATGAGTGTCAGAATATTATTGCCCTAATTTTACCTAGTCTGTCATGGAGAGGATAGTGCATCTTTATCTGAATATTGCCCTATTTTAACCTAGTCTATAATAGAGAGGACACTCTCTCTTTATCTGAATATTGGCCTTATTTGACTTTGTCTATCATGGAGAGGACAGCCTATCTTTATCTGATTATTGCCTTAATTTGAATATTGGCCTAATTTGACTTTGTCTATCATGGAGAGGACAGCCTATCTTTATCTGATTATTGCCCTAATTTGAATATTGGCCTAATTTGACTTTGTCTATCATGGAGAGGACAGCCTATCTTTATCTGATTATTGCCCTAATTTGAATATTGGCCTAATTTGACTTTGTCTATCATGGAGAGGACAGCCTATCTTTATCTGATTATTGCCCTAATTTGATCTTAGTCTATAATAAAGTTGAACAAGCAAGTTGGAGAATTTGTTTTCAATCCTTTTACCATGCATAATGTTGTAATTTATGTTGATTAATAATACATTTGATTTGTGATTAAAAATAAATCTGTTTCTTGGAAATGGGAATTTTACTAATTTAGCGGTTAATTTGAGATATTTCCCGAGTTGAGCTTGGTTCACATGACTTAATTGAATATATAAAATATCAATGTTGATGATGATCAGAATAACAGGGATAATGGTTCTGATGATGGATTGATTGATTGATTGAAGAAGAGGAAGTTGTCAGTAACTCTTAGCAACAAGAAAAATTATGATAAAGAGCATGACAGCTACAGCATTTTTTAGACCTAACCATTACACATTTTTTTAGACCTAACCATTACACATTTTTTTTATTCTGGAACCCCAGACAATGATAGGTGCTAGTCTGATACAGATTCTTCACAAACTGGAGCAGGTGTCATCAGACCGACATATTGGCACTATGGCAGAAAATCTACTGGAGGCATTGAGGGAAAATGAAAATATCAAAGAGAAGGTAAGATATAAAAGTCAGACATCACTATCTTTAGTCCTGACACAGGTAGAAGTAATCCTTGGTAATAATGCAGATTACATGGTCTTTGATCATATTACGGGTAGAGGTAATGCATGGTGACACAAAAGATTTACTCTTACTGGTCTTGCATTTGTCTGCACAGGATAGGACAAACCTTGCCAGTATTAGGATTAATTCTTGCTGTAATTGGTCCTATTTTATCTGCTTGGAATCAGACAGAACTAGCCAATATCTGGAATAACCCTTATTTTACTTGTTCTTGCTGTCATCTGCAAAGAATAGAACAGAACTTGTCAATATCTGGAATAATCCTGGCAGTAATTCGTGTTACTGTTGTCTGCTTGGAACATGGCTCTCCTTACCAGCTGGGAGCTGGATGATTTACCTGGCTTTTTACCAGCTGAGAGTGGGGTGATTTACCTGGCTTCTTACCAACTGAAAGCGGGGTGATTTACCTGGCTACTTACAAGCTGGGACGGGGGGGTGTTATAGCTGGGAAGGGGGGGTGATTTACCTGGTTACTTACTAGCTGGGAGTGGGGTGATTTACCTGGCTACTTAAACTTTACACCCAGCTCTTCTTTTTTAATAAAAAAAAAATGCAGTTGCGGTAAGTCCCCCAAACTACCTGCCTACTTTGGCAACTCACCCTCCAACTCTAAATATAATGAAAAGCACTTACAGAATAGGACAAAACTTGCTAATATCTGTAATAAGCCTTACTGATCTTTGCTAATCGGTTTTAATAGTTGTCTTCATGGAATATGACAAAACTCCTAATATTTAGAATAATCTTGTGTGATACTCAAAATACACTTGGAAGTATGCAGTCTCTTACATAGGGTAGCAGAGCACCAAGTTGCAAGTAAATTAACTGCAATTTTAGTTAAAACATGGCCTTTGCAAATGATACATTTGTTTAGATGCTCACTGATGACAGTCGTTTGGTATCCCAAAATTATACATTATACATGTTATTGTGTATGTAACATAAACTACCGTAAATTAGCCAACTCTTTCATTAATGTGATCAATGATTGCAAGGCAACCAAGTGAAATGAACACTTTGTAAAACAAAGAGCTTGGTTTCACAGATACAGACCATTGTGGGCAAGTGAGTTTCAGAGAATTTTTGAACTGGCACCCAGAGATATCCTCAAGGATGATTAGAAGTTTCATTATTCCAATGAAATCATGACATCAGTATTGTACTAACTGAAATTGTTTTTTCGACATAGATATAGATGATTGTCCCATGAAATATATGTTGCATGTTTTGGAAAAAAGGAGTCTAGTTTGGTGGTGTATCAACAATTATTCTTGTTCCCTGCTCTTTGGACTCCAGATTTGGCAGTATTGTATTAAACACCTGTACAAGAGCCAGACTCATCAAGAAAACGAAAAGCAAGCATTTAATACACTGATTTTTCGCACACATGTGATGGTTGTTGAAACCAGTTGAAACAATCTTTCACATGTTGAACATGTTGAAAAATGTTATTGAAGCAGAATAACAAACTTCTTCATTAGAATTAGTGCGTGATTAAAGTTATTATCGACATGATTGTAAAATGAGGATTCGGTCAAAATAAGCTCAGTTCTCCAACTCCTCCACCACCACCCCACCACCACCCCGCTCTACAGTTTTCTCAATGTCTGAGCTAATTTTTTCAATTTTTGTAAATCCCTCAATAACTCGTGCCCATATTTATAGTGCAGTCTACAGTATGCACCTCGTTGCACATGAAACAGGGGTGTATCTGTAATAATAGTAAAGATCTACATTGTAGTAAAGTATTGTGTGGAGTGGGACAACTTTACTATACAAGAATATACATCTGAATTTGTGTATTTTCAGATTGAGGAGGTGAGGCAGCAGACCAAGGCAGAGAAGAAGAGACTGGCCATGGCTGTGAGGAAGAAACAGCTAGGGGCACTGGGAATGAAGGTAAGCCCATGCTTCTGAGTTAAGAGGTCAAAAGGACAAATGTCAAGGTCTTTTATCATAATTTTTTTTAAAAAACCATTGATCCCAGTCTTGCAGTATTACTTCCACTCAAACTGTCTTCAGAACTTGAACTGCAAAACATTAGTACTTTAAAGTTTTCTAAGGCCAGTGGATACTGGTTATATGAAGCAGGTAGCCACTGGTAAGTAGGACGATACTTGAGGGGACCATTTTTTTTTTAAAACTGAACTATTATTAAAATATGAATTTTCTAACTTAAATTGTCTGTTTAAGGAAAGTCTATAAGTTGAACAGTTCCTAATGAATTTAATGTTAGAAAAAGGTTAATTTCCCAAGGCAAAAAGACATTTCACACAACTTGTTAAAAAAAACTTTTTGACTCAAAAAAAGTTGCAGATTTTTCTTAAAAAACCAGAATTTAGGCCTGGAGGGTGTCACATGTTTCCCTGTATGTACAGGCCACATAATTATAGTGATCACTTATCTATCAATCTGGCTGATTTTTGTAGACAAATTTGAATGTCATACATTGGCTACAATAATAGTTTGAATTTACTTTCTTAACTACAGTAAAACCTGTTATGAGAGACCACCCCTTCTGCAAACCAAAAGCGGTCTCTCAAGGCAGATGGTCTCTCATAAGAAGTGGGTGAAAATGGACTGGTTTCCAGAGTCAATAGTTAGCAATATTGAAGAAGAAAATATACCCATACTCACTGTACATGTATCATATCCTTTATTCATAAATCTTGTTAAATATTGCCTGCATTCCTCACAAAATAATTTTATATAATAAAGATATACATCTATCAAACAACGTGAATCAGTATATCGGTACATGTACATGTATTTGATTTGTGAAATAAACAAATGTAATATTGATCATATCCATAAGATAACTTCACATGGTCATACATTTAGAATTGTTTCAAATGTAACAAAAGTTGCACAGTTTGCTATGACATTTATTTTTTATTCTATATACTTATTCACTGTTCTATGAGAAATCCATTATACTTCGACATTTTTTTTACTCTGCTGTTTGGTCTGAACATGTATGTCCATTTCTGAGCAAAGCAAAAATATTGGATTGATAACATTCTGAAATTGTTTTACCAACGTTTAAGTTGGCTGCTATTTTGTGAGTGGTCTCTACTTGTTCACTTCTTTCCATTACATTATTTCATCCAGTGTTGGAATTTTTCTTTTATTCATTGGAGGTTCTACCATTGTTATTAGTGTTGATATAATAACGACTAGATGTATTTTGGTTTTGATCAGGTTTTGGGGAAATATGGAATAAATATACATTATGTACCAATGAATAAAACCAAAAGACATAGCTCATCAAGAAACGATACATTTATTTGAGACAAAGTTTAAATCACCAGTGTTATAGCTCGATAAACAAATGTTATGACCATCTGTACCCAGGTAAACATTAGTGACTTGGTGAAACACTGTAACAAAAGAAAAGAAAATCTGTAAATTATGCTCAATTACTAGCATTAAAGACTAAGAGTTCATTCACCCCACCCTCCCCAGCCATTATGGATTAACTGGAAAGACAAACAATGTACTCAACCCTACACTAAAGCCCTTTCAAATTATTTCTCAATGGGACATTAGGATTACCAGCATTGTGTGAATTTTCACAAAAATAAAGAAAAAATACAAACCATTAAATTGTCTGTACATGACTATCATTACTCCCTTTGATGAAAAATGGTTAATCTTGCTGGCTGTTCACATGACTTCGGTACTACAATGGCAGTCAGATACATGTACTTTAGTTTGGTTTACTGCAGTTTACAAATGACACCACACTCTGAACTTGTAAATTTCACAAAACTGGTAGCTAGCCAATTTTTAAAAAATACCTTATTAGAAAAATCTTTACTCTTTTTGCAGTTGTTGTTACAAAGGATTAAATGGCCAGTGGTGTTTATCTCCTTATATGGTTGTTCAACTGCATTGTTATTTAGCACATTGTTTCCATACTACATTTATCTTGTTTTCAAAGTGTCAAGTCAAGTTCACTGGTGTTAATCTTTTTTTATTGTGAGGCAGTCATTCATAGCAGTGTCAAAATGCATATTTTTCCAAGACATATCTGGTCTTGTTCAGCAGCTGATTGCTTATTACAGAGTGTTTATATAATAAAATCAATCAATGCATTACGATTGTGGTCAGAAATGACAGGTGGTCGCTCATATCAGAGGTTTGCTCATAAGTTTTCACTGTACTTACAGACCAATGAGAAGGGTCAGGTGACAGTGCAGAGTTCTGTGCTAAAGCAAATGGAAGAATTGAAAGATGAAATAGGCCTGACCTGTTGTATATGTAGGGAAGGATACCGCTACCAGCCACAAAAGGTAAGGAAGGTTACTCTTTAATTAAACCAGATTCTGACAGTAGATACTATGTTAGAGTGACTATGTTTATTCATTCTTTTCTCTTTTGAATACGTTCCCCGATCACATTACTTTAGGGATATTAGCCTGCTACCTCGCGAATCCAGCCCTACCAAAAGACGAAAATTCGTCTTTCCTGTCTATGTCATATAGACAAAGGGCAATAACTCTTGCCCCTTACCTCCCCTTGCTACCCGCTAGGTGTCGCTTCTTTAGTTTTTTAGCTTCGCTGTACGCGAAAACACGTACAATTAGACCTCCAATGAATCCAAGCCATCTTAGTGTAAATTCTGACCATCCGAAGTTAAATTTGGAATTACTGTGTTGGATAATCATTCCTCTACAGGTCGTATACATTATTTTACAATATTTTCCAATTTGAGTGACTTTGTCACCTTTTCTAGACTTCGGACCAGGTTGCAACGTGGTCAAGCACGCTTATGGCGGTACTAGCATGTAAAACATGTAGCACTCAATAATTTCGCTTATTCCGTATGTAACGTTTACGATATTAGCGACTTAATAACGTGCTGCATTGATAATTTGTGCTTTATTTACCTTCTTTGTAGTTTCAGTAGACTTCAAAAAAGTCTTTGAACGACCAAGTTGCGACTATTTAATGGCGGACTTCGTGTTGTAGTCACGAGTTCACGCGACACTTAATCATTTCGCTTCCTTCGTTAGTTGGTTATGGTAGTAGCGACTTAATAGCGTGCTGAATTGCTAATTGTGCTTTGTTTATCATCTTTTTCGTTTCAGTAGACTTCGTCTTGAACGAACCATTGCAACATGCTCACGGCGATAACTAGTGTTGTCATTAAGAGTTAACATGGCACGGAATAATTTGACTACTCCGTTAGTAACGGTTATAGTATTATCGAATTAATAATATGCTGAATTTTTTAATTTGTGCTTTGTTCTCTTCTTTTGTCGTTTCAGTAGCAAAGTCGACAACGAAGGCATGAATGGCAAAATGGGTGTTGGCAATGTGGAAATGGAGGAAATTATGTTGACATGGTTTAGGCTGCCCAGTGGGTGTAAATTTCACCGCAGGTCCGTGCATGGCTTTCGGGCCTGTAAGTCCGGACACATGGAGTCTATGCTGGATCGATTGGATCCATTTTAGTATGCACTTTCGCCGGCCGTCCAGCCGACACCGTCAGTTCAGCCGGCACTTCAGCAGGCACCAACCGGCACTAGCCGTCCATCCGGCACCGTCCGTTAAGCCCAAATGGCACTGGACGGCCAGCCGACCTTCCAGCTTGCATCAACAGGCACCGGCCGTTCAGCCCAAATGGCACCGGCCGGCCAGCCGACCTTCCAGCCTGCGTCAACAGGCACCGGTCATCCCGCCGACCTTCCAGCCGGCACCGGCCATCCAGCCAGCAACGACCGTTCAGCCCGAATGGCACCGGTCTTCCAGCCGGCACCAGCCGACCATCCGGCAACGACCGTTCAGCCCAAATGGCACTGGTCTTCCAGCCGGCACCAGCCTACCATCCGGCAACGACCGTTCAGCCCAAATGGCACCGGTCTTCCAGCCGACCTTCCAGCCTGCATCAATAGGCACCAGCCGTCCACCCAGCAACGACCGTTCAGCCCGAATGGCACCGGTCTTCCAGCCGGCACCAGCCGACCATCCGGCAACGACCGTTCAGCCCAAATGGCACCGGTCGTCCAGCCGACCTTCCAGCCGGCATCAACCGGCACCGGCCGTCTATCCGGCAACGACCGTTCAGCCCAAATGGCACCGGTCGTCCAGCCGACCTTCCAGCCGGCATCAACCAGCACTGGCTGTACATTGGATTTACAGAGATTATAGTGATGTACCCGTCAGTCAATCTGTACTACTGGTTACATATAACTACCATGAGAGAGATGTTATAGATGAATTTCCATCCAATCAGACCATTCGAGAGGCAGGTGCCGGTCATAGCCGGACCTTCGCCGACATTCCGGCCGACCATATACCAGACAAATCAGTCAGTATTGCCGGTGTACACCTCCCGTCACGTCAAATACGTGACGGTGTGATTTTAAAACAAGGGAGAATTAGTGACATTATCAGAGATGACGGAATTGAGTTATCTATGCCGCTTGGTATGCGCTACCCAGATATGGCAGCTTTACCAGAACAGGACTTTCAGGCCGACCATTCGCCAGTACAATCAGCCGTTAGTGCCGGCCATCCATATGTTCACGGCTTCCCCACAAGGGAGATTTAGTGAAAGTGTCAATTATGACAGAATTGCGTCATCTAGGTCACCTGGTATGCTGTACAGTGTACAGATATGCAAGCTGTACCAGAACCAACATTCTCTCTGAGCGAATGGTAGATGGGCGCGCAGTGCTGGCCGCACTACACAAGCATTATGGAGATTTATATTAAAAATGATGACAATTCCACTGCGAATGGATGCTTGAGTTGACCAGAAAACGACTCAGCACACAGTGAGTGTGACGAAACACTTTCAGCCGTCCACAGATCAGGTCATGGACCGGACTGAGCTTAGCGCCACAGCCGCAGAATAAAAGATTTATAGGTTGTTGGGAACTTCAGAATGCCCAAAAACCTCCTACTGCCACTCAAGACTACACAATTCAGGCACCTGTAGATCTTGAATGAGGAGGAAGAGACGATGTCCTTCCTGCTTCTTTGCCAGTCGGGGAAAAAAAAAAAAAAAAAAAAAAAATTCAGGAAGCTAACTTTTCCAGCGACGTTCTAGTGTAGCTGGTACGAAAACTCCATCAGACGCCTTCAGTACTGATCTCAAATGCCACGTCAAAGCTAGTCCGAAACGTAGTCGATACGTCTTCATTGTTAGACTTGACTTCACTAGCCATTTTTATTCCAACTCCCTAGGCAAATCCAGCCATGACCACGCTTGTGAAGTGAAGGCCTGGATTGCTAGAGTTGTTAACAGGGCAGCTCACCATTCTATGACCAATGCGTTGACTGCTTCTACCAACTTCGACCTGATACGATGTGACGTCTGTAGGTGGTCCACATCGCGCAGGCCCCATCGTACTCTGATTTTACGGATGTCTCAGTTTGGGACACCTTTACACTGTGGGGGAAAATTGAAAAAGTTTGGAGGCAGGCAGCTCAGGAACTGCCCCTCCAACTCGTCGCCCAACTTTCGCAGGCGTTTCGAAACAATCATCCCCTGACACAGCGGAGGGATGATGGGCGGACGGGGGAAAAGGGATCCTTATAATCAAATGTGTAATATAGATCCCAACCCAATGCTGGGAGTCAACAGTCTAATCAAGCTAGACGGCAACCATACAGAGGCAGCAAGAACCAAAGTTTCTTCGCCTTCACGCCTCCTAACTCTAGACGTTGACATACCCTGCCCACCGCCAGCGGACTGCCTACCTGTGGGCAGCCGCCACCTGCAATTTCAGGACCACTGGACCACTTTATTACCTTAGAACATTTGGGTAATTCAGGTCATTTCGGAGGGACTCGGGACTTCATTTATCCATCCCCTCCTCTGTCCTCCTCTCCCCTCTTCATGGATGTATCGTCAGACCGGGAGAAGGATGCCTTTATATATATATATTTATATCTTAATAAACCTGCAATAGCTGGGGTTTTATTCATGGCTGTTTCTTATCCAGAGGCCGTTCATCGACCTGAGCCGCCTCAACCACCCTGAAAGTCAATGTGGCGATGGCGTGATCAAACCATCCGACGGGTATGCTGTCAGTCTAGATATGACCGACGCACATTTCACGTCCCTATCCCACAAGTAGCGGACATTTCTCCGTTGTGCTTGTCGGGACTCGGTTTATCAGTCCAGGTCATACCTTTTGGCCTCAACTTAAGCCCTTGGGCTTTTTTGGATTTTTGGTCCATCTGGGTGTGGAGTTTCTCCCGATCTGAATCTGGTAAGGCTTCCTCGAGTTTGCGATCATCCAGATAATTGCACTCGTAGAGTCCGTTTCCAACAGGATGCGCATTTAGCGAGAGTTGCAGATCCTCGGATTATTCAATGCGGCAGCAGACTTGATTCCGCTCAGCCGTCCTTTTATGCGCCCTTTACAAAGGACGTTGCTAGCGTAATTTCGCCCTTTTCAAGTCCCTTCGATCCCACAGTCATGCTCACGCCAGAGATACGATCATTCTTGAGTCAGTGGCACAACCCCTGTAGGCTGTCCACAGGGATTACTCTGGAGATACCCCAAGCGGGGATAATGGTATGTTCCGCCACTAGTACCTACGGTTGGGGTGCCCACCTGTGGCAGGACATCGATACTGTCAGCGGCACGTGGGTGCCAGGGGCGAGCCCTTTCCACATCAACCTTTCAGAAATAACGGCTGTCATCAACGCCTTTCATTTTGGGCAGGATCAACTCTTATTACAAACTGCCCTCATTATGTCAGACAACTTTGTGGTGGTGCCTTGCCTTAAAAAAATGGGGACACCAATCACCAGACCTGTGCAATCTGAGCTGGCAGTTTCTACATTGGTTCGACAATCTCCACCTCAATGTACAATTCCGGCACATTCTTGGCAGACTCAATGTCTTGGCTGACACTCTATCTAGTCATTCACACAGAATGGTCACTCCATCAATCGGACTTTCTTCCAATTGACACACTTTGGGGACGTCCGATGATTGATCTTTTGCAACAAGGTGAAATCGCAAGTTGTCCACCTTTCATCTCACAGGTTCCAGACCCAGAAGCTTGGGTCGTGGATGCTCGATCAATCAGCTGGGAAGGGTTGTGGTCATTCTCCTACCCTCCCACGGTCTTGGTACTGAAATTAATCCAGAAGTTAAGGGGTCAGAACTGTCAGATGGTTCTGATTACCCCTCTCAGATGGAACAACTCCTGGGTCTCCGATCTACTCAATCTAGGCGATAGATCTACCCAGGAAGATTACAGTCAGCACAAGTATTCGCAAGCAACCGCGGCCAGGGGTGTTCCACCCCTGTCCGGACCGTCTTTATGTTCAAGCCTGGCTCTTGTCCAGACAGCCTTGCAAGACAAACAATTTAAATCTTTGATTGCGGAGAGAATCTCGAGAGCAAGAAGGCCCTCTACTCTAAAGGTTTACGAGGGCAAGTGGCATGTTTTCAGGGACTGAACCATATCATTCACATTGTTCCTCTGAGTGTCACAATCCCTCAACTGGCCAACTTTTCTCTGACTTTTCGAGGAGAAACAGCTGGCTCCAGTTATTATCAAATGCTACCGCTCCATGATATCACACACATTCCGCCATTCTGGTACATGTGCTATCAGCCATGACAAAGATTTGTCAGATCTTTTAGACACTTTAAAAAATTCAATCGACTTATATCCCTCACCCTGTTTCCAAATGGAATCCGTCCTGGGTTTTAACATGACTCAATTCAGACAGTATTGAGTCTTTAACCCACGATTAGTTAAAGCTACTATCATACAAATTGGGTTTCTTGATAGTCTTGGCTTCAGCATGCAGGGTGAGCGAGTTACATGTCCTTTCTAGTGACCCGAACTCTCTTCCGTTCCAATCAGATGCTTTGATGGTCCTTTTGACGCAGCCAGGCTTCGTAGTCCAAAATAGATTACCATACATTGGCGATCAACGAGTCGTCATTAGCTCGCTAATTTATAGATAAGTCAGGATCAACAGCCATGTAAGATCCTGTTTGTGCACTCTAGCACCATCTCAATGCATAGAGGTGAGTCAGGTCACATACAAGCACCTCTTTCTTCTGGTGATAGCTGGGACATGAGATATCTCCATTCAAGCCCTTGCTTCATGACTGAAGTGGGTTATACGCTCGGCGTACTCTGAGGATTCGCAAATCAGTCACCTTATAGAAGCTGTTGGCTGACATGCAGAGTCAACCTTCTACAGTTTTATCTTCAAGTTTGTACTCGCAGAGGCAAACATTGATTCTAGTAGGTCCGGTGTTGGGCAGCCCAGACGCCCACCAGACCCATGTGCAACAATCAGCACAGCCTATTAGCTTCGCTGGATTCGCCAGATAAATTTTCGTAGGTAAGAAGATTTCAATAACTATCTTCTTAACCGTATAAAGGGATCACATATCACGTGACCCTGGGCTGTGTTGCTGATTGAAAATTAGGAGACCGGGTTATCATTCACATGGGGAATCCAACCATCATTCCCTAGAGGATACCCGGGGTGGAGGTCGGATGCTCCGCATTCCCTCCTCCTATTACTTATTCTCCTAAAGTAATGTGATCGGCGAACGTATTCAAAGGAGAAAGCAAATTTTGTAGTAAATTATGTTTCTCCGAGAATACTTACCCGATCACATTACTAAGAAACCCTCCCAACCACCCCGCCATGCGAGCATCCTCGTGTTTTATATACCGCTCAGCTTAAAAACTAAAGAAGCGACACCTAGCGGGTAGCAAGGGGAGGTAAGGGGCAAGAGTTATTGCCCTTTGTCTATATGACCTAGACAGGAAAGACGAATTTTCGTCTTTTGGTAGGGCTTGATTCGCGAGGTAGCAGGCTAATATCCCTAAAGTAATGTGATCGGGTAAGTATTCTCGGAGAAACATAATTTACTACAAAATTTGCTTTTCTTGTACTAAATAAAAACAATACACTTTACTTTGTGGCACACTGGCATGTGATTATAATTTTTTAGTTTACATACAGGTTGCAAAAATTTATGGTCCCAAAAAGTGTCACATGAAAATGGTGTAAAATTGTACTTGATTATTTAACTTTTGATCTTTTGTATAGAGTTGAAATAATATTCCAGTAATGTGTACAAAATAAATATGGTATATGCTCATTTATTTATCCTTTGATATGTTTCAAGGTGACTCGGATTCTTTTGAATAATATTACAGTGATTGGATATTTTCTGTTTAGTCAGACTGTATATTTCAACATGTTTTCACACCATGATGCCAGAGAACTAGTAAACTACACCTCCTGTAAATATACTTTTTATAAGATACATGTACCATATCTGCTGGCCTATAAGTATAACCCTAACCTTAACATGTGGCCTATAAGTATAACCCTAACATGTGGCCTATAAGTTAATGTAGAGTACAGGCAAGGACAGATCAATAACTCTGCTTCATCTCTGCACTATATTGCATTCCACACAACATCACAAATTGTATCCTATCTGCAACAGATCAGGATCAATGAATGTAAATGACTTAATATGTTATTTTAAAATGAATTCGGTACTTGTACCTATGTTTAATGATGCTGGTCTGAAAAGTTTTACAGATAGGATACAATTTTATATGCTCTCTTATCTTAACTTCAGTTTCATGTATATTAAAGTTATTACTGTATGCTATTTCAGATTATTCACAATAAGAAAGTTGCATCATTAATGCTTAAAAGCTTTATCCAGTTTTGTTTTGAAGAAATATTCATATGTATTCCAGTGCGTTATTTTTTTTTTGCACCTCTTGATCAAATTTAAATATGCCCTGATATGAGAGAGCAGCCATTCTTCATGCTGTTTCGTACCTTTCTGCACCTGTTTAAATGAAGCTTTTCTCAAGGGAGAATACAGTAAATTAAATAGTAAATGGAAACTATTAAAATACATACCATAATCATTTGGTTATAGAGTTTAAATATTCACAGTATTTATGTTCACACAGGCACCATTTAGCTTAAGAATGACTTTGTAGCCTGCTGTGTCATTTTCTTTGCAAGTACAATGACCATTCCTGACAAATAAGATTATCTTTTCAGTGAGACTTAGTGCATGTATACTTCCTGTACTTAGACTGCATTTAGCTTAGATCTTTGCTCATGCTTGTTGTTGGTTTAAATTGCTATGACAGTTTTGTCAGCATGTACAAAAAATGACATTTTCTGGCATTACATGCTACCATTTTCATAAATCCCTGGATAGCCTCATTTCCTACTTGGTAACCTCACTAACTTGATCTTGTCTGCCGAAATTTGGTCTCAAAAGTAAATATATGACCACAGCTGTAGCATATTTAATTAGCATGTAAATAACACTGCAAAGCCATGTTGTTCTTGGGACAATGGATACCCTTAACTAAAACTAGATTTAACTGTTTACCCAATGGTATTAATTGATAATGGAATATAATATTGCCCTTTTTGATGAACATGATCACAGTCATCAAGTAGCTAAACAATACTGACATGTGTAAGTATTTTAAATGTTTCTAAATCTCATGATCACTTCTCCAAAATGGTAACTACTTTTACATATATGTTTGGAGAAATTTTTTATATACAAACAGTTGCATGACCTAAGGTAAAGCAGTTTGAATGACATGATCCATATAAAAGTGTGTGATTTGGATTTTTTTTTAAAGTAGCTTTAACAATTTTTCAGTCATGTCACTATGAGGTTTGCAGTGTGACAGTTTATAGTGATGTCTAGCACTGGGGCGTCATGCCACTGGCATGTAGCATGATGTCCCACTCAGTCACATTAACCTGACACCAGGCTGACCAGTTATAACACTAGCCTCTTAATGATGAGCGCCAAACAAGGCAGCTGTTTGTACCATTTTTGTAAGTCTTTGGTATGACTCAGCTGGGGATCAAACCCATGACCTCCAGCATCCGAGGCAGAGGCTCTAATCACTAGGCCACTGGAGCAGTCCGTATAAACATCTATTTGAAGTATAAGATGAAGCCATGATTTTCAGATAAAAAAGAATCAACTTATAGACCAGCAAATATGATAGTCATTGTGCCAAAAACAGTGGTTGTTTAAAAGTGTAGTATTTATGTTCGAATGGAATTAATAACCATGATTATGAAATCTTGTATAATATATTTGATAAGTTACTTTTCAATTAATGCCCATATGTAAACTTGCTTCTATTCTCAGGTTTTGGCCATCTACACCTACACAAAGCGAGTGAACTTAGACGAGTATGAAAACAAGCAGCGTAAGACTGTGGGATACTGTACTGTGTCCCATTTTAATGTGATTCATGTGGACTGTCACACAGCAGCTGTTAGGTAAGCTCTATATTATACAGAATTGCTTTAGGTGTGTGCTCATTTCATTTTCATAAACCACACATACAGTACACTTTACATGTAATGAAAACTGATATTGCAAGAAAGTGCATATTAAAGACATGTTTTCATCTCTATTGAAAATGCACAATTCATTTTACATTTTTCCTGCCCACTCCCACTACAAAAGATTGATTGAATGATTGAAAAAGATTGAAAGTATGAGCCATCAGTTGTCCAATTATACCATTGTTGTGGAACTGCACGTAATTGAGGTAATCCAACAAGGCATGTTTTCACTGATACTGCTTGCTGTAGCGAGAATAGCGAAGAAGGTGTTATGCAAGTGGTAATTCAAGCATGTTCCAGATTGGTTCATTAGGTGCTTTATTTGTTTAAAACCCATAGTAGATTCCATTTGAGATACAGACCCAAAGCCTTCATGCAAGACAAAATAAGTTTGCAAGAAGGTCAGAGAGGTTTTTTTTTTTTGTTATGGCCTGACATTTGCCTTTACAATTATAAGTGGGTTCACAAATCATCAGGTTCAATTAAAACAAAGGGTGTATGTAGTATATTAAATAAAGTTTACTGCAGGTTTTTTGTTTTTAATAAGAGTCCAGAATATGTTGGTTTATGTATGATATATAAAGTCTTTGTTAATATGAAGGCATTCAGAATGCCATTACTGTTTACTGCTTTTCTTGTTCATTGTTTTTAAAGGCATATCTTTCATTGTTATTGATAAAGATAAATACACAATCTTCATAGAAAATTGATACATTGTTAGCTCTGCTGCTCTGAGACCCAAAGCGCTTATGGAATGCCGTGTTGTCTATCAACCTTCATCTATCACCAATTGTTTACTAACCATATCCATCCATTTGTTAGCACTAGTTTATTATAATTACTCGTAAACTACGTGAAGGATTGCCATGAAACATATTGATCCCAAAGTGCAGAGCATACAAAGTGAAAGATTAAGGTCACTGGTATATAAAAAAAAAACTGAAAATGGTTTCTGCACGAAAAATGGGAATTTTTTAACATGAATCTTCACCAAAGTGTGTGGGCTGGCTTTCACTTTGCATAATAAAAAGACCTGTTGACTTGTGGGTAAAATGGTCAAGGGTCAAGGTCACTGACTGAAACAATACATGGGGGTTTGTTTGCATAATAACTCTCTTTCTAGATCATGTACCATGACTTGAGTTTGTAAAGGGTTTACATTTGAGGTTATTAGGAGGCCTGTTGATTTCTGAGGTCAGATTGCCATGGAAAATGGGTTTGAACAATAACTTTTGTCTAGATTGACCAAAACTGTTTAGGGTTAAAAAGAAAACTAATAATTTATGATCTAATAGGTCAAAGTCATGGTATGTCTGCGAATATAATGGTTTCAGTATATTCCTTGATGTCACAAAGAACAGAGGTTGAGATCATTGAAGCCATTGGTCAGTAATCTCTGAATGAACTATTTCCAGATAGTGGCTGCTTGGAGGACTATTAAACAGATGTGGCATATAATGGTGTTACATTATTTTTGCCTGATACTGGCATGTACAGGCATAAAACTTGATAGGATGTATTAAAATTTTATGAAGTTTTGTAAAGTAATAAATTGGAAGAATATATCTTAGCACATAGCACACAAGGTTCTCTTGTTTCCAAGTTTTAATTAAATATGTTTACTGGTCCTTGGTATTTTACAAGATAAGTTCTGCAGAATATTGCCAGCATAACAAATAGTGAATCTTTAAAAAGAAAAAAAAAAAGTTTTCACCTTGCTTTTTCTGAGTTCAGTTCCACAGAGTACTGGCAGTAAATAATATTCACAATGGTGTTTACATATTTTCAGTATGAGATATCTTCAGCTTGGTGTTTGTACAAACACCAGTATAACTCACAGTATATCATGTTTTCCTTTTTTGTTTATATTAGTTCCATTGTATGAAAGAATATCATATTCTCCTTGGTGTTTATATATGTTACACTGTATGCTACCAGCAGCTGAAAGAATATCATATTCTCCTTGGTGTTTATATATGTTACACTGTATACTACCAGCAGCTGAAAGAATATCATGTTCTCCTTGGTGTTTATATATGTTACCCTGTATACTACCAGCAGCTGAAAGAATATCATATTCTATTTGGTGTTTATATATGCTACACTGTATACTACCTGCAGCTGAAAGAATATCATATTCTCCTTGGTGTTTATATATGCTACACTGTATACTACCTGCAGCTGAAAGTATATCATGTTCTCCTTGGTGTTTATATATGTTACACTGTATACTACCAGCAGCTGAAAGAATATCATATTCTCCTTGGTGTTTATATATGTTACCCTGTATACTACCAGCAGCTGAAAGAATATCATATTCTCCTTGGTGTTTATATATGCTACACTGTATACTACCAGCAGCTGAAAGTATATCATGTTCTCCTTGGTGTTTATATATGTTACCCTGTATACTACCAGCAGCTCCTTGAGTTTCACTATATACTGCCACCAGCTGAAAGTATATCATGTTCTCCTTGGTGTTTATATGAGCGAGTTCCACTATATACTGCCACCAGCTGAAAGTATATCATGTTCTCCTTGATGTTTATATGGTGAGTTTCGTTGTATAATGTCAGCAGCTCAGAGCATATATGTTCTCTTTGGTGTTGATACCAGACAAGTTCCACAGTATGCTTCCAGCAACTGAGTTTATATCATGTTCTCCTCTGCATGAGTTCCACACTATACTCAGTCTTTAAGACTATTCGTGTGTTCACTTGAAGAGAGCATAAAATATGATAATTAAATTTTCCATCTTCACTATGCAACAATAAATCATACATTTGCAATTTCAAACTTTTCTTTCACATTAAAATTGTAACAAATTTGCAAATTTGTGTAAACATTATAAACATCTGTTTTTGCAGACATGCCCGAGGTCGTGAGGAGTGGGAGAGTGCAGCACTGCAGAATGCAAATACCAAATGTAATGGTCTGCTTCCCCTCTGGGGGCCCCAGGTCCAGGAATCTGCCTTTGCTACCTGCTTGGCCAGGTGTGTAATGTCTGTCTTCATATTGTGTACCAATACTAATAGCCTACTTTCTTTCCAGGGGACCCAGGTCCAAGAATTGGCTTTGGCACCCCTGTCTATGTCCTTTATGCCAACATGTTCAGATTTGTGCAGTTACATATAACAGTCTGCTTGATTTATGGGGTTAGGTAGATTTGAAGTGATTTCTCAAGGATTTTTTTTTGTGAGAATGTATATTTTCAGTTTTTAAGGGGGGGGGGAGCAGTTCAATATTGAAAACAATATTATTGAATAATAATAATGAGGACTTTATGTAGTGCCTATTCTTTAGATGCTCTAAGCACTTTACAATATCTATAAAGATATGCTTACAAAAACAAAACAAACACTGTGAAATTAGAAAACTCAAAAACATGCTGAAAATATTTAAGGTATAAAACATTATTAGGTCTTTAAGTTTGTTCTTGCAGTCGAAAAAGGTAAGTTTTAAGAGCATTCTTGAAAGGGATATTTGAATAGACCACTTATAGTATGTTGCAACAAATGTTAAGTGAGAAGTAACTAAAAATGTATAATCTTACAGACTGGCAATGTTCATGTATTATGATAAATGATGATAGCAATAAATTGTATGCAATAGAACAGCAGTAGAAAATACCAAAAATGACATGTCCACCATTGTATATCTCTGCAGTGTGCAGTTGGTACAGGGCTTTTAGGAATTGGATGATAAAAACATATCATTAGTCATGATGGTTGATATAGAAAGGAAGAGATTACATAAGATTAATAAAAGTTTTATTTATGCTCACAGCAAATTGATTGTGCACAATTTGCACGTTATTTTTGTAATGAGGGATTCATAGTCTTCGATCCTGCAGAAAGCACTCGTTGGGAACATGTGTCTATTGGTTTTTGTTGTATTCCAACATTTAGTCTTATTTCTCTGTGATGGCCATGGGATCAGGAATTAGTTTAGTACCTTCCTAACAAGGCCTATACTATTGTCTTTCTCCTGCTTTCCTATCAGTCTCATATGCTAACACAGAATGAAGATGTCTGTCTCTCTCCTGGTTCCTATCAGTCTCGTATGCTAACACAGAATGAAGATGTCTGTCTCTCTTCTGTTTTCCTATCAGTCTCGTATGCTAACACAGAAGGAAGATGTCTCTGTCTCTCCACTTTTTAGGTAATGTACTGAAGAAAACCAATTCATTATTTTTGCAGTAAAGAATTAAGCTCAAAGTTAATGTTAATTCAAATTTCATTTTTACAAAGTCTTTTTTTTTTTAAATGACCTTTTCTTATTCTTTATTTATGTCTCACCAGTTTTATGTGATTGTTATATTACCAAGAAATTTCACATTAAGATTTTTAAAAATCTTTTTCCTAGACACAATACCTACTTACAAGAGTGCACCGGATTGAGGGACCCCAGTTATCCCTTCACAATTCAAGACATCAAGATGTTACTGTGGCGGTTCTGTGAGGAGAAGTCATTCAGCGATGAGAGTGGGGGCGGGGGACGGCAGAGTAACATGCATTTGCTGCCCTTCATGATGCACATGGCACTCTATGTCATCAACACGTAAGAGACTCATAAAAAACATTTTTAATACACCTATGAAGTATAGAAGTGTTATGTTAACGCCAGCATTGACATCAGCACATATTAAAGTATATACAAACTTGGTGAATTTCAGCCATTCTTTCTTTTTATTCCTCAGCAACAGTTTGTTTTCATAATGCCTATCCCATGTGGGGGGATTAGGCTGTCTTCTGAGTCCTAGGCAACAGTTGGGGTTTCATTATGCCTACCCCCTGGAAGGGAATTAGTGAGCTATCTCTGCATGTAGACAGGTTGTACTGACTGCTCCTGTGGTCTAGTGGTTATATTGTCCACCTCAGATGTGGGAGGTCATGGGTTCAATATAGCCATACCAAAGACTAATAAAAATGGTACTAACAACTGCTTTGCTAGGTACTCGGCATTACGAGGTTCGTGTTAGGACTGGTCGGCCTAGTGTCAGGATAATGTGACTGGGTGGGACATCATGCTACATGTATGTGGCATGATTTCCCAGTGCTAAACATCACTATAAACTGCCACAATGTAAACATCATAGCGATATGACTGAAATTTTTTTAAAGCTTCGTTAAAAATCCTAATCAAACAAACAGAATCTTACCCAAGCAACATTGTTATTTTGTTACCAGTAAGACAAAATGATATGCGATATAACTGAAAAATTGTTCAAGCTATGTTGAAAATCCTAAACACACCCACACATGTACATTCTTGACTAAGTTTTGCATTTGTTTTTTTGCATCCATTACTGTACTATCAGGAATCAAGAAACTTTATTCGGGATTACATCTTGACAAATATTACACCGATGTGACAAAGTATGCCACTGTGGCCCATTAAATTGATGCTTCACCGATTTTATGTTTTAAATATATTTCTCAAATTTTATTGACTGATTAAATATTGTTTCTTCATTGTGTGGACAATTATTATAGCTTTTGAAATAGATAACAACAACCTGTAAGAGGGACCAACATTTCATTATAAATATCAGTTATATATGGAATTTTTACAACGACCACTAGAGACTGTGAAAGCCTCATAAAGATAAGCAATATAATTAGGCATTATGCATTATGCTCTCATTGATTGAAATGGATACTGAAAAAAGCCAGAAAAAATAAAGATGATGTAGCTTAGTAAAATTATTCTCAGTTCCTTATCGTGTTTGTTTCTTTTACATAATGAGTGTATCTCATAATCTGTTGCAGGTATTTGATCTAATGATTTGTTTTTTGAGAAAAAAGAATATATTGCACTTAATGGTTACAGTGTATACACCTGTATATGTGAAGACAATCTAAGACTTTGGCCATAAAATGTATGACTCTTAGAGGACAGAGCAGCTTCCTGTGTAATATTTACAAAATAATAAAATTTGAAGAAAAACTTGTAACTTCAAAAATTTGAAGAAATTTGGTTAAACTATATGATACTGTAAAATTTATCTATTTTCAGGGTTTTGCAAGGAAATTTATATTTTTATTTTCACTTACATTTGTGTTTTGGGAAGCATAGAATTCATTCTTCACATGGTTTTTAATTCATGATTTGTAAACACTACAAAATGAACAAGCATCTGTCCTCTCGGGCAGTCATATAAATAATTTAATGTGAAACATATTTTTAAGAAGCCGGTGTTGTATGCTTATTATAATGAACTATAGGTAGTCCGTGTTTACACACCCACTCCACCACTCTTTTTATTTCATAGGACCAGGTCCGTAGCCAGAGAAGAGAAGAATCTATCTACTTTCTTGGAGTCTCCTAAAGAAAAGTGGATAGAAAACAGCTTTGAGGTAAATAAATTCATGACAAATGAAATCATGCTGAGAAAAAAAGTTCCTGGTTAAAAAGTGATCATCTAAAATGAATGTGAATAATTATTAGTATTTGTGTAATATTTATTTATTTGTTATTTGTATGCTTGCTTGTGTTTGTTTAGTTGTTTTATTACCCTACTGTAAGGGCAGGTGAGGTTATGGTATCCATTTAGTTTCAACCTATTCTGGCAGAAAGCATCCTGGAACATGAAGGCCTTTGAAGTTTGTAAAAATGGAACTGCTGTGACTAAAACTTTTGCCATCTCAAAACAGAATTTTTAAGCTGTGTAGCTCACCTAGCCATATGGCCACATTAGCTTTTGTATGACCGTTGATGAATCATCAGTTATGATTTGTCCATTCATGCATTTGAGTTACACTGTCTGAAAAACCACATGATAAATTTGTACCTGATTTACAGTGGATATGTGGGTATTATGGCATCAGTGCCTTGTATTTGTGAAGTAGCTGCCAATCCATACATTATAGTCACTGTTACTAATGTCACAAGTCTTTGCTCTTAAAACAAGTAAAGAAAACAGTGAAGTCAACAATCTTTATAAAATTTAACAAATAATTTATTTCCCTAAAATAAAAGTGAAAAATGAGAGAAAAACATTTGTTTTAATGAATTATATCCAGAAGTAATCCAAATATTGAAAAACACAAGTCTTATCAATGAAAAAGTGAATCAAAGTTTAAATCCCAATGAAAATATAAGATGGAAGGTGATGCCATATGCAATAGTCAGCATTGTACTGATGTATCAGCAGTCTCTTGTTGAATCCAAGCAAATATTATTCCAGTTTTTGCATTCTGTATAAATTCTGGTAAATGTCTTGGTCCAGGAATTTGTGTTTCTAGGGAAAACAATCACTTGAATTCAATAATTTGAAGAAAATAAAAATACAGCCCTAAACCGGTCACAACATAAAACAACTTGAGTTCTCAAGTGTTAAGGTATAACTGTATGAATTTTTATCATAACATCAGTTTTAAGACTTAAATGCGAAACAGATTCCCAGATGTGGGTCAAAAGTTTATCCTTCAAAAAAAATGACAACAGTTGAGTGCTCTCATGCCTTCTTGGATCTCTTGTTACATAAAGTATTTTATATAGCACTTAAATGCAAACAACTAAATATATTAATGTTATTTTTGACTCAGACTGAGGGAGTTCTGTACTGGTGTTCCATGGCACTACACATCATGCCACCAGAAAAATGGAAAGATCATCGCCTTCGCTTTTTTGAACAAATTCTGGTTATGGCCCACACCCGAAGTGTCAACCCTATTGGAACAAAAATGTAAGTAAATTTTTGTCTTACACACAGACAGTACAGAATGAATATTGACTGTAAAGATAAATTAAGCTACTTGTATTTAAATAGATTTGTTGTTAGTATTCACGTCCAGATAAAATGTAAATGGTTTTTATGTCTTTGATACATTTGAAAAAAAAATGTATACAAATAAAGCCAGGAATCTGGTTTATTGTTTTATGAGTAGATTATTTAGTACCAAAGCATTTTGAGTAAGTAAATGCCATAGTGGCCACCTCTGGCTAATCCCAGGGTAAATTTTTACCCACATCCTCTCAATCATGCTAACCACTGGACATGACAGGAGCCTGTTAATCAAAATCAAGCAAGCTGTATGTACATTTACATAAGCTATGTGGATATTTATTACTCAATGAACATAAACATTATAATGCTGTAAATTCACTATTTTTGTGGTTGCTGCCATTCACAAATTTAGAAAACTCTCAAAAAGTGATTTTTCAAGGAAAGATTGGAAATCCTGCATCCACAAAATTACATTCCAACAAAAATGTCATTTTTCACAAAACACAAACATTGATACCCAGGAACATTAATAAATCTGCAGTTTTGAAGATTTCTGTATCCATTCTCACATAACACACAGTAAATAGCCAAGACCCATTGGATTGTGTAATAACAGACATGGTTCCACTACTGTATAGCACATTAAAAGTCAGCCTTAATAAATTGTAACAATAGACAGCATGCAGTACAATACAACCTAGACCCATTGAATCATGTAATGTTAAACAAGCTTCCAATACTTTACAAACACATTAAAATACAGTCTGAGCTCTTTGGATAGTGTTAAAAAATTGATGTATATTCCTATTACTTCCAAGGTTATGTCACCACATGATGGAAATAGCCAAGCAATGTTCCAATCATGGATTTACGTACTAACCTCAAGAAATGCAATCAGTTTGGATTTACATAGTAATTACAAATAATTTGATCTTTTTGGATAACAGTAATTACAGATAATTGTATCATATTGGAATTGCCTTCTAATTACAGAGTGCATTCAGTTTGGATTTATATAGTAATTACAAATAATTTGATCTTTTTGGAATTACATAGTACCATAATTACAAATAATTTGATCTTTCTGGATTACATAGTAATTATAAATAATTGTATCAGTTTGGAATTGCCTTCTAATTGCAGAGTGCAATCGGTTTGGATTTACATGGTAATTACAAATAATTTGATCTTTTTTGGAATTACATAGTAATTACAAATAATTGTATCAGTTTGGAATTGCCATCTAATTACAGAGAGTGCAAGAAGTTTGGATTTACATTTCAATTTAGATTAAATACTAACTTTAGGTAGTGCAGTCAGTTTGGATTTAGATTCTCATTACAGAAAATGTATTCATTTTTGGATTTTGATTCTAATTGCAGCCAGTGTAGTCATTTCTGGATTTTATTCTAATTGCAGCCACTGTAATCATTTTGGATTACATTCTCATCACAGACAATGTATTCAGTTTGGGATTTTGATTCTAATTGCAGCTAATGTAATCACTTTAGATTTACATAATCTGCACACCAAATTAATTCAAACTCACAATTTTTTAATTCTTTATTTGAACTGAAAGTTAATACATGTCTTTTTTCCCTATATTTTTTTAGTGTGAGTGATAAGGCTGTGAAGGAGTATTCTGTATACAAACCGTATCTGCTCTTCTTGGGCCTGATCAACACCATCTACAGCAAGGTCCTAAAGGTACATGCTTTTCTGTAAATTTACCATCACTTTGTAAAGTGCTTACATGCCCCACCACACATTGATGATGATGTTGTGGGGTTTCGAAGACTAAATATGTTTGTTTTAAGGTACCAAGCTGATCATTACACTTGACCAAAAAGAACAGCATCATGCAGTGTCTGCATACATAAGCCTTTAGATATTGAATGGAAATTTTAATTTGAATAAAGTAGTAGAAAATATTGGTTTTCTTTTAAGGCATTTAATACACTTTCAAACTAACAAAAGTTGGTTAACTTAAAAAGAAATAATTTCATCGTGGGGTGAACAAGCTTTTCTTTTGATTTTTACCTGAGAATAATTTCATTTATTTATTTCATCGAAGATAATGGATCTGATCAGCTATTTTTTTCTCTTCTGATGTGGCCAAGAAAATATTTTTCTATTTATTGTCACATGCAGAAAAATAGCACTAAACCCCACAACAACACAAGAAAGCCATTTCAATATGAAATGCACTATGTCAGTGTACACTTTTTGTTAACATGTACACTAGTGTTGCACTTCAAAAATAATTTCTTCCATGTTGCTAGTGACTGCTGGTATTGTATTTTATAATGTCTAATTAAACCTAGCCCAAAGTAAAATAATATTTCTTATTTTGTTATAGCCTTTGTCAGTTTTATAAATACAGTAACTATCCAAGTATTTTCTCTGTCTGGCTGTATTTGCAGTGGATTTGCAAAAATATAATCTTACATTATTACTTCAGTTGTTGTAAATAAAAATGTGCCAGTTTAAAATTGAGAATACAGTTTTTTTTCTACATGATTTCAAATAAGGCAGGACTTTTCCCCTTTGGCATTTTTGTATTTTTAGTAATTGGTAGGTTCTTTTATTTTAAATACCTTCTCAAAAACCACAAGACCAAGTTTGGAACTGTCCTGGCATGGTGGACTTTATATAGATGTCGCAGATTCACCATCAAAATACGGCCAACATTACTAATAATAATATTAATCTTTAATTCACTTCTCAAAAATTGGAAAACATATTTGTATACTTTATTGCGAGGTATGTAACAGCACTCTGTCATTCTGTCTTCAAGCAACAGATTATGGCTCAATATTTTAAGTTTTCCATTGTACTTTTTCTCTATATTTTTAAAACCTTTTGATATTTAAGGAATATGTCTGGTATACTTAATTCATCTTTCAAAGCTGTTTTATGAACTACATTGTATTTCTTATCTTCAAGGTCAGGGTTATAGCTCAGAATATTTTTTTTCAATCACGCTTTTTTATTTCCACTATAATTTTATATCTGTTTGAGGTAAAGGGATTTAACTTTGTATACATAAAGGACATTATTAAGTAATTAATTATTAAGGTAAATTGTATTAATTCTTTTCACTGTATTAAGTAATTAATTATTAAGGTAAATTGTATTAATTCTTTTCACTGTATTAAGTAATTAATTATTAAGGTAAATTGTATTAATTCTTTTCACTGTATTAAGTAATTAATTATTAAGGTAAATTGTATTAATTCTTTTCACTGTACTTTCCGTTCTGTTATATAATTTTATACTCATTTGAGATGAACTGATGAAATTTGGTTTAATGCATTATATATTGTCACAAAAAGGTGTAATAGGAGAAGTCAAAGTCAGAGATAAAAGCTTTTTGTTTTTTTAAAGCTTTCAGTCACTTTGCCCGTCTGCTTTTGAACTTAAACTTTAAAGTCTATTACAGATCCATGAATATATGCTTGACATTCTTGTCACTAGAAAGTATTGTAGTGTCAGGGTCTGGGTCATGGGTCAATAGTTCAAAGTTTCCTTCTGATGTACATAAAAAATGGTACATTTACGCCTCACAATTTAATGGCATTTTATGCATCACAGTCATGTTCTCTATATGGTCAAGGTGACCGATCAAGTTTTATTTAACCCATGCATCTTTCCTTGAGATTGAGCAACGCACTATGGAAACTTAATTTCTTTCTTATGTCTGTTACATAACTTTATGGCTTTTACAGCTCTGCCCTAAACATTATTGTTAAATATTATTGAGACCTTTTGTGATCTCATCATGGTAGATGGAGACAGAAATTCACTGAAATTTGCTTGTTTTATAAAGAAACATTACATTTTACAATGTTGTTTGTTTTCAATTATAAACGTTATACTGTGTCAGTATTCTCTATGGCTGCCATGGTAACTTCTTGTACAGGTTTTGTTCTTGCTTTGCTTGCTTAAGAAGATTAACACAAAATTACATCCTCATCTTCAATACGTCTGGAGGGTTGCCATCTTGTAAATCTTTAATTTGCTTCTTTTTTGGAACTGTCTATGACAAAAATGTAGCAGCAATGTTTAAGTTGTGTGATAAAGTTTATTTTAAGTCGGCTACAGAGAGGGGTGGGTGGGTGGAAGGAATACATATTTGAAAGGGGTACAGTTGAACCCCTTATTTCTTTTTATAGAAGTTTTGGGTGGTGTGTTTTCTGTCATCCATTAGTTCATAAGCACAGGTTTTCATTGCTACTCCTAAACTACTTGGTGAATTGCCATGAAACTTTATGCATGCATTGATCTCACGATGTAGCTATTCTAAATGATAGTGATGCCATCACAGTGGCCATCAAAAAATCATGGTAACAATACACCTTGCAAAGTGGTCATATCAAAATAGAATTTGCACTAAAAATTCAGTACGATGTCTATTTGCAGCTAAATGGCCATCTTGAAAAAAACTATTATCCAGAATAAAAATAATATTTTCATGGGGTTTTCTTTTCTGGTTGGTGCAAAATGAAAATGTAACTGATCAGATTTTCAATATCAAAGCAATATTATCACTACTGCTCTAGAATGGGTGGTAATATCAACATGAGGTTTTTACTAAACTACTTTTTCACACCTGATATATTCTCAGACAATATATGGGGCAGTGGTTCATGACCGAAAAATGTTTTGAGGTCCCAAAAGGGTCAGTGTGCATGATCGAAAAAAGTGAAGCTGTCCAGTTGAGAAAAAGATGTGATTTTCTTCATATAATTAAATCTGAATAAAAGAAAATAACGTGTTTGTTTTCTTCAAAGCATTTGATGCACCATACACATACATGCAGACATTTGCATAAATTAAAACCAAGCTGACATTAAATGAAAACGCACCAAGTGTATGTCTTTAAAATCCATTGTATGGCAAAATATAGGCTTAATTAGATGGCATTCTTTGCTTCTTTTAATAGTTTAATAAGGAGTTTAAAGGTCAGGTGTCATTAGTGTTCATTACTGCACTAACTAAAGACTGGATGGTACATTTGTTCAAACTTCTTTCAGTGAATCCTGGTCAGAACTGAGTTGACCTGATGCCCTTTACATCAGCATTGTCAGAACTGTATTTGATGCAGTCTGACCATGAGATATGCTTGTCTCTTTAGAAAAATGAATATACATTTGGCAATGACTATTTCATTGGGGGAAGGGGGGAGAAGGATTGGATGCAATATTTCCAAGTTGAATGAAACCATTACAGGTAATTCAGCAGTAATATAATACCTGTATCCATTGCAAGTGTTAAAAGTTTTTTTTACAGAACAAATCATCTGTGCAAACATAATTATGTGATTATCATTACTAAAATCTTCCTGAATAGCATGTAGCAAACTTTTTAACAAATTGGGGTGGGGTGTGGGGGTAAAATCTTGTAATCACTTTTTCCCCTTAAAGAAAGGTCATATCAGCATGTTTTTTTTTATTAAACGACTTCTTACCAGCTTCTCTCTTAGGATGTCTAGTTGGTCCACATGAAAATGGTGCTAACCTGATTTCCAAGATGGCTGTTTCAATGGCCATCTTGAAAATTTTCTTATCACTGCTTCCCGAAGCTGGCTGACCATATTAACATTGTGCTTTCACCAGAGACCAGAGATGTCTAGGTGGCACTTAATACAAGTTGTGACAATCTTGTATCGAATATGACCAATATGGCAAACATCTAAAAGAAATGTTCTCATTGTTACTTTCAAAGTGGAAAGTCATATCCACATGAGTGTTAAATCACATGACTTTTTATGATGCCTTGTTGGTCCTAAATGAAAATGATGCCAAGCTGGCATCCAATATGTCCACTACAGTAGCAAATATGAAAATCTTGCAGAAGAAAATCAGATATGGTTTCAACACATAGCAGATAAAAAGAAAAAAAATAGATTTATCTTGAATTCCTTGAAATTTCTCAGACCCAGTAGAAGAGCATCAGTCCCTTTCAGGGACTCTTGTTTTAAATTATGTGAAAATAGCCATCAGCACTTCCAGTCATTTGTCCATTTTGTTGGATTTTCAATTACAGCAGAAATCATACAAAAATATTTATTATTTTCTTCTGCTTGAGAATGAGAGAGCATAATGTTGTATGCTGCACTGAGAGCATTTCGAAGGGAGGGAGGATGGCACTAACCATTGTTAAAATTGAAACAAAGAAATAAATGGTATGCCCATGCATAATTATCATTTATTTACCACTTTTTATGGAGATAAAACCATAATTTGATCTTATATTAATCATTATAAACAGTACTTCAATATTGACAGAAAATCGATCAAGTCTATCAAAAATCCATTATTCAGGTAGATTTCAGCTAAATATTACGTCAGCATGTCATTGCTTCACCTATACCAGTCATTTTGCCAGTGTTCAGAATTAGAATTCGGAGCTGAGTCAGTCATTTTACCGTGGACAGTGTTCAGAATTAGAATTTTGAGTTAAGTCAGATTGACTTGCATTCTGCAACTTCAGAAATAATTAAAATATTCTTTTTTTTAAATTACTGGTCCACAGGAAAATTTCCAGTTTCAGACCACCAGACAAGGGACAATTTTGATAAATGATAGAAGTAGTGTTATCATTGATTTATCTGACTAATTGAATGTGCAGTTTCCCTCATTGATAATTGATTGGTTGCTCAGAAGACTCTGTAAGAGATAGATTCTATAAGAGTAGTAAGTTTTACATCAGAAAACCAAAATTAATCAAGGACTCGATCCTTCTAATTTTGGAAAAGGTAAGCAGATATGGTTGACTCAATATATGAAGGTATCTTTGCATTGGAATTGAATGGTAAAGGCATGGTAAATAGTGTTCTGATAGTAAGAAAGGAATCCTGATAACACCACTCATCTACAATAGTGTATCACCATATTGCTGACAGTTCAAATCACAGCCAGACAAGTGACAGATTTACAACCATCTTTGCACTGAAGAGAAAGGGGTCCTAAAATACCGTATACACACACTTATGAGTCCAACAGCAAGCTGCACAAACCCAGATCTGCAATCACATAATCCACAGGTAGATCTGGTTCTGTGCTGGTAATTAGGAGTAATCATTAGAACAAACAATATAGACCCTGATCTGCTGAAGCATTATGCTATCTTTATTTGCAGTTGGACTTACAAACAAGTATATATGGTAATAAAAGATTTATACATAGCTTGTACCTATACTGTTATGGATTACCTGGCTCGTAGGTAGCAACTGATTGTGGTACAATACTCCCTCGTTATAAGGCATCTTAGTATAAAGTACCTTATTATGGCCCCTTTTAAAATGCAGCTATGGGTATGGATCCTGTTTTATTATTTAACAGTAATGTTTACAAAATACCTCAAGATAAGGTTACCTGGATAATCTGACCACCCAATATATGGCTTCCATGAGATTCACATTTTATTCATGTTATATATATATGGAAGAATACTGTATTTATATCTTTAGCAGCCCATCAAAATGCCTGCCTGTTCTTCTAAAAACATAGATACCACTATCTTCACAAAGATGCTACGGTCATTAGCTCTACTGGTTATAGACCAGAAGGACTTATAGGATTGCCTGCTGCCTGTCATCTATCATCTGTTAGCCTAAGTTTGTTATAACTAATTTGCCAAAACGCCTAGGTGGATTGATTTCAATCTTTACACACACACACACACACATCCCAAAGTGTTGCTTGTCCAGAATGTAAATGGTGCTGTGTGTGGACGTAAAATATCTTGCATATTACAAAATCATGTTAACACTACCTCTCCTGAATGGATGGTCATGTCAGCATGACATTTTTTATTAAAAGACTTCTCATGATGTCTGCTTGGTTCATATTGCTGCCATGGTAGCCATCTTGGAACTCTTATTACTACTTCTCATTGGTGGATGGTCCTATTGATATTGCTATTTTTTAATAAAAGACTTTTTGATCTTCCTAAATGTAAATTGTGCTAATTTGACCTCCAATATGGCCACCATGATTGCCATTTTAAAAGTTATCAGTTACTTCTGCTAGGTGGATGGACATATTCACATGTGATTTTCATGAAAATATTTCATATGATGTCTATTTGCTTCTGATTACATTTGGTGCTAATCTGACATCCAGTTTGACCAGCATGGCTGCTATCTTATGATCACTATTCTTATAAGTGTCTAGCTTGTATGGCACTTAAGCACATTAGTGAATATATGATACCAACTAAAGATACAGTTTGAAATAGGTCAAAAATCAGTTGCAAAATATTTGTTTCTGCGCAATAACTTGAGTTGTCCACTAACTTCAGTTACTAGACCTTGTGCGTGGCTTGCACTTAAGGTAAGAATGAACCCAATCATTTTTAGGATCAGAAGGTCATAGGTTATGGTGATTTGGGGTAAGAATGAACCCAGTTGCTTTTAGGATCAGAAGGTCATTGGTTATGGTGATTTGGGGTAAGAATGAACCCAGTCACTTTTAGGATCAGAAGGTCATAGGTTATGATTTGGGGTAAGAATGAACCCAGTCACTTTTAGGATCAGAAGGTCATTGTTTATGGTGATTTGGGGTAAGAATGAACCCAGTCACTTTTGGGATCAGAAGGTCATGGTCACTGGCTGGGAAACGAAAACTGGTTTCTACATAATAACAGTTCTATTTTATATTACATATGTACTGGTTTAAAAGTTTAGTCCAACTGGATAGACCCAGATCTGCCATTGCATAATGTGCCAGCAGATATGAGTATGTGCAGTTTAGGTTGTTAGTACTAATCAGTATAGACCCTGATCTGCAGGCACATCATACTAAGAAAGATCAGGATCTTTGTTGTTTGCAGTTTGACTCAACTTATAAGCAAGTACATATGGTACATGTACCAATCTTTACAAATGGCTTGCGAACCACTCCAGTGGCCTAGTGGCTAGAGCATCCATCGCAGAAGCGGGAGGTCATGGGTTTGATCACCAGCTGAGTCATACCAATGACTTACAAAAATGGTACTAACAGTTGTCGTGCTTGGTGTTCAGCATTAAGAGGTTAGTGTTAGGACTGGTCGACCTGGTGTCAGGATAATGTGACTGGGTGGGACATCATGCTACATGTCTGCAGCATGATATCCCAGTGTTAGACATCACTATAAACTGCCTCACTGCAGACATCGTAGCAATATGACTGAAAATTGTTAAAGCTGCATTAAAAATCCTAATCACGCGCACACACACACACAGATGGGAAAAGGAAAAAAGCTTGTTGATTTTGGGGTGAGATGGTTAAAGGCCAAAATCATTGACTAAAGACAAAAAAATGGCACATTGGAATTATGTGTGAATGGCTTAGATTGAGGTAAAGAAGTGTATTGATTTGGGAGTCAAAATGTCAAATGTCAGGATCAGAAAGAAGAAATTTGTTTCTGCTATTTAAAAACAAAACCTTTCTGCTATAAAAAAAAAAAATTAAGGTATCTACACAGGAAATTAAACACAGTTTGGGAATATAATGTGCTATTCACATTAGTCATTTTTGGGAAGAAATCTTAGCAGTTATGTCATCAAAGAATGAGATTGTGACAATATTCAAAATGTATCATCGTGCTTATCAATAACTCCATAGATATGTAATTACCAATTTTGCGTAACAAATTACAAAAGATGTATCTTTGTACAGAGTAGTTATTGCTGGGTCTGTGATGGTCACTCTACTACTTATTTCTTACATCATGTGACTGCTGCAGTGGTCTAGTGGTTAGAGTGTCCGCTTTCAATGCAGGAGGTCTTGGGTTAGATTTCCGACCGAGTCATAAAAGAGTCTTTAAAAAATGGTACTAACAGCTGCTTTATTTGGCACTCTGCATTAGGAGGTTAGTTTTCGGACTGATCAGCCTGGTGTCAGGATAATGTGACTGGGTGGGACATCATGCTACATGTCTGCGGCATGATGCCCTCGAGATCACTATAAACTGACACATTGTAGACATCATAGCGATATGACTGAAAAATCGTTAAAGCTACATTAAAAATCCAAATCTCACACTCTTACATCATGTGATGTACCATCAGAGCAGGGCTGATGTTCACTCTGCTACTTACTTCTTACATCATGTGATGTACCATCAGAGCAGTGCTGACGTCCACTCTACTACTTATTTCTTACATCATGTGATGTACCATCAGAGCAGTGCTGACGTTCACTCTACTACTTATTTCTTACATCATGTGATGTACTATCAGAGCAGTCCTGACGTTCACTCTACTACTTATTTCTTACATCATGTGATGTACCATCAGAGCAGTTCTGACGTTCACTCTACTACTTATTTCTTACATCATGTGATGTACCATCAGAGCAGTGCTGACGTTTACTACTTATTTCTTACATCATGTTATATACCATCGGAGCAGTGCTGACATTTCACTCAACTACTTATTTCTTACATCATGTGATGTACCATCAGAGCAGGGCTGACGTTCACTCTACTACTTATTTCTTACATCATGTGATGTACCATCAGAGCAGTGCTGACATTTCACTCTACTACTTATTTCTTACATCATGTTTTATACCATCAGAGCAGTGCTGACATTTCACTCAACTACTTATTTCTTACATCATGTGATGTACCATCAGAGCAGGGCTGACGTTCACTCTACTACTTTTTTCTTACATCATGTGATGTACCATCAGAGCAGGGCTGACATTTCACTCTACTACTTATTTCTTACATCATGTGATGTACCATCAGAGCAGTGCTGACATTTCACTCTACTACTTATTTCTTACATCATATTATATACCATCAGAGCAGGGCTAATGTTCACTCTACTACTTATTTCTTGTGAGCAACAAACCCGATCTTACATGATGTGCCATCACATTGAAGTCTGTGATGTTCATTTTAAAAATGGCAGTGCCCTAGGTGGCTTAGAGATACAAGGCACTTGACTGTACAGATCACTGACATGTCACCTCAGTCAACAAGGGTTCTTGTGGGCTCTGCCAATGTGGGTATGTGAAAAAGCTTGTCAGTAGCTACCAGTTGGTCAGTGGTTCTCTCCTGGGGTTTTCCCAGGTTCTTCCTCTACCAGATATAGTGGTGTGCTGAAAAATAGCCATGATAGCTAAATTGGTAGAGCATCAGACTTTTAGTCAGGGAGTCACAGGTTAAATTCCCAACCAGGCCAGCATGTATTCACTGCTTCTTTCTGTGAAAGGCACTTTGCTCCCAATAAATTGGCATGTTGTATCCAGTAGTTTTGAAAAGCAACATCATTCACCTCTGTCTGTGTGGGTTCAAGTCTCAGATTCAATCAATGTGGGTATGTGAGAAAGCTTGCCAGTAGCTTATTGATGATCGATGGTTCTTTCGGGGTGTTTCCCAGGTTCTTCCTTCACCATTAATACTGGCCACCATGTATAGCCTATCATGTGCTGAAAAATGGCGTTAAACACTACTACTACAACAACAACAACAACATCATTCTATTACTAATTTCCTGTGAAAAACAGATCCAGACCTACCATTATATCATATACTATCAGATAGAGTGTTTGGTGCTCATTACAATATCAGATAGAGTGTTTGGTGCTCATTACAATATCAGATAGAGTGTTTGGTGCTCATTACAATACTTATTTGTTTGGGAGTTTAAACTCAGATCTACCTTGATGTGAATTACCGCAAGATCTGGATCCATGATGTTCTGTCCAATACTTATTTTTTAGTGTATAGCATAAACCACATCAACCATCACATCATGTATTTTAAAATTGTTAGGTCTCTGATGTTCATTTGGCTTTTATCATGCAAACAGCAGCAACCCAGATCTGATGTAGTGTATTATGGTGAATCAAGGTTTATGGTGTATGATGGTGAATCAAGGTTTATGGTGTATTGTATGATGGTGAATCAAGGTTTATGGTGTATTGTATGATAGTGAATCAGGGTTTATGGTGTATGATGGTGAATCAGGGTTTATGGTGTATGATGGTAAATCAAGGTTTATGGTATATTGTATGATAGTGAATCAGGGTTTATGGTGCATTGTATGATAGTGAATCAGGGTTTATGGGGTATGATGGTGAATCAGGGTTTATGGTGTATTGTATGATAGTGAATCAGGGTTTATGGTGTATGATGGTGAATCAAGGTTTATGGTGTATGATGGTGAATCAAGGTTTATGGTATATTGTATGATAGTGAATCTGGGTTTATGGTGTATTGTATGATAGTGAATTAGGGTTTATGGTGTATGATGGTAAATCAAGGTTTATGGTATATTGTATGATAGTGAATCAGGGTTTATGGTGTATTGTATGTTAGTGAATCAGGGTTTATGGTGTATGATGGTGAATCAAGGTTTATGTTGTATTGTATGATAGTGAATCAGGGTTTGTGGTGTATGATGGTAAATCAAGGTTTATGGTATATTGTATGATGGTGAATCAGGGTTTATGGTGTATTGTATGATAGTGAATCAGGGTTTATGGTGTATGATGGTGAATCAAGGTTTATGTTGTATTGTATTATAGTGAATCAGGGTTTATGGTGTATGATGGTGAATCAAGGTTTATGGTGTATGATGGTAAATCAAGGTTTATGGTATATTGTATGATGGTGAATCAAGGTTTATGTTGTATTGTATGATAGTGAATCAGGGTTTATGGTGTATGATGGTAAATCAAGGTTTATGGTGTATTGTATGATGGTGAATCAGGGTTTATGGTGTATTGTATGATAGTGAATCAGGGTTTATGGTGTATGATGGTGAATCAAGGTTTATGGTGTATGATGGTGAATCAAGGTTTATGGTGTATTGTATGATGGTGAATCAGGGTTTATGGTGTATTGTATGATAGTGAATTAGGGTTTATGATGTATGATGGTGAATCAAGGTTTATGGTGTATGATGGTGAATCAAGGTTTATGGTGTATTGTATGATGGTGAATCAGGGTTTGTGGTGTATTGTATGATAGTGAATCGGGGTTTATGGTGTATGATGGTGAATCAAGGTTTATGGTGTATGATGGTGAATCAAGGTTTATGGTGTATTGTATGATGGTGAATCAGGGTTTATGGTGTATGATGGTGAATCAGGGTTTTTTGGTGTCCATTAAACTTGTGATTTCAACAGAAACAGCATTGACATTATTTTTGTGGTGGATTAGAGTCTATGATATTTTGAGTAGAGATAACAAGCTTTTCAAGATAGCCACCACCATAAATATTGAGAGTTATTTTGTTAAGAATCAGCTCAACACAACGAAAACAACATGTCAGAATGACTTTGCATTTAAGAGGAGTAGTGAAAACAAGATTTTTAAGATGTTTATATATTGTTGATCAGTTTGGTGCACACTATATGTATCAGTGTAGTAAAACATAAATCAACCTAATATCTCCTTCGATGATTTGTGTTGTGTCAGATTAGTGCATGCTATGTATTGTTTCAACTTGAATCTGTAGCACGCATTGACCTTTGATAAAATTGCTCTGAACACCTTTTTCTAATTTATAAAAAAAAAAAATTTGATCACTTGTCACTTGAAGCAAATGGATTAAAGTTTTATATTTGAGGAAAATTAGATGAACAGTATCTGAGTCATTGTAACACAAGATTAGTCCGTTTTTGTCAGATTTATATGAGGGGTCGGTATACATGTACCTTCATTATGTAACATTATATAACTAAAAGTCGGCAACAAGACAGTATTATCCCTTCACTTTTTAAAATTGTCACTACCACTACACATACTTGTATACAATGTGTAAATTGATCAGTGTAGTTACAGATTACTCAAAATTTGTGTTAAATATGCAAAAATATTATGTATCATCTTTTCAAGCCGTGCATTTGTATTTTCATTAAATTCCTTTTCTTAGAAAAATTCCTCTTTTTGAAATGAAGGGTTGAATTTCCCGCAAATTTAAATTTTAGAGGAAAAAAAAACTTGCATATGTTCTACACTCCATCCTTAATTCTGCAGTCGAGTACATAACCAGATTCAAAAAATATAATGCACTTCTGCAGACCACCCATTATTTTCCAAAGTCGAAATTATTAATTCTCAACAGTACAGGGGGAATGGTACAACGTTACTAAGGTCCAATGAATTTATATACAGGCAGAATAATAAATCACCACCTTTTCAAGTTTTGTTTTTAATTACTTTACTGAATAATCTTTCTGAATATGCTAATACTAGGTCTGATTGCATGGATACAGATGTATAATCGTTCAACTGCCTTTGCTTTTATCTTTTTTAAAATTAGCCCTCGTACATTTGAAAAATATATTTTAAATCATTACCTGAATTTGTGTTCAACTATTAAGAGCAACCATTTTTCTCTCCACTATGAACAAAATGTATTTGTTACAATGCTAGACAGTGTGAAATAGGATTCTGATCTGGTCTGTTCATTTGTCAGATTTCCTTGAAATCATATGAAAGACTCCTACATTTGTCATTGATGTTTACCTTGATATACATTCTGCAAATATTTAAAATTTCAACAATTTTTTGCTCAGTTCCTACACAGATTTATCACAGGTATATCTAAGGACCAGATAAATTCTGTCAATGCGAGAGAATCACAATTTGTATGAGGTGTTGGTTAATGTGTGGCGGGATGGCAAAAATGCAAGAGCATTAGTGTTGACAGAGGTATTGTCATTATCTTGTACAGTGTTAAGATTGCTGTAAGTCTTGTCGCACATCTATCACATTCTGATCTGTGTGATCCCCTTCAGCCTGGATTTACACACAGGCAATCCCACTAATCCCTGTGTCATCACAGTGGGCATACATCCCTGCTTGTCTCCCTTGCTGTAAGAGCTTATCTACTGCGTTCACAGGTGTAAATCATTAGCAGATGCTCAATCAGTAAGGCTAACTCACACACTGTAAATGGCTGAGATTTGGGGATCAGGAATTGTAAATCACTCATCACAGTGAAGGTTGTGACAGTAGTTACACAGCTATTCCACTTCCCACTGTTACTCTACAACATTCTAATTTGACTTCATTCATAATTGTGCATCAGACAGATACTGTAGACATAAATCATTATATGTGCACATTTTCATATTTATTGTGAAAGGTTGTACGATCATGTGTCTGTCAATCCATTACAATGAAATGTGGAATGCTTACTAAATATGACCTGATAGGTTATCAAATCATTACAATATTGGTTCCATTGTACATTTTACTGGACAAAATCTTACTAGCACAATTCAGCAACACCACTGAAGATGGGAAATAAAATATGGCATGCATTTATATGGTCTGATTAGATTTTCATGACATTGTGACAACTTTTTCAAATTATTTCTTTATTTTGTTTACTTAATTGGTGATTAGTTGTTTTAATGAATACAGATCATCTTTTCTGGTTGCAGAATTTAAGCTTCCTAGACCCAGTGGTTACTTTAGATTTTAAGGGGGGATGGGACAAAGATGTAGTGGTCATCTATTAAGTTTTTACGAATGTAGGCCAGAATATATTTAGAGATGAAATCCAGAGGGGTGAAAGCATCACCCTCTTTTGCTTAGTGCCCTTTGGTAATTAATGGGTGTCAGTGTTACCATATATTTGCAGAGCTGAAGCCATCTGTATGCTACCTGAATTGATTGAACTGTTTCAGTCTAAGACTTAAATACAGACACATTCATTATCACACTAATAATAAATTAAAAAATTCACCTTGGTGTCACAGAATGACATTAATTGTCATGTTGAGTAAGGTGATTCTGCTTTCAAAAACAAATTCCTATTTATTCTTGTTTCTTTCTTCTTTGTTTTTCAAATCAGTATTACTGTGCACCTATCTGTCCTGCGATAATTTTTGGATCTTCAGGGGTGGCAGTACTTAAAATGGTTTCTTTGTCATTGTTTGTTTAATTATCTTTGCAGTTTAATTAGCACCTTACCTTAAAAACTTGTATGTATCAGTATACATTTCATATTATCTACTTCTTTGAAACTTGAGGGATATTGTGGTGAAGTCCATATGTACAGTTGGTCATATGTAACTGACATTGATCCAGGGTTCATCTCTGTCCCCAAGGAATTCACTGCCTGAGAAATAAGCTGGAATGTTGTGAAATTTCTGTTATATAATTGCATATATATGTACTGTGCATACAAAGATATAATTCTAGTGTTGGTTCAGTTTGTGTTTCCAATGGGGAGTGAGGGATATGCTCACCATAAGGCACAGCTTGTCATCATACATCCTCCATTATTTTATCTGTTACCAGTTTATTTCCTGCTCAGCAGCTTAAGTTGTCCTCCATCAACAGTTATCACACAGTGTTGGTGTCTTGCACATAGGGTTATCAACTGTGAATTTTATGATCATTAGTAATTTCCATACTTCATAATTGCAGCATTAGCGCACCGACTTCATCAGTGACTAATGTTGATCATGTAACCATTAATGGCTAAACAAGAATGAGGGGCTTGAATTACCACCCATCTTCATCAGTCTTCTTATATCATGTGACCATTATCAGTCACATGATCAACATTAGTTGCTGATGAAGGCAGTGTGATATTACCAAAACTGTTGACTTCGGAATTATCCAGAGCAGGGAAACAACCTTTTAAATTCTTTTAATTTTATTGTCTTTGTTTAGTGGTCATGGTCAGTGTATATTATTGAAAATGGTTTCTGCCCATTAATTTGTTCTCCACCACCCCACCACCCGATGGTCATGAAACTTTTTGGTTGCCTTGCAATTGGGCTAAGGAAGAAACTTAGAAATTTGGTAGAGGTCAAAATCACTATAACTGGCTTGTTCTTGGAATAAGGAGGAACTGTTTATTGCAGGATCAATAGTCAAGGTTATTTTAACAGTAAAATTATACATCATAGCATTAGTTCTACATTACTTACCTAAATCAAACTTTGTGGATGGCTTACACTTTGGGTATGGAAAATGAAGGGGGGGGGGCCTTAGGGTAAAGGTCAGAGAGGACTATTAAACACAGGGTGGGCATATGAAATACCATTTACTGTATTTTAAATTGAATTATGTAAGTTGTGTGGGTGCAGATTATTTATCAATATTACATTGGCTCACCAAGAGATTATTCACCCATAGTGAGATCCGTATTCATTAAAGTCCTTCCTGTTGAAAATCGTTTTTGTTCACACCATTGTTGAGACACTATGGTTCTAATTGTACAGATACTACAATGACTTGCAGCAAAGGAAAGGTCAACATTATGAGTACCTAGCTTTTCTATCTTGTGTGTCAATGAAACATGGCCAAATCCCTTCTTTTTGTTCCCTGATGATCCAGTGTTAACAGATTTAAAAAATGTGATAAGCTCAGAGATGTACACGATTTATCAATGCAGTACATGTTTATTTTGAAATTTATATTCCCACATTGACCCTGAGTGCCCTTAGACAACCAACCTTAGGCTTCCTTGACACTGATATATCTGTGTTTTAATGGCTTACTTATTGATCAGAATTGTATAAAGTGCGTCAAAATAATAGGAGGTATCACAAACAGTGGCAGCAGGAATCAGCTGTAATCTCTTGGTAGACAAAATGGGTTTTAAACAGATTTGGAAGTCACGCCATTTCCTCGGCTAGGTTTTTCCTTAAGGATATAATCTCAGTGTTGATTTCACTGAATTTATATTTAAGTAAATGGGACTGTCAAATAATATTGTGATGTTTAGGTTTTAAAATAAAACTATTGTGGATTATTTTTGAACGACAATGTTGGTTCCATGAAATTAATGGCCATGGCTGCAGAGCAAGTTCTACCTAGAAATTCTCCAAGCTTCATTTGGAACAAGATGAAAATGTTAATAAAGAACAGAAACTTGTACAGTTTTTTTTTTCTTTGTTATTACCTGGCTAAAAACAGTGTTACTGTGTTGTATATAATTTTCACGATGGTTTAGGAACATGTAGTGGTCAGAAGCCACCTCCCTTTCACTATGTGGTCTGACATCAGAGTTCTATTTATTACATAGTGTGATAGGGGAACCTTCTTGTTTTTTTTGTTTTTTAACCAATTATAAAATATAAAAATCTTTTTCTCCATTTAGGTTCATATAACATTTTGGCCATTGTCTCTACATCCATACTCTATTTCAGCATGCATTTTTTAATTTGAAACTGATTAAGAAAGTTGACAGAGTGTTGTAGTAATGTTTTTCCATCCATCCATCCATTGCCATTTTGGTTTCATCATTTTGAGGAGTTACGGCCCTTGTTGCCTATCATCCTAGCATTTGTTCTTGCAACCATATTATGCAAGCAGCTCTATATCAATGATTTCTGGCACTTTATGACATCATTTACATGAAGTATACCACCATATTTTCCCATTTTCTAAATAGGTTTTTTCAGCATTACTTAACCAGGGTTTGTTGGATTTGCTCTGCTTTCACTTAAAACATATGGAAAGCTGTGGCATATTTCACCAAAGAGTGTACAATCCTTTGCAATACATCCATCATTATTTGAAATACTTTCACTTGATACAGATACAAAGAAAGAGCATTTCACACTGAAAAGAATCCAAGACATTAACATTAAAGATATAGATATTAAAAAATACAGTTGAATTTATCTTGAAAGACCACCCCTTCTGCCAACAAAGTAGAATCTCGCAAGCCAAGTGGTATCATAACAAACCACTATAAATCCAGAAATCTGTGCATTGAAGAAATGGTCTTTCAAGACCGGTGATCTCATGTAGCAGTATTCTTTCAAGAGTTTTTGTGGTATTTTGTTTCAAATTCCAACATGAATTCATTTTTTATCTCTACTGATTACATGGGAGTAAATCTTACGCGATCGCTTTTTGTCTATCATTCAGTATCCAGCCCTGTTAGAACAATTTTGTTATTGCTACTCCTAAATTACATCAAGGATTGCCATGTAAAGACAGACACATTTATCCCTTGGTCTACTTGGTTTCAAATGAAAATGGTTATGCCATTTAATATGATAATTTTATATTTAATAAACCCTATCATTGCTACTGATTTCAAATGGATGATTTTTTGAAAGTAAGTTTTTTACTAAATGATTTCTTCATGAAAATGATGCAGAGTTTATTTCCAATATGGCCACCAGCTGCCATGATGACAATCTTGCTATTGCTACTCCCGAATTGAAAGTCTTATCAGCATGGAGTTTGTTCCATAAAACTTCTTACAGTGTCCTATTGTCTTAAGAATTTACTTGAAAATCATAGTGTGAAGTTTGTTCCATAAGACATCTTACAGTGTCCTATTGTCTTAAATAAAAATTTACTTGAAGGTCATATCAGTGTGGAGTTTGCTCCATAAGACGTCGTACAGTGTCCTATTATCTTAAATAAAAATTGAGTATCAATTTGGCAACCACAGTGGCAATCTTAAAAATCTTTGATGGAAATTGTAACAACATAGGTTTTTTACCAAAAGACTTGTTATTACGTCTACTTGCTACTACATGAAAATGGTATTGATCTGTATTGATCTGGTATCCAGTGTGTCAACCATAGTATTCATCTTCAAAATGTTTTCATTGTAACTTCTAAATGGTAGTCATATAACGACAATGGTGCTAATTTGACATCAAATATGAATGACACAATGAACGTATTGAAAATCTTGTCTCAAATTCTGGTGAATCAATGATGGCCCTGGTTTGCCAGGTGGTCTAAGACTCTTGCCTTTATAATCACTCTTATATCTCACCTATGTCTGCATGAGTTCAAGTCTCTGTTTGAGCAACATGATTATATGAGATAGCTAGCCAGTAGATTCATATGGGTCAGTGGTTCCTTCCAGAGTATTTTTTCACTAAATATACTGACAACCACATGTGGACTATATAGTGCTGAAAATCTCATTGAACCACACAAAAAACTAGCTTTGAATGAATGGTTACATCAACATTGGGCTTTCATAAACTCTTCCATAAACATTCTTGTTTTTCCTAAATGAACATTGTGCTGTTCGTAAATACAATATGGCTGTGCCACAGGGGCTAAATGACAGTCTTATTGCTTGAGAATAAGAAAGGTGGTTTCAACACACAACAGAAGAAATGGTCATATCATTAATTCCTGGAAATTCTTTTTGGACAGAAGAGCCCCTTCAATGGGCTTTTGCTAATAACAACAAGTTTGAACTAGATCAACTGACTCATTTAAATCTTTGCAGGTTCTGAGTTGGGATATTTGGTCCAAACTGGAACTGTACATGAGATACATGCAGCCAATGTTTTGCTCAACGTTACTTGTAAAATAATATTGCATCAAAGTTTTGAAAGATTTCGCTCATGTGGAACTGTGATTTATAACAACTGAGTTTTGAGTCCAAGAGCAAGTCATTTGCGCTGAAAGGTTTATGGTGTCAAAACTTATTAATATGATGTTTTTTTGTTTTTATTTTCAAGAAGGTCACAGTTGATGGAGATGGAGGCTGGAGCAAGGCACTGGCTGAGTACATCCGTAATAATGACAAGCCAATCATCGAGGCATTTGATCATGTACTAAACATGTATGAGGAGGAAATGCTGCTATGCGAGTCCATTGCGGAATTTCTTGATGTCATTGGTACATACTGAATCCAACCTTTTTTATTCTCTGCTTTATCAGATTCAGATAATTTGTCAGGCAGTAAAATAGTTATTTAGCAAACAAAACTTTTTAGAGCTAATAAAATCTGGCGCTAAACCAGATTTTTCACACACAGCCATAGTTAGGTGAATTAATTACGTACCCAATGGATCCTGCAGCTATGTAATTTTAAAAACCAACAATAACTATCTTTAACATTGAGATTACCCAACTTCTTGTATGATGGAGTCTTTCATAAGCCATAAGAATTAGTATTTATTGATTCGTTATAAATGTGAAATAGTCAGTCTGCACTCTTACTTTGTGAGTTGATACTTGGCTTAGTTGACATATATGTTAAAATTTCTACTTCCAAAGATTTCTATTTTGACATTAACCTGAGAAAAAAAATTCAAAAATTGTATTATATTAGTTTAAATTAATATTTTAAATAAAAACATTGTTAATTTTGCAAATACTACCTTTGCTTTTATTGCAAATGTATGCAACTAAATTTTGTGTGAAAGAATCAGCTTTTGAACAGTCCACGTATAATGCGGATATTTACAGAGAGTGCCATTTTTTAAATTTTTTTTTTTGCTAACTGTATTTATCGGTGATTTCATTGGCATTTAATTTACGCTTATTGCACAGTCCAGATAATTATCTAGACCAATTAACTTCTCAATGGAGGCCAGTCCAGCTTTATAGTTTGTGAGACCCAGGACATCTAACTGGCAGCGCAGACAGGCCATATGAGTTACCGTAGTGTGCATAATAATTTGGTCATTTGCAGAACAAGGCCCTGAAGGCATGAGGCTCAAGGTAAATGACTTACTCACCTTTACCTAAGGCCAGTCTAGGATGGAATATCAAACATTTGCTTTTTATCACACTATTCAGGTCTTTGATACAAGTGGTATTTACATTTATTATTCAATCTCTTCAGGTCTGCTGGAGGAAGTCCCAGAACCAGACAAGTTTGTAACCGAGCTTCTGACATCTCTGCCTTAGATTGGATTCTAACCTTCAAACCAGACCAACAGCTTATGCTCATGTTATGTCTATATATATTTAGCTTGCAGTTTGCAATGTTCATTAACAAAAACTTTTGTCTTATGGGAAACGTAGCCTTGTTTCATGACTGTTTATCCACAGTATCATAGCAAAGAGGAAATAAAGTTTCCACAGATTGTTTTTAAATATTAAATGAAAATTTGTCTGATGTTTTAAATTAAGAAAAAAAACTATTTGATACTCATTATCTGGACTTTTTAGTTAGACCAATTTGCATTCATAATCAATTTGTGTTTGCTTTAGCAAGTCTCTATCACTTTTCACAATACAGACATAGTTTTACAAATTTCCACCTAATCATTTTACCCTGAATACCACAAGGTGTAAAATACTTTTTTAATATTCCTTTTGTACACTAAATTTTCAAATTTTACACCCACCTGTTGCCCTTCATTCTTGGCACCAACTTTGTTAAAAAGACACATTTGAATAAAGTTATTGTTAATTTATACCACTGAAAACTTTTTTATAAAAACATTCGTGGCTTGTTCATATTCTTTTTTTTTTTTCTCACTAAATTTTCAATTTTACAACCACCTGATGGCTCCATTTCTGTTAAACACACACAATTGGTTGAAATTATTATATTGATACCTCTAAGAATTTTTCTCAGTAAAAGTCTGTGGTCACATACATATAATGGTTTTTTTCAAATGACAATTCATGGAATCTATCCAATCCTATTTTTAGGCAGAAAAATATATAAAATTCCTTGATAAAATATGTGTGGTTGCTATACAAAATTCAGTAAAACAATTATGCTAAGAGAAAATATATGAAGAACAGTGAGACACCTTCTGTCAATAAAATGTTCCGAACTTAATAAAACTTTGGCATCCAAACTTGTCTATTTAATAGTCTTTAATCTCCTTTGTAGAAAAACTGGTTTGTTTCAGAATTTAAAATCAGATAATGTGATCAGTTTTATAACATTTTGCATTGGACTGCATATACATAAAATGTGCTGTCCTTGTAAACCCTAAATGGAATGTCTAATAAGAGCTGCTGTTTCAGTATCTCACATTTAAATTTAGTTAGCTCGGCTAAAAGTGTAAGAAACAAAGTATCAGATTGGTCATAATTATGAAGTAGACAATGTTATCAAATTGGTCAGTATTTTGACAGTGGTCAATATTGTCAAAGGGCGCAATATTATCAAATTGACAATGAAATGCATGTACATGATTGAAACTAATATATATTTTCTCGTCAGCAAGAATAAAAATCATTACAGCTTGGGTGAATAGTTGTTAGTAATGTTACTAATTTCAAGTCTGCATTGTTTGATATATCTGCTTAAGTCATAATACTCTGCAAAACACTTGTGCTGAATTTAGTATTTTGTGAAATCCTTTTTGTTCTATTGTGTAAATGTTGTTTTACAGTATGCTGTACTGTTTAAAAAGAAATTTTAAAAATCACAATGTCAGCTGTAATACTGTACTTTGACTAAACTTTCTTCCTTGGATGTTAAATTTATTTGCTGTTTTTTTTTCTTTATGCATTATATATTTGTTTTATTTGGCAAGTTTTAGTTTTGTCCACTCTAAAATAAAGGCCTTTCACTATGCACTGTGTCTTTGTGTAATTTATTGAATATATTTACTTTGTCACATGTGAACCATCTGTGTTACCTTTACAATGAAACATGGAACTGACTTTCATAACTTGAGAGTAAAATGTTGGTGATAATTCTGAAATTGTACACGTGTCAGACTTAGTGTACAGGTATATCTGGCTGTACATAAAGTGTCGTGTACAAATTAGGTTTTGTATCATTTATAAATATTCCATGATAAAGTATGTCACATCCACCACTGCACTGCCCAGGCAGTGGTGAGTGACATACTTTATCATAGAATATTTAGTTTCTAGTTAGTTTAGGAAAGCTAGTTTCCTTTAGTAACATCTCATAGCTTTCTTAAACCTTAAATTTCTTTGTCAGTGAATCATTTTCACCTCTTAGTTAATGATTGTGGAGACACTAATGAGCAATTTAATGTGAGCTACATGTAGTACTATATTTTGGAGGTGCCCCGAGTGGCGCTGTCCGTTACGGATCAATGCCGTCTCACCTCTGTCTGCTTGGATTCGAGTCCAAGATTCGGCTAATGTAGTTATGTGAGAAAGCTTGCCATTAGCTTCTCGTGGGTCGGTGGTTCTTTCCGGGGGTTTCCCGGGTTCTTCCTCCACCAACAATACTGGCCGTCATGTATAAACTATCGTGTGCTGAAAAATGGCGTTAAACCCCCAAAAAACAAAAAAACAAAATATTTTGGTGTGTATAATTCATACTCAAGTGACCAAATTTTCTATTTTCGGGAGAGATGCGCATTTTCTAGAAGAATAAAACAAAACTATAGGAGTGTACATGCAACTTACTGTTCTTTGGTGGAAATTTAGACATTTTAGTTAAAGGAACAACAATACAGCATTCTAAATGATAATTTATAGGATTTAAGTTAACGAGTTTATATGGATATAAATATTGTATTTATATATAAATTGACTATTGCGTAAACACATGGCAATAGAGTCTCAGGAAAAGCTCATTGTAAGAGAGTAGTTTCTTATAGAGTTTAGAAAAATAACAAATAGCAAATTTTTTGGCATGATGATGACAAAGAGAATTTGATGCAACAGACTGAATTCCATCAAGAAAGCCAATCTTAAAACTGACCTTTTCAGGTCCGAACAAAACGTTAGAAAGATAATATTTTCATTAATTATTCGTTTTTGTTATTTAATTTATCTTTAAAAAGAATAATATATTTGTCATGAATGGGTGTCACATACTGGCAGGAAATACTACAGAAACAGTAAAGCATTAGTTATTGTAAATAATTCAACTGTCGTGTAAGAAATAATTATCAGTGCACTAAATAAAATGTCCAATAATTGGTTCACCATCAAACAAATTTGTCACAGTTTTAAAAGAAATTGTAGCATGTGTTATATGGCAGAACCAGACTGTTTTTTATTATTCTAGAAAACAAAGCCTGGTGCACATTATATACACCAAGACATGGTAATAGAATGACTTGGCATGCTCGGTAGTGATTGATTCCACGGCAAGTTATTTTGGATGTCTTCACGCACAGTGAATAAATGCAACAGGTTTGTATAAATCTCTAACAGTCAATCAGTCAAAAATGACACCGTCAAGTAGCAAACATATGTCAAAATGTCCTATTTGATGTAGCTACTGTGTCCAAACTTGCCTTTTTCATGATCTGTATTCATTGTTGAAAACCCTGATTGCTTGTTAAATTGATGATAAAATAAGATCACATTTATTAAAGATATAAATATACAGAAATTCTATAACTATTTACAGATTGGATGTTGTGACGTCCAGGTAGCTATACTTATGTACTGATTGGATATTTTGATGGCCAGTTCGCTATAATTATTTACGGTATGGATGGTGTGATAGCCAGGTAGCTATAATTGTTTACTGATTTTACGTTGTGATTGCCAGGTGCTGCATTATTTTATTTGCACGGATATTTTTTGGAGTTTTTGCAGAAGGCATTTTTGTGAACTGTGAAAGATTATCATTTTGATATTGTCCTGCCGGTCTAGCCCTTCTTCTGGTGTATAAAGTTTTTTCTACAGCTATTGGGTGACGTTTGAACTATTTAGTCTCAAAGGCGTATTTGAGCAGGTTACTCGTTCATTTTGACGGAGCAATGCTTCGGCTTAGTTCAGCATTTAACCCCAAGTTTGCCTTCTCTCACTTCAGGAGGATTATGCCACTGTCACAGTCTAATTTTGGTCTGTCTTATCAGGCAAGTGCGCATTTCGACAATTTTACAATTCGCGTTCACTTAAAGTAGTTCTATGTATTATGTTAACGGCTTTTGATTAAAAAAAAGTGCACACTGTTCAACATCAACGAAAGATAGGTTTACATAAGGTTCAAAAATGTGCAGAAGAAAGCAGGTTCAAATTGTCGAAACCTATAACTGTTTGTATGCAAATCAGCCAATTACATTTAATTCATGATGACCAAAACCAATATTGATGGTGTCTTGTTCTTGGTGTTTATGGGGACCAATGGATATGACTTATTTTCAACCGTAAACTAACTTTCCATTTACGAATTAGACACCTCGAGAAATAATAAAGAGTTGTGACAGACACGGAGTACTGGTCATATCGGGAGATCTTGTTTCGTTTATACAAACCATTAGTAAGATAAATACAGAAACCTCAATGTTGAGGACCACGAACCATGACACCGACGAACGAAATTAAAGTGTAGTAATATTTTTTTTTAATCCTTTAGTCTTTACACCCAAATATCAACCTTGTACACTCAGAAACCAAACATCATTCCACCATTTGACATACGAGTTCGTCATCGCCAAGAAGAAGGGATATGACTTATAATTATAAATATATGTGTTTCCATATATAAGCATTGCGTTTATCAAAACCTCCCAGAATAATGACGACGAATTTACGAATGAAAAAGTCATCAACTAATCCTCTCATTTCTTATAGTAAATTCAGTGAACTCAATCTCCTGTTTTAACCACACGTTCTTGTATACTGACGGTTCTTGATATAGCGATAAAAAAAAGTGTGGTGTAATAGCAACACCCACTGGTACCATCTCGAGTCAGTTATCTGACTGAACCTTACTTTTTATTGCACACTAGCCTGGTTATCGTAACAAAAACTCACCGATATAGTTGTAGTCTTCCTAAATTTTGATAGAATGTGTTTGACATTCATTCTTATAATTTTAAATCTACAATGTCATTTACATTATTTGTCTCTGTTCGTTATTTTCTTCTAAGACATTCAGGATACAAAAACCTAGATTGAAACTGACCTCAGGCAATTAAAAGCATTTGAACCAAGACACTTCTTCTTTTGAAAGTAATCAGCAACTGTCAATTTATGGATAAAATCTTCAAAATAGTAATTTAACGTGCTTTTGGATCACATTACTCATAGATTTCAAATACTTTTCTTCTGCATCCTTTTACTTCAGCCGAATTCGCGAAACCTGCAGTTACGATTAATGAAAATCCAGCTTATCCAATTAAATAGTTAAAATTATTTTAAAAATTAAGTTGTATAATATTACTGACATCAATCCCTTCTTTGACTAAGGTTCTGTTTTCTGGTATGTATGACGTCATTCTAGAACGAATCCAGTAAAAATGACACTTATGCAAATTGTTCCTTCTTAGATTGTATGTACCGAATTTTATAATCCCTATTATGCATTTTTTTGTGACATTACATGCTTTTTTTTCGTGTATCTATTATATAAACACACATTTGTCCTGGCTGCAAAACAAGAATTCGCAATTTTTCTATGTTGTATTTTTTATACTTTCTTGGGACTTTATTTTCAAAATTTCTTTTAAACTTGCTCATCCCAATACAGTTTTATTTATTTTTTTCATTACTCTATTTTATATTTTTATGTGAAAGTTTCTTTCTATCACTCCCAGCCCAAGACTGGCAATTAAGCTAGTGGATTTTGAATAAGAAATAAGGAGTGTCCGGATCGGCATTCTGAATATTTCAGGAAGATTATAATTTAAGCCTAAAGGGACACCTCTGTTATTCACCTTATTATACTATAAAAGCAATTATTTTAACTGAACGGTCTTTTTGTTGTTATTTTTGTTTGTTTGTTGTTGGGGGGGGGGGGTAAAAAAAGTATTTTAGAGACATTCCCAATATACTTTAGACATCTATCATCAAATTCAAACAGTATGCGCTTGATGTCAAATTTAAATGCAACCAGGATGGGAGTTGTCACTGCGCTTTCAGGAAGTTCCTTCCTGTGAGGTCAGAGTTCATTCCGTATTTATAAAAAAAAATAATATGGAATTCGCCGAAAACGCGAGGTGTAGACATGGTTACTAACTGTCCTAGCAAACTTTAACGACTTTAAATTGAGCACTACACGTAAAATCGATAGGAAATTGAGTTATCTTTTCAGACAAAGCAATTAACACACAATTTGTAACTTTAAAAAGCGACAATTGGACCGACTAATCCTGGATGTACGAATAGTCAACACTCCGACTTCTACAAGGATGAAATACGTTTTAGTTGTCATGAATGAAGATAAATGTTCTACTTACCGGTATCAGGTAGGTAGTAATTGATTTTATTTATCTTAGGGATGAGTGATTCCATGCTTATCTTTAAATAAACGTTTCACAAATGAATACAGTCTGACCTCACATCCTAACACAACTGTCCATATATTCAAAACACGGTGGGAAAGGTCAGAGGGAACTCGGACTATCTTTAGTGATAATCCTTCTTCAGCTTTGAGTGGGGACGAAGGCAAATAATTTATATATTTTGTTCTAAGTTCGTATGTGATCTTGCCGAATTCAGAACAACAATATGTACTCTCTCATCAATCGAGTCCACCTGCCAACTTTATAGACCCTGAGTGGCCGTTGCTTATTGCACAGGTAGATATGGGTGTATGCAGTTAATCAGGCTACAGTAGAACAAAAGGCATAGACAAAGATGTCTCGAGGCATCCTGGGACGGCCGACTTAAGTTATTTACAGACTCGTCGTACAAATTAGTATTAACGGTTTGGTCTAAGAAGCATACCGTTTCCACATGACTGATCATTTAGATCCTGACCTAACTGACCAAAAGTGACCCATATCCCGCTGTCGATATGACAGATGATTGCTTTAATATTCAGAAACCAGTGACCCATATCCCGCTGTCGATATGACAGATGATTGCTTTAATATTCAGAAACCAGTGACCCATATCCTGCTGTTGATATGACAGATGATTGCTTTAATATTCAGAAACCAGTGACCCATATCCCGCTGTCGATATGACAGATGATTGCTTTAATATTCAGAAACCAGTGACCCATATCCCGCTGTCGATATGACAGATGATTGCTTTAATATTCAGAAACCAGTGACCCATATCCCGCTGTCGATATGACAGATGATTGCTTTAATATTCAGAAACCAGTTACCCATATCCCGCTGTCGACATGACAGATGATTGCTTTAATATTCAGAAACCAGTGACCCATATCCCGCTGTCGATATGACAGATGATTGCTTTAATATTCAGAAACCAGTGACCCATATCTCGCTGTCGACATGACAGATGATTGCTTTAATATTCAGAAACCAGTGACCCATATCTCGCTGAAGACATGAGAGAGATTGCCTAAATATTCAGAAGTTAGTAACCCATATCTCACTGTAGACGTGAGAGATAATTGCTTAAATATACAGAAGTTAGTAACCCATGTCTTACTGTAGACCTGAGAGTTGATTGCTTAAATATACAGAAGTTAGTAACCCATGTCTCACTAGACCTGAGAGATGATTGCTTAAATATATAGAAGTTAGTAACTCATGTCTCTCTGTAGACGTGAGAGATGATTGCTTAAATATGCAGAAGTTAGTAACTCATGTCTCACTGTAGACGTGAGAGACGATTGCTTAAATATACATAAGTTAGTAACCCTTGTCTCACTGCAGACGTGAGAGTTGATTGCTTAAACATACAGAAGTTAGTAACCCGTGTCTCACTGTAGACGTGAGAGTTGATTGCTTAAATATACAGAAGTTAGTAACCCGTGTCTCACTGTCGACGTGAGAGACGATTGCTTAAATATACAGAAGTTAGTAACCCATGTCTTACTGTAGACGTGAGAGACGATTGCTTAAATATACAGAAGTTAGTAACCCATGTCTCACTGTAGACGTGAGAGTTGATTGCTTAAATATACAGAAGTTAGTAACCCATGTCTCACTGTAGACGTGAGAGTTGATTGCTTAAATATACAGAAGTTAGTAACCCATGTCTCACTGTAGACGTGAGAGTTGATTGCTTAAATATACAGAATTTAGTAACCCATGTCTCACTAGATCTGAGAGATGATTGCTTAAATATACAGAAGTTAGTAACTCATGTCTCACTGTAGACGTGAGAGATGATTGCTTAAATATATAGAAGTTAGTAACTTATGTCTCACTGTAGACGTGAGAGATGATTGCTTAAATATATAGAAGTTAGTAACTCATGTCTCACTGTAGACGTGAGAGATAATTGTTTAAATATACAGAAGTTAGTAACCCATTTCTCACTAGACGTGAGAGTTGATTGCTTAAATATACAGAAGGTAGTAACCAATGTCTCAATGTAGACATTAGACAGAAACCATTTACAGATTTTACTTCTTGGATGAACATAAATATGGTGCAGACATTCTGAATTTTCATAATGGCAATACATCCGTAAAATTCAAACTAACTTTGTTGAACTTTTAAGGTTGAATTTAAAGCGGAAGATGGTCTAAATTAATTTCAAGTCTTTTCATGTTTGATCGACTATGTACAACATTTGAAATCACTTTTTGCCAAACTGCCAACAACCCAAAATGTTCAAGGCAGACAAGTATCATTTTCATGTATTTTGCTATTTGTAAGGCAGACAAGTATCATTTTCATGTATTTTGCTATTTGTAAGGCAGACAAGTATTATTTTCATGTATTTTGCTATTTGTAAGGCATACAAGTATCATTTTCATGTATTTGCTATTTGTAAGGCAGACAAGTATCATTTTCATGCATTTTGCTATTTGTAAGGCAGACAAGTATCATTTTCATGTATTTTGCTATTTGTAAGGCAGACAAGTATCATTTTCGTGTATTTTGCTATTTGTAAGGCATACAAGTATCATTTTCATGTATTTGCTATTTGTAAGGCAGACAAGTATCATTTTCATGCATTTTGCTATTTGTAAGGCAGACAAGTATCATTTTCATGTATTTTGCTATTTGTAAGGCAGACAAGTATCATTTTCATGTATTTTGCTATTTGTTTCGATTTAATTGTTGTCATTAAAGTTCTGAATATTAAGTTTGGAGTCTGGCTGTGCACAGTTAAAGTGTGAACTATTCATTGACGTCTTCACCGAAAAAATATAATGTACTACATGCGAAAACTTAGAGCACTTCTCTTTATTCCCTTCAAGATTAAGTGGTAAGACCAGTAAATTAAACTTTAACCAAAAATAAGTATAATATTTAACACATTTCAATACACCGGATTAGTCATGTGTATAGAACTAATGTTATGAATAGTGCGTAACTTTAACCGTTGGAATCAATTTTTAATTCAAAGATTCCACATTAAGAGTCATGATTTTTTTAAAAATACACTAAATATAGACTAACAATATTCGTGTGAAAAATGGGAACGCTACCACCTCGCGCTCAGCAAGATAGAATGCTGGGAACCACTACATCCCTAGTGGAGCACGTTTCGGAATGCAATATTTGATTAAAGTGCACCGTAAACGAAATAAGGCAACATAAAAAGGTCATATAGTAATACATAAGTATTTAACAGTTACTCGAAACATAATAACGAGTTGAAACAATCATCAGAATGTCGGTCAATCTAATTCAAAGCCGACATGTGCTCTCATCGAAGGACCGTCTCAAAGCAACGTAATCATTGGAAACAAGGTATAAGTACGCAACATTTTAAATAATTGTACTAAACATAAAGATAAGATAAAACTATGAGACTGGTATAGCAGTATGTAAGGTTTTCATCTCCAATACTGAAGCAAAATGCATACTGAATTCGACCGATTGACGAAAATAAAACATTGCAATGCTTACCATCTGAAAAGAGGCTACTGTCACCAGAATATTCTGTTAAAAATAATATTAATTTTTGGACAAATGGAATACCACATCCGTGTTTTCATGAATCGCGATAAGTTGGCAAATTCTGCGCACAGCCTTGAAAAGATGCAATGTTTATACATCGGGCTATAGAAATGAAATACATTACTTTGGACTATTTCAGTCATCAGTTCAGTCGAGTAATTAGGTCAGGTTTATAGTTAGTTTTACAATATTTAACGTAACAGTGCCATTAAATGACTTGCGATATTAAGTCAACTAAACCAATCTTTTTATAGTAAAGTTTAACATTTTTTTTTTAAAATAAAAAGCTGTATGTGGAAGAAAAACAGCGGTGAATAAGATATAATGTGTTTACAACTTTTTGTTTCTGGGAAACAATGGCTACAGAATTTGAAAATACCCTTCTAGCGGCAAGTTGACACGCTGGGTAGCAGACAATATTGTACGTGTGGGACAACTTGAAAAATTGGAAACTGGGATTATAATGCAAAATTTTAGAAGGTGTACCTTTCCATCTTTTATATAATGTATTTATTTCTATGGTTCTAAAGATATACAGTAGACAGGATTTTCTGGGTTACAGGATCAATACGGTCATGGAGTGGGTCTTCATGTTGACATTAGAAATCACACTAACATATGCGTTTCGAAACGAAATGTGGGGTATTTTTGTACACTTTTTGAATATCACTTTTATATAGAGATATATATACACATGTACTGAAGTGTACCAAAATTGTGCGCCAGAAGCAACTTCAACATACAACTTATGTCCTCCAATTGTGTCACAAGTGTCTGGCAGGTATGCTAAAACTGTCGAACGTTTGCTAGATCTTTGTGCCAAAACTTTGCCACAAGTTTGTCAGAACTGTCTCCTGCAACCTTTCTGCAAACAGCTTTCTGGAAACCTAATTTGCATACGAAAACGTTCACTGCAGGGATGTTGCTATAATTAAACAAAGCTTGCTGCAACGACCGGAAAGATGATGAATTATTCGGCAACGTTGCATGACCGTGACTTCAAATAAATTAATCGTGATGGATTCCACGGAACAATTGGAGGAAGAAATCGGAAACATTTTTCTACAAACCTTTAGAGAAATGGCCTTTGCCCATCTGGTGAAAACTTTCAGTGTAACGACAACAATCGCTTTGCTTTGCGACCAGACAAATGCCCAATATTATTCTAATAACAAAATAAAATATGTTTTATGTGTATATGTTACTCCCGAATGTGTATAGGTTTGTATTTTTGAATCAAAAGAATTTAGATCAAAAATTTAGTTAGAGACTGAAATTTTTAACGGGTTATTTGTTTTTTTTTTTCTTCTAGTGTTTTCTAAAGGGTTGTTCGTCCGATTGTGGGTTTTGTTCCCAGTATCGGAGTTCCTTCCCTTGTTTTTATTTTTTATTTAGTGATCTGTGCCAAAGATCTCCCAAGTCCCGTGTGTGCTATGAATGAATAGTTGGATTTAAAGTGAAACCGGCCACTAGGGTCATATGTTCATTATTTTGCACTGCCATTTATTTACATGGCAGTGATTTAATTTATCCAGGAAGATGGAATGGTGCCAAATCTTCTTGGCGTTTATGCGCACAGAGTGCGCTAATTTAATTTGGTCGTCATATCATACCCCTAAGAAGGAGCTAATGATATGAATGTTAGACCTGGGTGTGTGAGAATAGACCCATTCGTGTGTGCTATATGTGTTTTTGCTATATTATGTGTATGCTATAGGTTTTAATGTAGGGACGGCAGACTGAATTAAATTATATCACAGTTGTCTTAGAATATTTGGACTTATGTTGTCCAGCATTTTGGGGCTAATTTGTTTTACTTTGTTTTGTTTTTGTTTTTTTTATTTATTTTGTCGAGAAAACGGTGTATTACAATATTGAATGGAAAAAAAGATCCTAATGTTTCATGGTCGTGACCATAGTGTGTTGTTTCTCATTATATGTTACTAAGAGAGGCAAAACCAGAGTAAGGAGCCGCATTTTTTGTATTCACTTATGCTTCCCTTATCTGTAAGCTTTATCCATTTCATTCTCGTTTAAGTTATCAAAGTTCAAAAAAAGGGGTTTGTTTTAAATTTAGTCCTTACTTGTTAGTAAGGGTAACTCTTTCTTCTTTTGCTTGTTCTTTTTCTTAGTTCTCGTGTAGTTGCATCTGTTTGTCCATATCCGCCATTTGGAATTTTCTAACGCTCTTCCACAGGCATTTTCACTTCAGGTGGTGGCTTGTGATATAGCTCTGCGGCGTATGTGCGTCATACTTCACCCACGTGGGGGTCCCCTACTCTCCTGTATCCATATACTCTACTTAAAGAGAATTTTTAAAGTCATTGTTTTGTCAATTAGTCTTGCTTAGTAGTTTCCATGGGGTGGGAGATGAAGTGAAGGCTCCAGCCTATGCTTAACGGTACACGCCCCTATGTGGGTGGTAAACCGAAGTCCCCTCCCCATCTCCACCTCCTTTGTATGACGTCGTTCTCTGACATTGTTATTGTAATTCATTCTAATGATCAATTTATTTGGTTGTTTCCATGAGGTGAGAGATGAAGGTCAGACTCCAGCCCGTGCATAAATTGTTACACGCCTCTACGCGGGCGGTAAACCGAAGCCTCTTCCCCATCTCCCCCACCCACCCACCCATCACTAAATGTGAAGAAAATATATTATTTTTTACATTTTAATACCCTGTCCATAGGCTAACATCGTTTTCGTAAAATAAGCTGTTATTTTTTTGCGTTGCGTGTTTATCTAAGTTCCTATCTAGGAATAGAATATTACTTTTATTGCATTTATTATTAATTTTCTTACAAACTTCAGTTATTAGTGTAACGTGCTTATGCTCGAATAAACAGTAACATGGAAAGTGTGAAAATAACAAGCTTGTAAAAACTTAATATTCTAACAGCCAACTTTTACTAAATAGTTCGCTCCAAAACATAATTTATATACCTGTTTTTACGTAAACAAGGAAGGGGTCACATGATCTTCTAGAATCTTTAGAACAAATTTACGTTCAAAAAATCTCGTGCACACCGTATGACCCAACTAAAAATAGAAAGATGTTTACAACAAAGCACCATAATGTCCTTGGAATCAACCAATCGTTTTAAAAGCTTGTTTACAACTCTGAAGCTAGGTTAGAAATGAGGTCAACATCTGGTGTTTATTTGTAAAGTACAGGCCATCTCCCAATGAATGAATCTTAAACTTAAAATGTCAAATTTGAATCTGACAAACAAACAATTAAAATAAAAATAAATGACTTAAACCAAATATACGTAACATTAGTTTGATCCTGTCATTTTTGGTTTTATCACACTGCAGTATATAGTATGTAGCATGGTATTTTGGCTGCATTACGTAAGGGGCATTTCTGGCGTTATTTTAATCATATGTCGTTTAATGGCTTCTTAGCCTGTGAGCCAGGCATCATGTCGAAATTTGAAAATTAAACTTTGTATTTTTAAGGATTTTAGTTTTCCCCAGTTTAACCAAGATCTGCCCCATTTTACTCCCCAGTTGTCTTGTTATATCCTACATTTTACATTTGTGATTTTTTTTATTGCACCTATTTATACATTGTTTTTTATATTTATACATTGTTTTTTATATTTATACTTTGTTTTTTATATTTATACATTGTTTTTTATATTTATACTTTGTTTTTTATATTTATACATTGTTTTTTATATTTATACATTGTTTTTTATATTTATACTTTGTTTTTTATATTTATACATTGTTTTTTATATTTATACTTTGTTTTTTATATTTATACATTGTTTTTTATATTTATACATTGTTTTTTATATTTATACATTGTTTTTTATATTTATACATTGTTTTTTATATTTATACATTGTTTTTTATATTTATACATTGTTTTTTATATTTATACATTGTTTTTTATATTTATACATTGTTTTTTATATTTCCAAAAGCCACAATTCATCGCAGTCTCTATATTTCAGTAAAACGTCTTTAAAATTTTATATATATATATTTCTGGTATGTTCCTCATAGAGAAACCAAACCAGTAAATATACAGGGCTTCCCCGGGTGTATCTGGTTTCGAATTTATATTTTAAAATCTATTTATTATATTTGTACATTTTAAAAGTAATGGACTCGGTAAGCCCAACCACAACCCTCTCCCTCTTTCCATTGCTCTATATAGAGTCTCTTTAATAATATAATGCATTTTATTTCCCCATATAAATATTTTATTTCTTATGTCTAGTGTATTCAAAATTTTATTTTCTATATCAATAAATCAATAAATTTTGTTGTATATTTTATGTTGGAATAGAAGTAAGTTTTGGCCGCTTTGTCCCGCTCCATTATGCATAATTGCGTTAGAACCCAAATATTTGTATTTTCTTTTAATTTTTTTCCAAATTATATACCAGTTGCCTGTAATTCCCTTTGTCTGCATTTTATCCGAAAAAAATCCTAATGATTTTACTCTGTCTTTCATTAGGTGCAGTGGTAAACCAGGATTGTTGCCCCACCAGTTACCTATTTTTAAAATTTGTTTTATCATGGTTGATTATTTTACCCTGAAACTTTACCGAATTTTTCGAATTTTTTCTCCAAGTGTTGGAGGGATCTTAGGTCTCTTATAAAGTTTGTACAATCATCTGCGTGTTGGAATCTTGTTTAAGGTCACGGATACCTTTTTATGTGTTGGTTGTTTAAAATCTTACGACAATGGCTTTCAATTGCTATTACGTATAATAGCATGGATAGCTGGCAACCTTGTCTCACTGATATTTGTATTTCAAATTATTTCGTACATTGTCTATTTACTTTTACGCGTGGTGTTATTCCGGTGTACCGGTATATGATTTTGGCCCATTTTTTCCAAGGCAAATTTTTCTATAACTTATATATATATATATATATATATATATATATATATATATATATATATATATATATATATATATATATATATATATATATATATATATAATTATGTTCTAATCTATCAAACTATCAAAAGCTTTCTCTTGGTCGGAAAGCTACTTATATAATCTAGTATGGTTCTTATGTTTAAAATATTGCTATTAACATCCCTTCTTTTTTTCTCCGCGGATTTGATTGGCATTTATTATTTTCCCTATTTTCCCTTTTTCTTTTTTCACTCTATTTGTTAAAATTTAACGCAAAATCTTAAATCGGTATTGAGAGAGATGGGTCTCCGGTTTATTATGTCATCTCTCTCCCTTTCCCTTGCAAATTATTGTTATTAAGCCTTCTCTCATTGATTTAGACATGTTATTTTTGTAACTTAAGAAGATATTATTATATAAGGCGTTGAGGATCAGTGTTAATTGACCGTGGAATTTTTGATAGAATTCCACGGTTAATCCATCTTTCACTGGTGATTTCCCTTTCATGAGCATCCCAGTATTTTTTTTTAAATTTCCTCACAAAGTTCAACTGTAAAAGAGCTCGTGCGAGGCATCTAACCATACTCGTCCTGACTTTATAGTAATGGCGTTAATACTTGGCTAATTTGGGAAAGGGGGTAGTGTTAAGAAGCAGAACAATGTCTGTATAGCAAATTCTGACATGGTAACTGTTGAAAGGTTGGGTATGACTTATCGAATTCTGTCATGGCAACAGTTTTAGAATTTTGCCATGGTAACTGTTTTAGAATTCTGCCATGGTAACTGTTGTAGAATTCTGCCATGGCAACTGTTAAAAGGATGTGTATGACTTATCGAATTCTGTCATGGCAACTGTTTTAGAATTCTGCCATGGCAACTGTTTTAGAATTCTGCCATGTCAACTGTTAAAAGGTTGGGTATGACTTATATAATTCTGCCATGACAACTGTTTTAGAATTATGCCATGGTAACTGTTTTAGAATTCTGCCATGGCAACTGTTAAAAGAATGTGTATGACTTATCGAATTCTGCCATGGCAACTGTTTTAGAATTCTGCATGGTAACTGTTCTAGAATTCTGCCATGGTAACTGTTTTAGAATTCTGCCATGGCTACTGTTGTAGAATTCTGCCATGGTAACTGTTTTAGAATTCTGCCATGGCAACTGTTAAAAGGTTGGGTATGACTTATCGAATTCTGCCATGACAACTGTTTTAGAATTCTGCCATGGCAACATTTGAAAGGTTGGTTATGACGTATCGAATTCTGCCATGGTAACTGTTGAAAGTTTGGGTATGACTTATCGAATTCTGTCATGGCAACAGTTTTAGAATTCTGCCATGGCAAGAGTTGAAAGGTTGGGTATGACTTATCGAATTCGTTCATGGCAAGAGTTGAAAGGCTGGGTATGACTTGTCGAATTCGTCCATGGCAAGAGTTGAAAGGCTGGGTATGACTTGTCGAATTCGTCCATGGCAAGAGTTGAAAGGCTGGGTATGACTTGTCGAATTCGTCCATGGCAAGAGTTGAAAGGCTGGGTATGACTTGTCGAATTCGTCCATGGCAAGAGTCGAAAGGCTGGGTATGTCTTATCGAATTCGTCCATGGCAAGAGTTGAAAGGCTGGGTATGACTTGTCGAATTCGTCCATGGCAAGAGTTGAAAGGCTGGGTATGACTTGTCGAAATCTGGTAAGGCAAGTGTTGAACAGCCTCGTGTGCCTTGTGAAATTCATTTTCTTGGGAACAGGGTTTAGCAGCTGATCGCTTCTGTAAACAAATGTTATGGGGGGATAGGGTAACTGGACAATGAATGTAACAAAAGGAGAAGGTCAGTGGCTCGCTATTATTATTTTCTAGATACTACTCCTATAAACTAACAAAATGTTGGAAAGTACAATCCGTAGTTATACAACTCCGTAAGAGATCAATAACTGCGACCCATAGTTTAAGCCTATGAAATGTTTATTTTAACCATATCACTATTTCTAAAATAAAAAGAAGGAAAATGGTAAGAAAAAACATGTATTTATGGCAATGATATTGAAACGAAAACATACTCTTTCATTGATTTAGACATGAGGTTTATTAAAACTTAAAAGATGTTCTTATAAGGCGTTGAGGGTCGGTCTTAATTGACCGTGGAGTTTTTTATACAATGCCACGGCGAGTCCATCTTTCCCTGATGATTTCCCTTTCGTCAGAGTCGCAATATTTTTAAAAGTGTACAAGAGCTCGTGCGAGGCACCTACCCATACTCGTCCTGACTTTGTAATAATGGCGTTAATATATGGCTAATGGTGGAGACGGGGTAGTGATAAGAAGCAGAGCAATGTCTGTATAGCAAATTCTGCCATGGTAACTGTTGAAAGTTTGGGTATGACTTATCGAATTTTGTCATGGCAACTGTTAAAAGGTTGTGTGTGACTTATCGAATTCTGTCATGGCAACAGTTTTAGAATTCTGCCATGGCAAGAGTTGAAAAGTTGGGTATGACTTATCGAAATCTGGTATGGCAAGAGTTGAAAAGTTGGGTATGACTTATCGAAATCTGGTATGGCAAGTGTTGAAAGGTTGGGTATGACTTGTCGAAATCTGGTATGGCAAGTGTTGAAAGGTTGGGTATGACTTGTCGAAATCTGCCATGGAAAGAGTTGAAAGGTTGGGTATGACTTGTCGAAATCTGCCATGGCAAGAGTTGAAAGGTTGGGTATGACTTCATTCTAACCTTATCACTATTTCTAAAATGACAAGAAAGAAAAAGGTAAGAAAAAACATGTATTTATGGCAATGATATTGAAATGAAAACATACTCAGAACGTAAATACATATGAATAAGAGATACAAAACATTACAAAGAGCAAGTACAGGATGATCCTAACTCACTACAATACACTGGTCAGTTGCTCGACAGATCTGCACAAAATATCAATACATATTTTATCACAGCTTTATTGTACAACCTCTTAATAAACCAGGGACGTCATTTAAATAATTGGAGCGGGGGGGGGGGGGGGGGGGGGCAAAACTTGACGGGCTTATTAATTTTCGTATATATGCTACAGCAATTTTACAGTACATGCAAATTCAAATCCCCTCCTCAAATGACGTCCCTGTAATAAACGCTCATAAAATCCACGACAGTAGAAACAACAATGTTCAATATACAAGGACATGTTCGAGCGTGTCTTCTCTAAATTTTCGACACTGAGATTACGAAAAAGCTTTGAAATCTAACTCTTGTGCCATGTAGTTTGACAAACAAGTTGGTATTGCTATAAAAATATGGGTGTTACCTATGATGTTACTTATCATAATTTTACTTTAGTCACGTTCACCTCGACTCGTATAGATCCGAGAGTTTCTTACGAAGCAAACTGTACAGGCCATGCGACAGTCAGTCCGAGCAAACCCTCTAACATAGAAGCCATATGCAAATGCTGGATATGGCCTATTTCTGGTATATGGTTTTCATTGGTATTTATGTTTTCTCTATATAAAAGTCCCAGTCTCAGTTGTAATTTATTTCCACGCAATCTAAAAGGGACAAATCAGCGTTCCTAAATCTTGCAGGGATTACTGAAACAATTGCAATTATTACATTCAGAGAATACTTATTCGTATATCAAAAGATGTGAAGCTTCGTCTCTTATCGTACTATATAGTAGAATGCTAACAGAATGTTTCATACATAAGATCTTTGTTGGGTGGTTTTTATTTAGCTGAAACTGTAGAAAGAAAGAGTAAAGCCAACATTAAAAATGAAACATTTTTCTAACAGTAATTCACAATTTTACGGCTGAGTTTTAAATTTTCCCGATTTTTATTTAAGTTAAATAACTAAATTTTAAAACGATTTTAAGAGTAATTACGCTTTGTGAAGTCAGTCATCAGTGCAATGAAACCGTTCCCTAGTTATAATATGCTATAAGTTTACACCAATCTTTAGCAAATATTTAATTCTCTTTTTGCTCCCACCCCAGCCTATCCTGCCCCGCAAACACTTTTCTTGTACTTAAGTAATGCAGTTAAACAATTCATCATTGTTTATACTTTCCCTTTCAAAAGATGACTAGGTGGCGATAGACTTGCCTTTTGGAATATGTCATACACGATATTCGACAAAAGATAGAAGTCACTGTACTTAAAGAGAAAGTCAAGTTCAATATCGATCATTATCATTTTACACGAAACAAAATCTTCTGAATCAAAGATAATAGTTTCATTGAAGCCGTTGAGACCCACTACTAGCGTAAACCTGCTGAGACCCAATAGTAGTGGAAACTCGCTGAGACCCAAAAGTCGTGGAAAATCGTTGATACATAACAGTGGTTAAAACCCGATGAAATCCAATAACAGTGAAAACTGCAGAGGACCGACATATTTTTAATTTAAAAAATTTGAAAGTACAAGTTTGATGCCGTTAGAACTCGTAGTTAAAAAGATTTTCAATTTCCTGTCTGAGCCCGATTGCTGCGTCAGAGCACATTAAATGCCTGTCATGTGCTAATTAGTACGAGTTAGTGTAAGTATAAATCATCCGTGTAGAAACATCTTTCTCCTGTCAAATACAAAGGTACAAAACAGACCTAGTACTCGTTTAGTTCATGTACGATGGCAACTGTGGCTCTACGTTGCAAATCAATACTTAATAAATCGAACTATTTTGTTTTACCGATGTCAGCGAGCGTTATGACAGTTAAGTCATATCATGTGCTACATGTAAGGGTATCGTGTCTTTAAGGTCCCCATATTTTTAATTGTGACATTTCAATCGTCATTTTGTGGACACCACTTCGGTGAACTCAGCCTTGAACTTACTGACTCCAAAATAAAATGCAAGACATTCATAAAGTTTGATCATGGTTTGCGGCATAAGACTTATGTTATTATTTTGAAAACGTTAAACTCTCTTGAAGTATCAATGATCTTGATCTTTGCACGTTAACCTCGAAATCACTGTCTTCCCTGTCTCCAATACAAGCTATCTACAAAATTTACTCAGCACATGCAATACAGACCTGAAAACCTTTTTTTTTTTAATAATAGAAATTGTGTGTCCTTCTTTCGGTTCCTGTGTATTTAACGTAAGAACTTTTAACTCCGAAATAAATATGAGCCTTCCGCGACTCAAAGGCAAGCTACTCATAAAGTTTGGTCAAAGTAGGTGATCAAAAGAACACAATATACCTTGCGTAAAGCATAATCTCACTAGAGACGGGTCGACATCATAACGTGATACGCTAGGACTTATGGCGGGTATAAAATGAAGAAACGCAATATCGATTCTGTGAAATCAAACAATTGACATGACGTCCGAAAATAATACTAGTTTTTTTCAAACTCACCTCACGCGAGACTCATGTCATGGAGATCTCACGCCTGGGTCAAAATTAACGGAATAATGTTAGCGTCAATCGCGCTACCTACAAATCTTGCCGGAAGTGCAGTTTGATGATAACGGAGACTTGTTTCATTTATATGCAAGACTACCAGTAAATTTTTTTTTTTTTTTTGCACGACTACCAGTAAACTTGTTTCCCCTTAATTACACGAATACCAGTAGACTTGTTTCTACTAAATACACGACTACCACTTGACTTGTTTCCCCTATTCGTACAACTACCAGTAGACTTGTTTTCTCTATTTGCACGACTACCAGTAAACGTGTTTCCAATTGATGCACGACAACAAGTAGATTTATTTCTCCTATAGGCACGACTACAAGTAGACTTGTTTCCCCTAAAAGCACAACTACCAGAACCCTTGTTTCCCCATAAGAGTGACTGCCATGATACTTGTTTCCATGGTCAAACACAACTTCCAATAGACTTGTTTTCCCAATAAACGCGGCTGACAGTAGACTCCAATAATGTTCAATTTTTCCTTGGTAAGCACAACTGCCATTATCATTTACACTGAAGCAATCAGAAGACGTTTGCCTTTTGTGTCTTCGTTGAAGAAGTGACTTCCTGTGCTTTAATCGCATTAGCATCATTATTTTGCGGATGATTAAAATACTTCCAAGTGTGTGTGTGTGTGTGTGTGTGTGTGTGTGTGTGTGTGTGTTTTGTTTTTACAGTTGTCCCTCACTTAAAGTACAAATGGTATGTTCAAATGCATTCCAAAAACATTTGATATGGTCAATTGTGGCAAATTCAGTGGTTATGTGAATTTTAATACAGATAAAGATAATATTCGATGAAATCGAATATATTCATGTAACGAAAACAGAGCTATAGCCCAAAGCATCAAAAACATACTTCACCCACCCTCACCACAATACCCCCATACATTGAAAACATCGTTACCAAATGTACTGACTTTTCTGTACATACCTATGTAGTACTCCGTAACATTGTACTTTCCGCTGAGTATGTAATAAATCGTTTTATATACATTATATACATGTCACGCTCGAACTGATAAAAGAACAGTCACATAAGAAAATGTACAACTGATCTAAATTTTAAATAAATATATGAATGAACATGTGGAGTAACTCAATAATTCTAAGAGACAGCAGTGTAATGATTTACACAAAACAAGAAATACGAAACGTTCACAACAAAAGGTGAACACATTCATAATACCCAGTATTAGTGCAATGAACAGATCTTAAGATCCAACGTTCAAGCATGAAATCTACAGTTTACACTATTATATAAGCACTTATATTCAATGATAGCGATTAGTCATTGTGAATTTTATATCTGGAGAGAGAAAGAAGGTGAGAAAGACAGGTGGAGAGAGATGCAGGGGGAGAGAAGTGTTTTGTTCATATTAATGCAAGTCTTCGCCATTTCTTCCGGCATGTACCCTTGCCTCTTTATATCAGTGTCGATTGGAGAGAGACTCTCTTCAATTGTTTTCTTGAAATCTAGTGTTGCTTGTATTTCTGAGAGGCATGGGCTTTATAGTAAATATTTGGCCCACGGGCCCATTATCCTCTGTACCCAATTCTTTTGGCGTGCCAGAATGGTTCTAGAAACAGAACTGAACGTTTTCCGTGCCACAATAAATATACCTGAACACATCAGGCCGTATTAATCCGAACTGAAGTATGAATTTTGCATTGAGTATAGTTTGTCAATGGGGTTTATAACAGAACCATTTGAAATTCCATTTCCATTGGAGGATTTATCGTTCGTTAGAAATTGGTCCATGGGTTCCATTTTGTCATCTAAGGACATAGATCCGTCTGAATAAAGTGCTGGTGTACTGGAGTAATCTGAAATATATATATATATATATATAGATAGATAGATAGATAGATAGATAGATAGATAGATAGATAGATAGATAGATAGATACAGACAGACAGACAGTCAGTTATAGTTATATCATGACATACCACACTAATATTTTAGAAATATAAAAGCATGTTAACACTTAAGCAATGCTGCACAGTTGCAGTTTTTTTACATCGCATCTTTCTACAATAGAGATTTTAGTATTTATGTTGTTGGAAATATTATTACACTAAAAAATACCAACCAAATTTTGTTTCTCGAAAATAGATAACTTAAAAGAATAAAATACGTCGTTTTAATATATTACATATATAATAGTAGTAGCAGCAGTATGAGCAACAGTAGTAGTCCTCTACCAAAAATCTCTGATTTATTTTATTATCGTCAGCAACATAGATAATACACATTTCGTACCTGACCGGTCAGTATCAGGAGCGCTAACCTTGTCCCCGTAAAGCTGGTTGTCCGACATGGAGGTCAGACCGGTCGAGTCCTGGTTCCCGCCACAGCTATTGTCTGCAATCGGAAACATCAAATGCCATGAAAAAGTCTAAATCTATTAAATACTTTTCTTTTTCTTTTTTATGAATTACTGTGCATTACCTATACTGAGATGCTATTAGACGACAATTACTACGGTGGCGGGCCCAAGTGTACAAATACAGACGGGTTTATTTAAGTCAACAAGAATTGGAGAAACGGGTTGGCTGAGGTAAACAAACTAAATCTTTATGGTGTTGTAAAAATAACTCATTAGTAGACTAATTGTTATGTACTAGAGGTGTACTCCGTTCAACAAATTTGACTATATCACGAGAAAATGCTATTACAGGCGTGTCGTATCACAAGAACTTGTCGTTGGATACTGCCTACATATTTTTCCCTAAAGCGTTCTCTCCTTGTAAAAAAAAAACATGCAAAGAAAGAATAGCCGCCATCTTTTCTTCCATATGGTGGAATCACTATGATAAACTTTATTTTGATGATTACAAAGAATTATTTTTCGTTACTTTGAATTAAAATTATTGTAGATTCCTTTTCTCTGCTCAAGTGGTGTATATTTTGTCACTAAAAGTCGAGGAAACTATTTAACACATGGCGAGACTATTAAATGTGAAGTCAACTGCTATGAAAAGAAAAACTCAGAGAATGAAAAGTATCAACGAGTGTGATTGTACCATAGGAAGCAAGGGTGACAGTTACCCTTCCCTGGTTTATATTATACAACATGTTAGATCCAGAGAAAGGTAAGGGAAACACTATATATGTTAAACTTCTGTGTGAAATGTGTCGACACAGAATCCATATTTAAAGTCGATCGGTCGAGTGTTAAATTCCTGGATATAGTAAAATAGATATCCGCGTTTGTATTTGATGCCAAGAACTTGTATTACCATCATCTGCAGATATTTTGATAGTAGATGCTATATCGATTCGAAAATTTATTCCGGGCACTTTTATAAAATCAGCGCAGAAAATGAAGTGCAGTTTATAAATCACGTCGAAAACTGCACTAGCGGTGAGCTCACTCACTCGAGCGAGATGTGCTGAACAAAGACTGAGTGGATTGTAAATGGCAAAAGCCAATTTCAGTCTTCAAAGGGTGTGTAAGTGTGTACTGGGTATTTTTTCCATTTATGTTGCCACGTTTTTAGCATCAGTTTCGCCTTGGCTTTTTCAAACATTCCCATTGCGCACATGGCGACGGTTACCTGATTCGCTCTCATCCTCCTTTTTCACAGATTTTTGTGAGCTTTTCTTGTTATCAGGGCTGCTGTCTCCGTCCTTCTTTCCGTTCTTAGTTTGGTTCTCTTGATTTTGTCGTCTGTTTATCTTTTTGACCTGAAACAAAATATAAATTAGTGAACCAGTCTAACAGGGATATATTTCAATATGTGTGCAAGTCTGAACAAAATTACCTTGAGATACTTTAAGAATTTACGTTTGATAACAATTTTATATGACCAATTCCATTTTACCGCCATGTTAAAACAGGTTACCTGTACGACTTGATCAGAAATATTACAGTGATGGAACCCAGATATATACAAATATGAGTCAAGAAGGTGCCTTTGATTTCGATATTTCATATCTGTTTTTGACAACATCCAAAAGTTCAGCTTTCAAATAGAATTGATCGCAGCATATAAAATCTGGTATTTTAGCGAGATTCACATTTTTAATTACTGTTTAAAGAATATTTTTTCTTCCTCTACTTTAAATTCTAATGGGCCATCTAGACCACCAAACAGACTTTATATTCTCATTTTTTTTTTTATCAAGAAACCCATGCTTTAGTTCAAATCCCCACCACTACCCCTTCTAATTTTATCCCTAATAAAGATGCAGAACGTCAACCTTTATAAACTTTAAGCTGGCATTTTGGTTGTTCTAGAGTAAGTTTATTTGTTTTTTTGATTAGGATTTTTAACGTTGCTTTAACAATTTTTAAGTCATATCGCTACGGTGTCTGCAGTAAGGCAGTCTAGCACTGGGGCATCATGCCGCAGACATGTAGCATGATGTCCCACCCAGTCACATTATCCTGACACTAGGCTGACCAGTCCTAAAACTAACCTCTTAATGATGAGCGTCAAGCAAGGCAGCTGTTAGTACCATTTTCGTAAGTCTTTGGTAAGACTCGGCCGGGGATCGAACCCATGACCTCCCGTTTCCGCGGCGGACGTTCTAACCATTAGGCCACCGGAGCGGTTCGAGAGTATGTATTATGGAGCCAATTGAAAACAATTATGACGGAATATATCCCGTTACGTTTCAAATTTGCTCAGCTGTTCTAGATGTGAAGAAAAAAACATTTCACTATCTGTTTGCTAAGGCAGCCACGGCTTTGCAAGAGGGGACACCACAATAGTAATCTGGCACAGCACGTCATCAGAAGCATTCCTAATAGGTCTGATTAACATTTGAAAGGTCGCTCTTGTGAATGTGTTGATAAATGTTACTGTTTCTATGGAAACCAAACTGTTGCATGGGAGCCACAAGTCGAAAATTGCTTTTACACACCACCTTTGTTTTTTAAAAAGCCAAACATTATTGCTGAGGAAGATCACTCAAAATAAACTTTTGATACAGCATGTCCTATTGTTTCTCAAACCCTTTCTAAATAAAAACTTCCGAGACAGAGTCTCCGCATCTATGTTATGAAATTCTCACTGTTGCTGGGGCAAATATGTTTCCAGGCAAACATTCCTATCGCGTTTCAAAGAAATTACCTCAACCGCTGTGGAGAAGATGCTTGAAACAAGTTTTCCATATTGTTGCCATGGAAGCGACACCAACTTTTGGAAGTGAAACCGGAAACAATTTTGAGTCAGCAGAAATACTCGTCATTATTTAATTAAAGTAGGCTAAGCCGTTTTTGAGATGGAATCGTAAAATAGATTTTCCATTTTAGTTGCTATGAAAACCACGCCTTTGCATGGGATGGGGAGCCACATCATTTTAGAAGAGCATGTGCTGATTTAAAATAGCTCGGAGGTTTTTAAGAAGCTGAAAATTAATAGTGTTTACGAAAGACACGAGGGATCCTGACATAAATTCATGTTGCCTTAAAGCCATGCAAACTAAAGATAATCTTTTCCATTCAATTTGACCTGGTTTATACAATAAATGTGTATGATCTGTGGCACTGACCTTTGCCCTTTGATTTTGGAACCACACCTGCACGACTCGCACACTAAGGCCTGTCTCAGACGCGAGCGACTCCCGGACCTTCCGACAAGGTTTTGGATTGAGTTCGAATGCCGCTTTGAACTTCCGTCTCTGACTGGTTGTTAATATCGTCCTTGGTCGTTTTGGTGGTTTCCCGCTGTCGCTCTCATCTTCATAACTATCGCTGTCATCGCCTGGAGAGAAACGAGCGAGTGATTACGATGAGCAGCATATTGGTTGATCATTCATTCATTTAATTTATTCTTGAAATATCGCAACACTAATATTTTAGAAGAATTCCTAAACATATGTTTTAAATGCTTGATTAGATAGATATTTAGTGTACATATATAACTCAGATAATGCTTGAAAAGAAGGGTCTATATGACATACATTTGCAATCAAACTCTGTATAAGCAAGCAAGTAAAGAATCCATCCACCCATCAATACAACGACTCATTCATCCTTCCTCCGTTCCAGCAATAAACCAATAAATCAACAATCTTACTTTTGGGACTGAGAGGTAGAAGGTTCAGTTCTTTTTCATAGTCGATGCGGCAAAGAAGCTGACCATGCTTGACCACAAACTGTTCTCCTTTCTGTAACTGATGGCCGCACGCCACACACACAAAACACTGCAGGTGATACACGTGGTCCAGCGCCCGCATCACCAGCTGATTTGCTGGAATAGTCTGTAAGCACGCGCTGCACTTAGCACCAAATATTCTGTAAATGACACATACAAATAGAAATGAAAAATATCGTTAGGAACGGTTTCGTTCCTCAAAGTCAAAAGCAGTCTGTGAAAAGGAAAACTCATGGAAATACAATGTTGAAAAATAACAAAATCATTTCTTAAGATTATACCACTTTAAAGATGTTTTGATTGATTTTGTGTGTTTTTGAATGCTGACTTTAAGGTTTTTGTATGGTTGGAGCCGTTGCTCTTTTTCTTTTATGTTTTTTTTATTATGGGATGCTTTTATGGGATGCATGGTATAAATAGTTTTATATTATAACGAGAGACATTTTCAAATATTTATTTTGTAAATCTATATACAGCGAATACTGTGAATATAAAACGATGTCTAATTACTACTCAACCATTAATTATCCATCTTTGTTTACTTCAGCAGAAACATATACACTCATTTGGAATGCCTGTTTCATCAATTGACATAACAAATATATTCAGTTAGTATAAAAGTATGTGCAGCCTTTTGTCAAATATTTCATCTAGTTGTCGTTCGTGACACCTTTGCGTTACTCTGTGCTCTGTGTGTTTGTGTGTTTGTGTGTTTGTGTGCGTATAATGTTAGCATAGGCTTATAAAAAATAATAATGCAGATGTAGATCCATATGAATCATATATATAATCAGTGATTCCGCCTTCAGCCCATTTGATTTTCTTTTTTTTAATTTGTACCGTGTACCTGTTTAGTTTTTCTTACTTAAATATTAACTCAAAACAAGAACTCTCTCTCTCTCTCTCTCTCTCTCTCTCTCTCTCTCTCTCTCTCTCTCTCTCTCTCTCTCTCTCTCTCTCTCAGCAATTATTAGTTCCATGTATGTTTCAGATTTTAAAAAATTCTTTTCTCTTTTCAAAATATATATTTATGATATTTACAGTTTAAATGGCTTGTAGAAAACATAATTTAGCATTTTGTGGTTGCGATAGTAATGAAAACTGCACATAAATAATTTAGTGATGAAAAGTTTCAATACAATGAATCATTGCTATAGTCTGACGGACGGATTAATAATTACAAGCTTCAGTACAATGAATCATTTAAATAGTCTGTCGGACGGTATAGTGTTGACATGGTCCAATATAAGGAATCGTCTCTATAGTCTGGGGGACGGTATAGTGTTGACATGGTCCAATATAAGGAATCGTCTCTATAGTCTGGCGGACGGTATAGTGTTGACATGGTCCAGTATAAGGAATCGTCTCTATAGTCTGCCGGACTATGTTTAGTGATGACATGGTCCAATATATGGAATCATTTCTATAGCCTGCGGGAGAGCATAGTAATTATAAGTTTTAATACAAGAAATTATTTCTATAATCTGCCGGACGGTTTAATAATTACAGTGATTATAAGATATAATACAAGGAAGCTTCTGGATGGTTTAGTGACTACAAGATCCAGTACAAGGAATCATTTATGTAGTCTGCCGGACGGTTTAATAATTTATTGATAATAAGTTCCAACACAACGGAATCATTTATGTAATCTGCCGAACAGGTTAATAATTGCAGTGATTACAATGTATAGTAAAAGTATTCTTCCGGACGGTTGAGTAATTACAAAGTCCAATAGTTCAATACAAGAAACAATTTCTATTGCCTGCCGGACGGTTGAGTAATTACAAAGTCCAATAGTCCAATACAAGGAACCATTTCTATTGCCTGCCGGACGGTTGAGTAATTACAAAGTCCAATAGTTCAATACAAGAAACAATTTCTATTGCCTGCCGGACGGTTGAGTAATTACAAAGTCCAATAGTCCAATACAAGGAACCATTTATATTGCCTGCCGGACGGTTGAGTAATTACAAAGTCCAATAGTTCAATACAAGAAACAATTTCTATTGCCTGCCAGACGGTTGATTAATTACAAAGTCCAATAGTCCAATACAAGGAACCATTTCTATTGTCTGCCGGACGGTTTATCATTTATAAAATTCACATATTAAAATGTTCTTGTACGGTCCTTTGTTTCCTTCAACCAAACTCTCGCGTAGCTACGTGAGATCCTCGCAATGTCGGGATCCCTCATCTGGTAATTATCTAATTGAGCAATGCGAGAGTCTGGCTGACCACGTAGGATCAGTAACGAGTTATAACAAACATAATTGTTAAGCAGACATTATTGAATTCGCTTCTTATTTGTTGATATATAACTGTAAACTAAAATTCAAGTTCAAATTTCCTATGATTTGCATGTGGGATTTGGGTTTTAAGTAATAAGCTCGACCTTTAAAGTCACTTTCAATAGTACAAATCTCTACTCGACAACATTTTATATTGTTTGTTTCTTGTTGACGTTTCTTTTTGATTTCTACTTTTTTATGGGGGAGGGCAATGTCTGTGGAACATAATAGCTGTTGCTTTTTATTAAATCGCGATAATAAAAACTGAAACATCTGATGTAGCTACAACATAAGTGGTTTCCATGACAAATTGGATCATATATTGCGATAAAACAATCTGAGATACTTGTACAACTTCAGCCACAAGTGAAACAATGTTTATTGTTTGGTGTTTTCTCATAGAAGAGTTATGTAGAAGTCTCGAATCTGTGCGTAATTAGTCTTCCCGGTAAGTGAAAGTGATGGAGGAATGTTTTAATTTCGCCAGACAATCACTGATATAGCTAATCTCTTTCGGCTTAAATCCTCTTCACATATTTCTCTTCTTGGTTGTACGTGCGGATCAAGCACATCCAAACCCGGGGAAATTAAGGCTGCTCGCTATTGTCATATTTGTCGAGGTTGCTAAATATTTGTATCGGTTTCATAAACTCTCAAGCTCTTCTGATTATCGGATGTACGAGAGATAAGCGAAACAATCAGAGAGATAAGGAGGTGTTCAGATCGTCCGGCTGCCCGTGTCGCCTCAAGTAGAGCTTGGTTACCGGGACAGGCCGAGACTTGTTCAGAAGTACCTGTTACGTATCAATATGAGCTCGATATGGTCAATAACGCCCCTATTACTATCATTTAATTATCATAATATCTATATATTTTCCAAGACATAATATCTATATATTTTCCAAGACATAAACTAAATGAGCTTATATATATATATATATATATATATATATATATATATATATATATATATATATATATATATATATATATATATATATATATATATATATACACACACACACACATACACACATACATCTAACTACTGCCTTTTTCACTAATTCGAGGATTTAATGCTTCAATTATGAGAAGTAATTTGCATTTATTTAAGGGACTTGAAATATATTATCTAGTGCATTTAAGAATTAAATATTTTGCCTCAGGTAGAATTTTTTTAAACATCAAAGGAGCTCTCATTCAACTTAAAAGAAAACTAACAACCATGGTGGGTTTTTCTTGAACTGGCGATGTATTTAATTCAAAAAACCTTGAAAACTCTTAACTAGACTTAAGATATGTAATTTATAATCTTGGTAAACTATAGATTAACAGCTGACAATGCGTTTATAATCATGATGGCATTATTTGTATGAAAACAATCCCAAGCCATCATTAGAAAATAGAAGAAAAAATTAACAAGATAAGATAATAATTCTTTACTTCTGATTAATTGGTACAGATAAATAAAATACTTTACACGTGTTAATTTAAGCATTCAATTTGTAACTAGTCTATGTATAAAAAGTACCGCCTCAGCTAGAAACCTTCCTGAACATTTATAGAATAATCCATTCAAAGATTATCTTCTACCGTTGTCTAGTTTGCCCCAGACTGCAACTATTTTTAGCAGACTCTAGTATACCGTAATCATAAAATTCTCGACCTTACTATCGCATCCTGGAGGAAGCCATTCTACTCACAACGGGGACAGATGAGGATGTTCCGAATGGAGGATACTATTTCATTGCATGAATCGAAAACACACATTTTTACCATCATAGTTTCATATATATATATATATATATATATATATATATATATATATATATATATATATATATATATATATATATATATATATATATATATATATATATATCTGTGTTTCTTTTATTGAAAGTTTCTAGCAATACCGCTACATGAAAAGAGCAATGAATGAACCAAGCTGTCTTTTATGAAATATAACAATGGCGCATACCGTTTGTCAAATGCAATCAAAAGGTCAAAAGGAACTGTTCAGTCTGACATACTTAAAAACAAAGCCTTCAGGGACAGTCAGACTTTTTAAATCCAAGCACTAAAATAATTTTAAAAACAATTAAAAAAAGGAAATATAATGGTTTGTTTTTGGTGAGTATTGCTTGTATGTCTTGTCTGTATCTATTTCGTAAGTTTACATTTGACAAAGACCCAATGAAAGTCGAAATCGATTAGGTTAGTTAAAACAAAACAATCTTGTATTGCACTGTTTTTTAAAATAAATATTTTGATTATCTTAATCATACACACACACACACACACTCTTCCTATATATAGCACATAGTTTAGACATATATCCCGCAATAAAACTTTAGACGGAAATTAATTTTCACCGACAAAGTTGAAAAATGAAGCAACGAGAAAATTCTATCCAGTGAGATATTATCAGAGAATCTAGAGAAGAAAAATATACAATTTTCAAAACGAAAAGAGATAAGCAAGCAACTCATTGTGGTTCTTCGGATTTTATAAAGAAAAATATTTCATTTTAATGATTTTTAGCTTTTAAAGAAACGAGTGCAACGATATCTTTTTTGTGAGACCGTGTATAACTGTATCGTTGTCGTTTGACTCCGGGCACATACCTTGTCCCGCAGTCTAACGCACCGACCTTCCTACTCATTATCTGTAATGCTACACTTGGAAAAGCAATAAAGACCAGATTTTCAAAGACTGTTTTCCTGGTCTACACTCAAATATCAATACACAAGTAATTAGTTAACCGTTATTAACTGCTTCAGCAACTAATATTAGTTTTTGAACCAGAGGTTGGAGGTATGCATTCTCGGATTCAGTCTCCGCCGCGGGGATGGAAACCAATACCGTCGTCCAATATGACAGTATGATGCCTAAACTTCTGTTATTAACCCATAAATCTAGTTGTATTGGTTCCTGGCTAAACATCCAGCTGTGATATGATATCTGCTTCAAGGCTCTTTCTACAAATGGTTCAAATAGTCAATTTATATTTTGTAAGTAAAATTCGTTTCGCATAACATTCTTCTGCGAAAAGATTACTGCTAATTTCTGGAAGGCACAGTGATCTTTAGTTTGATAGGTGGGTTGCAGATGGTCGAGTCAAAATATATGAAAAAGCAATGCCTTATCTAAGACTGCATATCATTTGTATTTCAAAGAAAGAACAATGCGATACAAATGACCTAAGAAAAACTTTTTAATTGACAACTATCATCTATTGTATAATACTAATCGAATCTAATTTGAAGATGGAAAACCTCATATGAATATATATATATATATATATATATATATATATATATATATATATATATATATATTCTGTACAAGAAAACTATACATGTATAGTTTCTATTCGTCATTGTATAATAATCAATGATAATACTAAGAGACAAGTGGATATATATGGAACGAATTGCCCATTGAAATTAGACACAAATACACAGTGGTCCCTTTTAAGATTGCTCTTAAGACTCACTGCAGGGACAAACTTAGCGACCTAATCATGTTTTGTATCTTATATGTTTTCAGTATGTTTGTTATGTTTTCCAATTTCATTGTTTTTGTCATTTGTTGTTCTGTAGTGTAGTCATATGGTGTAAAGCGCTTAGAGCTTCGAAAGATTAGGCGCTAAACAAAGTCCTCATTATTATTATTATTATTATTATTATTATTATTATTATTATTATTATTTATATATATATATATATATATATATATATATATATATATAGTGTTATACGTGAGTCATCTTGAATAGGATACTACCTGATCTTGTACTTTTATTTTACTGAAAGATGTTCGGCTTTTTGGCTTAAAGGTTTTGAATGATTCTCTTTAGTAATACCCTGCCAAAATTTATTGAGTTCAGATATAAACAAGTTGAATTTGAAAAAATACAAAATGTTTCATTTTGTTCAAAATATTTTAAGAACAACCCTGAACATGGTGCTTTTAATGCTGCTGTTTCTAACCAGCCAAAATAGCATATGGCATTGCTGAGAAAATATTATACCTTGAGATAAAAGTATTGCTGCGCATTATTTATGCACATAACACAATTAATGCATAGACGGTTATTTCAGATATATGCTCTCTCTCTCTCTCTCTCTCTCTCTCTCTCTCTCTCTCTCTCTATATATATATATATATATATATATATATATATATATATATATATATATATATATATATATATATCGTGAACATGTGAATATAAAATGGCTTGTGCATATTGCTAACTGTACAATATCGGCGGGTGTGAATCTGCATGCTAAAATTAAGCGTTTTATTGTAAATGAATGAACATATATTTCCTACAGCAGGTAGAAAATCGTAACCGTATTTACTGTTTTCCACATGCATCAATACATTACAATGTTATGTTTTATATTATTTAAAAATAATAATTACTTAACCTCAACACTTTTGGGCATTATGTGATTTTGAAATTAAATGATCCGACCAGATATGACTACCGACTTCCAAAGCCCTACAAGGACTTCGTCGATTTTATAACTTTTCCTCTGATTGAACGACACACTGACTAAAATCAGATTTTCACCACGAGGAGTAGTAAAGTTTCAAAAAACGGATCCCATTATTAATAGAGTATTTTTCATTTTATTACAATGCTTAGTAGCTGCAATATCATAATTGATTTTTGTTTTCTTGATCTATGTATGGCGTAATAGAATGTATTCTTGCGTGTGCATGTGAATGCGTTTCTATTTTCATTCAGGTTTGTCCCCAGGAGGTTAATATAAGCAATTGATATCAGTAAGACATCTAAAGAGCATAATCATGCTGGCTTTTCATAAACTATAATCAATTTTCTGCCCCGATTATCATTTAGTAAGGTTGTATTCTGACATTTTTCTTTCTCTTATGTCCACCCTGGATACAAAAATTCTCCCCAGATGACAGATCGAGATCTGAATTGTTTTTGCCCGTTTTGCCACGGTGATTCAGCCTACCCATACCCGAGTTGAGGGTTTCCGGCACGCTCTAGACCGGCACCAGGCCTTGGGTTGGTCATTAGTGGAAACCCCGGAACAATAGGAGACGAATTAAGTTCGGATTTATCTTCCGTACTAGATACAACGACGGTGGCATTTTACACCTCCTGTTGAAAAAGTGACGACTCACATATACTTAGGTATGATAAATCACCTAGATTCTCTCTTATCCATCCTGACAATAGTGCACACAAATGCTCTTTCTCTCTCTCTCTCTCTCTCTCTCTCTCTCTCTCTCTCTCTCTCTCTCTCCACATACACACTGTATAGCAATAATAATCTCTCTGAAATCTCAAATACTGATGGAGAAAACAGACTCACTAGAGCCACAACAATTTAAAATTACATGTTCTGCCTCTATGTGCGCGTTCTGGACACAAGCAAAATTACGTTTTGTGGCCAAAACTATCATTTTAACATTAATTAATATGAAGGATATTTTAAAATAATTCTAAATAGTTGTTATAACTTGTTTGTTTCATTGAACCTGTCAACGAATTTAACGCCAATCGATAGATAGAAAAGGTTTTGTAAAACAATGTGCAACAGCACGCCAGAGACCTGCAGACATATGCGTGTGACGTAACTTAGGTAAATTATTGAGATCTAAAAATGGTGCAGAAAAACAAATCTGCTGATGAGTCTACTGCAAAACGCTTTACTCTACGAATAATATCAAAATCTTTTACACTTAGACTGAAATAAAATCTTTTACTCTTTGATTGATATAAAAATCTTTTAATCTTCGACTGATATCAAAATCTCTTACTCTTCTGCTGATATCAAAATCTCTTAGTCTTTGACTGATATTAAAATCTCTTACTCTTCGACTGATATCAAAATCTTTGACTCTTCGACTGATATCAAAATCTTTGACTCTTCGACTGATATCAAAATATTTTACTCTTCTACTGATATCAAAATTTTTTACTCTTAGACTGATATCAAAATATTTTACTCTTCGACTGATATAAAAATATTTTACTCTTCGACTGATATCAAAAGTTTTTACTCTTAGACTGATATCAAAATCTTTTACTCTTAGACTGATATAAAAATATTTTACTATTAGACTGATATCAAAATATTTTACTCTTCGACTGATATCAGAATCTCTTAGTCTTCGACTGATATTAAAATTAACCTGAATGAGGTTTATGGGTGTAAATTGTTTTCATATTAGACAATGTTTAGGCGGTTTCATTCTTTTAAAGATGATGACCAGATTGTACAAAAAGACCCACGTTCTGGATGACCATTATCTGGGACTGGTCAGCGGCAAGAGGCTGCTGTGAAAGCAGCGATTAATGAAGATACTCGATACATCATTAAAACTACTTATACAATCACTGGCTTATATAATTTCGTCAGCTGTTTTAAATAAATTTCGAAAATCATTTGAAGCTCAGAACGGTTTGTGCAAGATGGGTCCTGCATTAGTTGGCCGCTGATCAGTCAGACTTGAGTTGTAATCGCCAAATAGCTTGTCAACAAACATGAAAAGTGAACCAGACACGTTTGAATGAAATTGTCTCAGGTGATGAAACATTGTTTTACTGTTTTGAACCTGACTCTAAAAACACTAATTAAATTTTGATCGTAGAAAACGGACAACACAAATCGCTGTTCGTAGTCGAACTATCAAGTGGGTGTTATAAGCATTATTTTTCGATGCCAAAATGCCAAAACGTCCAGATACCAGATAACTGTCTGATTCTTATGGTGTCACTGGACCTTTCAGTTTATCAAAAGTGTTGTCATATATTATGAAACATCACCAGACAACCCGTCCACTCACAGGTACCCGCGGTATTAATTTGTTACACGACAACGCACCAGCAATAAATCCTAAAGAAGCACATCATTCAAACTTTTCCACATCCTCTATTTAACCCCGATTAAGCTTCTATTTAACCCCGATTAAGCTTCTTTTTAACCCCGATTAAGCTTCGTGTGGTTTTGGGCCTAATACAGCTATCAAAGATTCGCGGACGGGCAGACGATTAGAAAGTCGCATTTTGGCTGGAAGTGCAGTTTTCCTGTGTATGGACACCATACCAAACAGCAAATCAAAATTACATTTAACAATTGGATAATCAGACTGAGAACGTGTGTGGAGGGGCATGTTAGTACTTGAGTGGATGCAATGTTTGCTAATAAAGAATATTTTTTTTGTACAATGTACTAATATTCAGAACTAAGTATATATAACAAAAACTTAATTTTAAAAAGAAGTATCTTTCCCATCTGGGCTGAACCGCTTCGGTGGCTTAAGTGGTAAGAGAGTACCCCTCGGTCGCAGGTTCGAACCCGGTCGAGTCATAACAAAGACATAAAAATGGAAAGAACGGCTGCCTCGCTTGTGGCTCAGCATTGACATGGTAGTGTTAGGATTGGTCAGCCTGATGTCAGGATAATGTGACTGGATGGGACATCATGATGCCTCACGACATCATGAGGCATGATGTGAATGAATGAAATTGATGTCCCGGTGCTAGACATCACTATAAAATGCCACACCGCAGACATCGTAACAATATTACTCAAATTGTTAATGCTACGTTAATAATCAAAATACATGCACCTATTTAGTTTGAGCAAAATCAGCACTGTTGTTGCCCGTAAACAAGAAGCAGTTTTTATCAAGAAATCTTGATAAGAATTTATCAAGAAATCTTGATAAGAATTGATTCCTTGCCAGACAACTGAAAACAATAGAATAAACAGAGGATTGGCTGTTACTTATTTTAATGTGTCATTTTTACCATAAATACCCAAAAGCTGCGCGAGCACGTCTCTAACTTCTGAAGGGAGATAACCTACTTCCTAAATGTGTCATATGTATCGCACTTAACGATATGCACAATTTTCAGAAGTAATGATGTACATCAATTATTTCTCATAAAATGAAGATGTATCTGCAGAAATATGAAGTATCTAAAACATAATGCAAGAATAACATTGGTACTTCAAACAAATAAATTAAAACGAGAGAGGACGCAAATGCAATTGTTTGCTGTATTTTTCAATCTTTCTTCTTTCTATCTTGAATGAATGTTTGCACTAAATACGACCCAACAGGACATTAAATTGAATGATATGTCTCTCCTACTACGCCGATACTTAATTCTGAAAAAAAAATTAGCTTACCTAATTTAGCAAGATATGTAAGCAATGATAAACATAATTTACTTTCTATGGGTTATTATACCTGATAAATTGATTACAAAATGTCACATTGTAGTGGTTTTTAAAAGAGAGCCGAACTATATGCAAATGCAACGGATGAAAGAGTATGAACGAATACGTTAAAATTACATATACCTACATGCAACGTTCCCTCTAAGCGAATGGTAGGTGTGCGCGCAGTGCTCGCTGCACTGCGCAAGCATTACGGAGACAAGCAAAATTTAACGTTGGATTAAGCAAAAATTGTACAATTCAGCTGCGCGGGGATGCCTGAACAGCTGCGCGCTCAGCTTAGCGGGAACGTTGCCTACATGTATTTCCGTTTGTGGTGATTTCAATTTTAGACAAACTAATCAAATATCAAGACCATATATTCAAACGTATGTGTGCTAATTTGACCTTATATGTAGGTCACTGTAACAAACTTTTGTCGACAATAGAACTCTATAAAAAGAATGTACTAATAACGATAACCAGATAAAACTGGTCAGTGATCACTAATGACTTGGTACGTGCATTCCGGTGTATATACACATCAAAGACATTTTAGCGTTTTAGCGTTTGTATCTAAATACAGTATATTCGAATCTTTATTTACCACGCGCATTGACCCAATAGCAACTGTTTTAGCTGCTAACGTTCCGAATGACAATTTGCACAAACCAGTTCTTTTTAGTCAAACGTGTGAAGTTTTCTTACAAAGATAGCGTATGTTGGAACTATAAAATCCGTGTCTGCCTTAAAAAAAGATGTCCAAAGAGCATGCACAATTACTGCAGACATACCATTGTTTTATAAAGTCCGATTATGCATTTTGTGTTAAAATTAATCCCGCCAGTCAACCACTTTTTTTTAACAATTCACGTACAGGATACGGAATGGGTACATGATGAAATAATAAATAAATAAATAAATAAATTTTTCAAAAGTACACAGTTTTCGTTATATTGTGCTTGCAGAGTTGACCTTTCATAATTTATAACCAATCTTTCTTGTATGAAGTTAAGGAAGTTAATCCAATAAGGATGTACCTTTCACTTCACTAAATATAAACGATTAAAATTACCCGATTAACGGGAATAAAGAAACAACATCAAGAAAATTGTTCTTTAACTGATTTCATGAATAGGATTTTTTTATTTCCTAAAACCAGAGGAAGAATATTTTTTGAAGTTATTTTGTTGCTGAATATTTTTGTATAAATAAAATCACAGCCCCCAGACCATTTTCGAAAACTCAATGGCATGTCCTTTATATTTGTTTTGTTGTTTTGTAGCTTTTTTGTTGTTTGTTTTTGTGGGGTTTTATCTTTTTGTTTGTGGACTAACTCACTATTTACAAAATTCTAAATTTACAGAATCTGCTTACTTGATTTTACCAACTACTATTCTGTACTCGATTTCATTTCAGTTTCAATGATTCTTCAAGCATTATTACACGGGAAATATTCAAGGGGATAGCCGTATGTTTCGGATGACCACATGTATCTTAAATGTGACGAGTACCCGTATTTGTTGTCCAGTCCCGATAAGAAGAATCATTCCTATCCTTGCGGGAGAGGTAGCATCCTTCACATTCATATGTTTAGATGTAGACCATTCTTTGATTCCATGTTTTATTTTCTCACCGCTCGAGTGTCATAAACGACCTGACAAAAAGACACATACATCCTTAACATAACGGCCATTTTTAAACAATTGCCCAGCTTTGATGTTAAGACATTCAAAGGCTGTTATCAATAAATACTAAAACAAGCAAGCAGACGATCGTTTCAAATCTCGGGATAAATCGTTCAAAACTTGATTTATACGGGCAATTGTAGATAAATTAATAATTTACTAAAACCCTACTCTGCGCTCACCGTGTAACGGGCTCGTGCTGCTTTGTGGCTCAGCCGTGTAAATTTCAGGCAGATCCGGTGACATATTTATGGCCGATCAAACGAGCGAGTTCAAAGGCGGGAAATCCCAGTTAACGAGTTAGTCAATACGTATGGAGGCGAAGTCCTCAGGAAAGACAAAACACTACTCCTGTACATGCTTTAGATCTCATAGTAACGCAGCCATCTTGTGCCCAACCCACGCAATGAAAATGACTCGTTTTGCAAAACCAAAAGAATTTGGTCAAATTTGATTGTAAAAATATGTCAGTAAAAATCTGTTGTTACAACAACAACAAAAAACCGTGTTTTTGATCGATTTCTTCAGCCAGATCATAGCAACGACAGTACTCCGAACATTAACCGAATCCACTACGCAAGGATAAAACTCTGCAACTGCAAATGGCGTATATTGTGTATAGCTATCATGGCTCAATAATTACGCATACTTACTATTGGGAATCCGGGATAAAATATAGTTTTAATAAATTCTCTTTAACACAAATCTTTTTGTAAAACTTTATTATCATTATTGTTGTTGTTGCTAATGATGATGTTGTTGCTGCTGTTGTTGTCGAAAGCTCGATGAAAATAAACTAGATAATATTTCGTTTAAGTATTTATCCGTTTGGTGTTATTCGTTGTTTTATAAAAGTAATTGATGGCTTATTAAGGTTATGATCTTAAAAACTGAAATTATGTATTGCGATGGAATAATCATCCGAATGTTATGAAATAGTTACTAAGATGGGATATTCATCCAGGTGTTAAAAATTGGTTATTGCAGTGGGGATATTTATCCGGGTGTTATAAACTAGTTATTGGGACGGAATATTAATCCTGGTGTCATAAACTAGTTTTTGCGGTGGAATATTCGTCAGGGTGATGTAAAATAGTTACTGTGGTGGAATATTCATTGGGATAGTATAGTTATTGGGGTGGAATATTCATTGGGGGTCTTATAGTTATTGGGGTGGAATATTCATTGGGATAGTTTAGTTGTTGGGGTGGAATATTCATTTGGGGTCTTATAGTTATTGGGGTGGAATATTCATTGGGATAGTTTAGTTGTTGGGGTGGAATATTCATTGGGGGTCTTATAATTATTGGGGTGGAATATTCATTGGGGGTATTATAGTTATTGGGGTGGAATATTTATTGGGATATTATAGTTATTGAGGTGGAATATTAATTGGGGATATTATAGTTATTTGGGGTGGAATATTAATTGGGGGTATTATAGTTGTTGGGGTGGAATATTCATTGGGTGTATTATAGTTGCTGCGGTGGAATATTCACAGGGATATTTTAGTTATTGGGGTGGAATATTAATTGGGGATATTATTGTTATTTGGGGTGGAATATTAATTGGGGGGTATTATAGTTGTTGGGGTGGAATATTCATTGGGGGTATTATAGTTGTTGGGGTGGAATATTCATTGGGGTATTATAGTTGTTGGGGTGGAATATTCATTGGGGGTATTAGTGGAATTCATTGGGGGTATTATAGTTGTTGGGGTGGAATATTCATTGGGGGTATTATAGTTTTTGGGGTGGAATATTCATTGGGGGTATTATAGTTGTTGGGGTGGAATATTCATTGGGGGTATTATAGTTGTTGGGGTGGAATACTAATTGGGAGTATTATAGTTTTTGGGGTGGAATATTAATTGAGGGTATTATAGTTGTTGCGGTGGAATATTCACTGGGATTTTATAGTTATTGGGGTGGAATATTCATTGGGGGTATTATAGTTATTGGGGTGGAATATTCATTGGGGGTATTATAGTTGTTGGGGTGGAATATTAATTGGAAGTATTATAGTTATTGGGGTGGAATATTCATTGGGGGTAATATAGTTGATGCGGTGGAATATTCATTGGGGGTATTATAGTTATTGGGGTGGAATATTCATTGGGGGTATTATAGTTGCTGTGGTAGAATATTCACGGGGATATTATTGTTATTGGGGTGGAATATTAATTGGGGATATTATAGTTATTGGGGTGGAATAATAATTGGGGGTATTATAGTTGTTGGGGTGGAATATTAATTGGGGGTATTATAGTTGTTGGAGTGGAATATTCATTGGGGGTATTATAATTGTTGGGGTGGAATATTCATTGGGGATATTATAGTTGTTGGGGTGGAATAATAATTGGGGGTATTATAGTTGTTGGGGTGGAATATTAATTGGGGGTATTATAGTTGTTGGGGTGGAATATTCATTGGGGGTATTATAGTTGTTGCAGTGGAATATTTATCAGGGTCAAATAAAATAGTTATTGCAGTAGAAGTTTCATCTGGGTGTAATTAAATTAATGTATATAAACAAATCCTAAAATGCGTCATTCTAAAGCTTTAAAGTGTTATATATATATATATATATATATATATATATATATATATATATATATAGTAATATAAATGCCATTTACGCGTATTTATAGATAATTATTTTAAATACGCACACATCAGTTTACATCCCAGATTGCAACCTACCCCCCCCCCAAGACACACACACGCAGTTAGTTTATAAATTGCACGTAAGTGGACCAATTGCAAGTGCACTATGAGATATACAAAATGAATACTAAGCACAATATAAGACGTACGAAACGAACATTAGATATAGTATGATACATGCTAAATGAACGCTAAATACAACAATAAAATTGTGCCTTCTGAATTTATTTTTGCTTTAAATTTGAGTTTCCATTATATCTTAAAGCATTAAGGACGGGTATCAGACTGCACTGTCCTAATAGTTGTAAAATGGTTTATTTATGATGTATACGTTGCACTACACATCGATTCTGAAATGACAACAAAATCAAACGTTTTTATCTCTGGTCCTAAAAGGCCTATAAGTCCGCAGAGAGGCTATAAATATTTGGACCCTTGAAGCAGTTTTTCTGTGGAGTCAAGATCAAAGGGAAAATGTAGTTATACGTCTGGGCCTATGGTGCATCTTCTTACGGTCAAATGGAAACCCATTCCACTTTACGTTTTATTTTCTCTGCATAATGATAGTTTTCCCCCCACCCCCAATAGCAAGTAGACCACAACACACACACACACACACACACACACACACACACACACACACACACACACACATACATACATACATACATACATACATACATACATACATACATACATACATACATCAGCTTCCATTTTGCTTCGTTTTTCCTCATCTAAACATGTTAAAGATGATCAAGACGTAAAAAGATAACGTTTCTTTTATTAGAAAACCCTGCGTTAATGATAAAAGTTGTGAAGGTTAGACCAGGTGTATGAATTCAACACGCGTAATGACAAATGTCTTGTGGCCATGAAGGTTGATGCTTTATCTCTGGCGGATGGTTACAACGACAGGAAATGACCGAATCACCGACAAGATATGTCAGCCGATAGATAAACCGAAATGATAAAGTTGTGTTCGAATACTCGGATCGGACACCAGGGAATTTGTCACGAATACTGAGAATACAGTGCAGCAAGAAGTCACGATTGTCATTGAAAATAGGCAAGAAATGTAGACTAAGCGTCCAATTTGACGAGAAAAGAGCACTGTGAAATGTTTAATCATTCCTCATACGCCGCTAGTACATGCACTTTTCTACATTTTAAATATGAATGTATACGAACATTCTACATATACGTACACGAATACCTATATACTAGTATTCAATTAACTATATTTTAATTGTACCAATGCCAAAATTTAAATCGTGCATTAGACATTTGCACTTAAATTAATTCTTCTAATATTTAGCCTTCCATGCCAGATTAAGTTTCATTATTTCTCTACCTTCTTTTGATCCTTTTTTATATTTTGGGATAACTTCTTTTTTACAAATCGTTTTATTTGAAAATCTCCTCTCATGCTCTTCCTCTGGAAAACATAAGTGATAACATAGAAACCAGAAAAATTTCTCAGTAATTGTAACTTTTCGACAACTGTCTAAGCAAAGTGTTCTCACAAAGTCTGATTGATTCTGACAAATTCAGTCTGACAGTTATTTGAATGGCGCAAGCTATGGTCAATGCCCAAACAAGAATGACCATCGCTGGCCACGTTTAGCCACTCGATAGAAGACCCCTAAAAAGGCGGGGTCAATTTGTCAGCCATGCAACCTCTTATATAACCAGCTTTATTTCTAGAAAGGAAGCTCTCGTAAGTTTGATATCCTGATTGATATGTGGGAATTTCATTGTTTGCATAAAGTGTAACTTCAATTTGATGAGATTTTCCCTCCTATATTTTTGTTTGAAAGACAATTATTTTGCATTCCATCAACGGACGCAGAGTTGCTGATGTCGTGTTAGTGAAACCCGTCCATCTGTTCGCCTGCAAGAGCTTTGCTCGTTGCTATGTAAAGAAAGTCTGACATTATCTGGAGTTGCCATGGCAGCGAGTGTGTGTTTGTTCTCTTGGATGACATGGCACGTGCTTTGCCTCTCCATGTTTACATCTGGATTTCAAACAGGTCAATTAATATTCATAATCTAGAAACTGTGTATATTGTATTCATGTAGTTATTTAACTGTGCATATTGTATTCATGTAGTTATTTAACTGTGCATATTGTATTCATGTAGTTATTTAACTGTGCATATTGTATTCATGTAGTTATTTAACTGTGCATATTGTATTCATGTAGTTATTTAACTGTGCATATTGCATTCATGTAGTTATTTAACAGTTTCAACCGAAGCTTTACTGATCCGATCTGGTGTTTAGTGGATAAACAGCGTTCGTTCTTATGATCAGAAAACTGATTTAATTCCGCAAATATTTATAATTTGTAAAATCAGCTAGATTTGCTGTTCTTCGTCTGCAACAAGCTTAGGTACAAACACATATTTAATAGGTAAAATAGAGTGGTGGCTGCCCGAAAGAGTATCCAGGTAACTTCTAAGATAGTCACATTTTTAAATAGTGATATTTATTATATAAATTATTTTGTGTTTAATCTTTTTTAGTAGTTGACATGTCTCCCAGCTGAGCGTTATTTTTTAAAGTCTGAAAAGTTACTTGGCTCCTCGTTATTGAAACTAACCCAATGCAATTTTACTATTAAGAAATGAATGGTCACCTGTCTTTATTGGAACTAACCTTATGTAGTTGAATTGTTAAGAAATGGACACCTATCTTTATAAACAATAAAATATATTGTTCTCTGCGACTGCACAATCTGCTGTTTCCTTACTCTAATTATGCAACAAAAATGCTTTTAAAAAATAAACGTGAGTTATATTTAATTGCTGCAACATATATTGTATGAAATGTACACATCTTATTCCAGTTAGGAGAAAAAAGCCAAATAAAATCGTGATATTTTAAAATATACTTTGCTACAATAATGTTATTATTCTATATGTATCGTGTTTCAATTAAAAGAGTTTGTCAATGGCTTCTATTTGTGGAACGGATAAAGTGAGGAAGGAAGGATTTTAACCAGACGAGTGCGCGTTCAATCTCGCTGAGTATCCGATGTAAATATCGTGTTTTGTGGCAGTAAAAGATCTAAAATCTATAACACTATACTCTTTGACGGAATAATTCATTTTTAGGTCGTTGTCTACTCTGCTTAGGTATTTGGATACCGCCATGGGATATCAGGAAAGACTTCTTGATAACAAAAGGCAGCGCAATAAAACCGTTAGACGATGCCAAGCAAGCATGGCGTTGAGTCTTTGATGGTCCTTATTATGTACGGGTTACAGCAAACACCTAACTGTGTGTCATAAACAAAAGTCGAAAAATGCTTGTTTCGAGATGCACAAAATACACGCTTTAATTGATTTACGATGTTAGAGTCGCGGCCACAACGGAATACACTGTATCTTTATCTGCCAAACAATAACTGATAATTGAACAGCGCGGGACTGTACGAGAATCTCGTGTAGGGCTGGCCGTAATTCATCGTATCTGCTGAGCTACAAATATAACCATTTGTGTGAAACTGAGCCGAAAATACTGCTTTCAACCATTACACAAATATAATAGACCGATCTATGGGTTCTTTTCACGACCTTCAGCGCACTCGGGCTTAAATTTGCCTCCATTAAGCCACGATATGGTAATTAACCGTTAATGTGTTAATCCATGCCGAGTCTTTATGCCTTTACAGTCGGCTTTAAAATTGCACAATAAAAGGCTGACGGTGAAAGTCAAATGAAATGGAACTTTGGAAGTTTTAAATCACTTAGGGGGCTTAATGTATAGCTGTGTCCGTTATGAGAGACAAAGTCTAATAGATTCCCATATAGCAAGCTTGCCGCAGAATAAAACTCTGTGTGTGTGTGTGTGTGTGTGTGTGTGTGTGTGTGTGTGTGTGTGTGTGTTCCAAAATAAATTCTGATAATTGAGCAATTTGTACATTGCAAAATGAAATACAGTTGGTATAAAGTTGAAACTATCGGTCCTCAGTTATTGTGTTGGACTTGTTATAAGTACAATTAGGAGCATGAAATAAAAAAGGGAATACATGTGCGCGCGCGCGCGCGCGTGTGTGTGTGTGTGTGTGTGTGAGAGAGAGAGAGAGAGAGAGAGAGAGAGAGAGAGAGAGAGAGAGAGAGAGGTCCCATCCTTAATACTAATAACGTTTAAAATGTGTGCACTGGTATAGGTTAATTGGATACATGGAAATATGTTCTATATCTTTCTTCATTTGTTCTCTTTCTCCCAGTTTTTCCTCTACATAAGACATTGATATCTTCTTTTGAATTAAAATCTTTAGTTTTTATGTTGTCTGGTGCCTGTAACGAGTGTTGCAAAACGTGAAAACAGTTTAGCTTCGGCTTTTGAATGTTTATTCATTTCGTTATCTTTATTTTTTTCTCACAACAATATTATTTTCTATTCGGGTACAAGCATGTTCGTTAAGCTTTATAGAGAAATAAATGGCTTCGAAGACAAGAAAGATCTTTGTAATTTGGCATGCTACAAATTTTTAACACAAGTCCAAAATACGATGTCACCGACAAAATTAAATCTTAAAAAATAATAAATCAACACGTGTTATATGTTCAGTGCTGAATGAAAATATAGGCGAATTCTTACATAAGAATGTCAAAACACATCCCATATTTTGTCTGAAATCCAAATGAAAGCGAATAAATCAATCAGCAATTTGGCAAAGCATTCATCAACCTTGGAGAAAGAAGGACACAATTGAGGATTAATTTGCTGTGTTACCATTTTGTGGCCGATAAGTCACTTTTGGGGCAATCAGTAAATGCATCTCGTATTGAAAGATCTTGCTTTGATCTGAGTTTTTACCGCGCGTGAAACACATAAAGCTGGTGAAAATGAAAGAGAAGAACATATTAGAATAATAAGGACCTGTCAGAGTCGAAGATAAGCTTTCATTTTTACCTTCTTATATTTCTTAAAGCCTTATATGCAGTTTGATAAGACCGTTTTGAAGTTCTCGATGCTCTTTTTTGATAGTTACTTACCACATCAAGCTGTGAATTGTTTTATCTCTCTAACATGTGGTCAGTGTGTGTGTGTGTGTGTGTGTGTGTGTGTGTGTGTTTCTAAGCGTGCAAAAGCGTCTGCTATCACCAGGAACATCGCTGGTTCGAACACCGGTCGAGAGACATGAAAGATTTATTAAAGTGGAAGTAACAGCTACCACGCTTGGCGCACAGCATTAAGAGGTTAGTGTTAGGACTTGTCGGCGTGGTATAAGGATAATGTGACTTGACTGGACATGATGATACATGTCTGTGACATGATGCTCCTGTGCTAGATATCATTTTAAACTACCACACTGCAGACATTTTAGTGTCTGCTACGCACGAGTGCATATAACACCGATTGAGTAGCATCATTTTTGGTGATGTGTACTACGTCTTTATGGAATATGGGCTCGTGTGTGCTGGCGAGACGATGGGTGCATCTTACCCACAGACCTGAGTTCGAATCTCTGTAGAATACGAATAAAAATTCTCTAACCTGTATGATCTATTATGTGTATTAAATATTTTTTCTGCTTACTATTATTATCAAAAATCCTTCTATAGAACCCAGGGATAGTACTTACTGTTCTGTCTGGTGTATATTTATAATTCTCTCTGTCTCTGTCTCTCTCCCTCTCCACAGATAGATAGATAGATAGATAGATAGATAGATAGATAGATAGATAGATAGACAGACAGACAGATAAATCTCTCTCTCTCTCTCTCTCTCTCTCTCTCTCTCTCTCTCTCTCTCTCTATATATATATATATATATATATATATATATATATATATATATATATATATATATCCGAATTTTACTGTATAAAACCTGTGACAATGTTTGTCAAAACTTTATCGTATAAAAGCTGTGACAATGTTTATCAGAACTTTATTATATAACATGTGTAACAGTGTTCGTCAGAACATTATTGTAATTTTGGTACGTAATATAAAATAAAGTTTCTTCATGTCAGTTAAAGACTATTTCTATTTCTGTGCTTTTTCACAGATTTGATTTTAACATGTTTTAGTGCTCGTAGATTCATAATGGGATTAGTTCTGTCAACCTATTTAGTTCACTCACAAGAACAAAAGCAATTTTTAAACATAACAAACACTGCACAGAAAAGAAGAAGAAAAAACACTTAAAAAGAAACACAACCCGCAAGTGTTAACAATTTACGGAAATGGAGAAAATGAAAGGCTTCAAATGTGTCACAATTCACAAACATAATAATTCGGTGCTGTTAATTCTGAGACATGTGAAAATATTGTAAGGAACATTTCTAATACTATACTGGAACATTTAATTTTCATTGAAGCAAAGGGTATTGTCTTACAATAAGCATAATGAACCAATGCCTTTTGCGCAGCCTCTTTTGAACGAACGAGTTAATGAATGAATTTTTTTTAGTAAATAAGCGTTTTTCACAAATCTGAAACACACATACACACAGAACGATAATTTCTTGGTGCTATCGTACACTTGCTTCTGAGGTTTCTATGTATTTTAAAGGTGCATCGTATTAATCTTACTGTCGGCAGCTTCGGTCAATTTCAAGTTTGTAAATCAATTCAGCCATTGCTCCTTGGCCTGGGACTATTTTGTTATTAAACTTGTGTCAAGAAAGTAGCGATTTTGCAATTAAATTGTTTGTAAAACTCGCCAAATCCAATAAAGCGCTAGAGAAAATGATCTGGTCGGCATCAGGGAGAGCGAATGAAGTGATTATGGAAACAAACCGCACACGATTAGCTTAATCTTTCTTTCAATTCCGACGCTGCGCCGGAATTTTATGCAGAAAGAGATTTGGAACAAATAAGGGGTTAGTTTTACCCCTTTGTTTCATCAGAAAAAGGCAAATCCTGTGGTTTTATTGAATAAATTACGTAAATTTGTCTTTTAAAAATGAATTTTTACAAGAAAGTAGTTAACATCAGGTCTTCATTAATACAGAAGAACGGTCTTCCATTTTTTTCAGACTGTGTTGCAGTTGGTATGAAAATTCATTTGGACCAAATAGTGCCAGTAACATACAAGAGCCTATTAGTAATTAGGGTCATTTTAATTAAATTTCTCCAAATAATTTACTTAGATTCGTATAGCTTTCCATGAAGGATTTAACTAATAACCCTGAATAATTAAACAAAATTACAATTAAAAAAATAAAGTGTTGAAATATAGTCATATCCTTTTATTTCGCGCTATAGCAATTGTTGTGTCAGATTTAATTTCTACAGGTGGCAACTTCAGAATTTTTCTAACTATATATTTATACGATTTGTAGAGCTCGGAACTAGGAAAATTGAAATTTACAGGCAATTAATATAACCTTCCTCATCACATCAGGAAATAATACATCTGAAATGTGGAACGTTTTTACGATACCATATATATATATATATATATATATATATATATATATATATATATATATATATAATACAGGCAAAACAAACAAACAAAACCTGTTTTACGTTACCATAGAGAAAAATAAATGAATGAATGATTTAATTTATAGCTACAAAAAATCTCTAGTTATATTTATATTTACAGACCATTCCACATGCATGCGCTCCTCACTTTCCACAAGGACAATTTCCTTTGCCCATTTCAGTTGTAACATATACATGCACAAGCTTTATAAATTTACGCCATTTTTTCCTCTTTATATAATAACTTTCTTTTCTTTCAAAAAAATTTGGAACAAAATAGACTGTTAAGTTTGTTTTTCAGTTACTTCATTTTGACCAGTTGATGGCACAACATGGCCTTCAATGTGCTGATTCGCAATTAATCGATGTCATTCGCATCGTGTAAAATAAATTATAAATAAGACGTAACAATGCACACCAGTGGCTAATTGTATATTCTGATAAGACGATGTCTTTTTCTCGTTAACTTCCATTATCGTAACGTGGTTTTTAAATTTCTGAAGTTGTAGATAGTTGTACCTTATTTATAGTGCGAAATAGATGTGCCTTGATACAGCTTACAAAGTTATAAAAATTATGTATTTGTTTAATTTTTTTAATTAGTTTTCAGTTGATTACCCTCCTCTGACGCATATCACTCAAAAGAAGACGTTACTCAGATACCCGAATAGTGGTCTTTAGTGAACTAAAATCTTGAAAATAAATTCAAATATATGTTTTCTTAACTTCCGAAATCGGCTTCGCTTGGTATGTTGAAGTTTACGATAAGCTGACATCATATCATATTTGTATACGAAGACACGTGCTTTACTGTAACGCATGCTAGACGTTATCCAGTAAAATCTGGGATATCTCAAATAGCTTGAAAAAATAAGGAAACGGTTCGTGTGTAATACTGTGTAGCGATGTATTTTCGCAATGCCGAAGTTTCTCTCTGTCGATGTATTTGAATCGGGTGCTGCTCTCGGGTGGATATCATTATGCTCCTGTGGCTAATTTTTTTCCCTAAAATATTCGCGTACGATGTTTTCATGCAAAACTGATTGATTGGAAATATAGTTAAAGTAATCTGTTACATGATATATAGAAATATGTATTACAGTTGTGTAAAGTAGCCTGTTACACGGTATATAGAAAGATATATTACCGTTGTGTAAAGTAGCCTGTTACACGGTATATATAGAAAAATAAAATGTATTACATTTGTGTAAAGTAGCCTGTTAAACGGTATATAGAAAGATGCATTACAGTTGTGTAAAGTAGCCTGTTACACGGTATATAGAAAGATGTATTACAGTTATTTATAACAAAATTAATGATATAACCAATGAGACTGGTGAACAACAAGCAAGCTCTTTTAAAGTCAAACATATATACACAGAGGTAAAGAGTGGGAGATATACAAGCGTCGTTGATGCAAGTATGTTAAGTTCAACACGTCAGAATTACTGCTACTACTGTTAATCAAAATAATAATAATAATAATAATAATAATAATAATAATAATAATAATTATTATTATTATTATTATTATTATTATTATTATTATTATTTTTACAAATATTTATCCATTTCTCCATCTATCTAAATATGTCCATCAGGGACAAATAAACATGTACACAAGTATGTGTACATACATGTGCATTAACATAGACATGTATTTTGAATGGAAATTTATTAATATCTTGCTTGTCCAAAGGAAAAGCTGTTTATGTGTGTAATGAGCACTGATGGGTGTATAAAACACATTTGACAGGCCCAACTGTATTATGTCAGCTGTAATCCGACTTAATAGATTCAACACAGAAGCTGCCTATCGCGCATGCCGACCCATACATCCCTCCAATTACAACCGTGCCAATTTTAACGTAATCCCTTTACTGAAGATTGTTTATTAGGCACTGTTGAGAAAATCTGTCAATGACAAGATCTCTGATATAAAAGATATTAAGACTTGTCATAGACAGCCTAGTCGATTCCCACCCAAGAAGAGAAACAATGAAACCATCCAACTTATGTCACTCAAAAGGATGCATTTCTTTCGTTCTTTTTGTGTCTTTTTTGGTGGCAGCCGTGGGACACTTTTTTTTAGGGAGTTATAGAATAAATGCTCAGCTTCGAGCATCTGGTATATCTATCGAATTAGGAAAAGATAAAGGAGCATTTTATTTTGAGTTGCTTTTTTAATTCTAAGACAATACAAAAGCAGAGGAAAGCACTTGATGGGCGGTATTTTAATAGGACATATTGTGTCATGCAAAATCGAATAGCCAAGCTAGGGCAAAAGAGAGAGGGGGAGGGGGTTTGGGGTGGGGATTGTTAACTGTCATATTCAAAGAAGACAATCCAAATGTTTATTGTTTCGAATACAACATAAAATACCTTATAAAATGTTTTTTGTCAAGCTGAATATTTGAAGGCAGACAATTATTTTGATTTTTTTTTCTCTTCCACGATGAAATAGAGAAATGTTTTCCCCAACAACCATGCCAAATGTACTGTATGAAGAGAAACAAAAGAGCAACGGTATTTTCTTGTTTACTCTCACGTTTTAGTCAGGCCACGATTCTCACATAGTTATGTTGTATTTCTTCTTTGTGTAAAGTGGTGAGAGATAGATAATTTATACAACCGAATATTGAGGTCGCCTTATTATTTACAAATTTTGCAAATAATAAGAACAAGAAGAAATAGTCAAACATGCCATATTATGCAATGCCAAGTTGTGATCTGGTTAAATCCTTGCTGTAATTAGCTTACAAATCCACCCCCACCCCGCAAAAAATAGACAAAATAAACGAGTGACATTCACAACTGGTTTGGCAGACACAACAAGTCAGATACATAAATAGTTTGAGGTGTCAAAAAATTAGGTGGTACCTTGTCTTAAGAATAAAATTATTTCGAGCAAAATTTGCATTTGTAAGACAAAGCTAGCAACGTCGTGGGGTCGTTTTGCGTATGTTGTCTAAAAAAAAAAAACGTCTATGGTTCAGATTGCTCGACATATTATGGAACGTCCGCGAAATATGTGTTGAGCACTGGAATAAAATCTATTAAAAATAAAATCTAATAAGATCTACAATATTTTCATCCCAGACGAAGAACTTTCTGATGAAATACGGAAACGTCGTGTAGGCTTTATAAGAACCTTATGTATTCTACTGATTCAATCCGGGAAAATAAGAACAAAACTACATGTTAAAATATCAGTGACAGCTTCATAGCGATCTTGGCAAATTCAAATGCAGTGCGACTCTATTATTTATACTTGTTATGTTTACTTGTATAATTAATGGCCACCCGATCTCCCGTACGATTTGAGCTCTTTGTTTCATATTAATTGCCCGTAAGTCCGTTTCATATTAAACACTCCTGATTGGCGGAGTCGTTGGACATTCGTCCCCTGTGCACTATAAATGAATATTTTGCTTACGTCAGAGGGGAGAGAGGCAGACACGGATTAAATATTAGTAATGCTAAACGGCTGTACAAATCTTTGAAGGCTTTTACCTTTTCTCAAAATGCTTTTATATTGTATTTGCGTACAGTTTGAAAAAGTACTAATTAAAACTTACTTTTCATAGTCAATCTTGCAGAAGAGTTTTCTCTCACGGGAGTAACAGGAACCTGCAAGGGGCATCTGACATACGCTGCACTGTAGACACTGCTCGTGCCACGACAAGTTCATAACGCGCATTAAATATCTGTCCTCGATAAGGGTCTGGCATCCCGCGCAGATTTCGCGGTGCAGAGTTGGCATGATATCTAGAAAAGAAGAAGAAAAAAGACTCAGATATACAGAAGCATGTTATTCATGAAAGGAAACAGTGGATTGTATGCTTGATATAAGGATACTCGCGTGGTTTGGAGTATACCTATGTGGCTATATAGAAATACGCATGGACCGAGTTTTACATTTTATCTGTCAAAGATATCGAAGAAGACATGATATATACAATAAATATTTATTGACAAAGATCAAGTGAGTATGGTATTGGAAAGGGATATAAGTGATGATGTATTGGAAAGAGATAACAGTGAGAAAGAGATACAAGCTGGTGGAGTATCGGAAAGAGATACAAACTTTATATGGGTATCGAAAAGAGATGCAATTGAGCATGATGTTGAAAAGAGATACAATTTAGTATATCATGAAAAAGAAATATATGTGAATATGGTATCGAAGAGAGATTAAAGTGAGCGTTGTATTATAACGATACAGGTGTCACTAAATAGTCTCTATTTGAAGGAGACACAAATTGGTATAGTATAAGACACAAATTGGTATAGTATAAGTCACAAATTGGTATAGTATAAGACACAAATTGGTATAGTATAAGACACAAATTGGTATAGTATAAGACGCAAATTGGTATAGTATAATACAAATTGGTATAGTATAAGACACAAGTAAGTATGCTACTGGAAAAAGATACACGTGTTTTTTACTTTTAAAACGATATGCAGGCGGGTAGGGTATCGGGAATAGATACAAGTGATTATTATACTATAGAGAGATACAGGTGAGTATAATATTGGAAAGAGATACAAATGGTTATAGTATCAGACGGAGATACAAATGGAAATGATACTGTATGATATTTGAAAGACATACAAGTGAATATGATATTGGAAATACATTAAACTGTGTATGGTACTTGAAAGTGATACAAGTGTGAATGATGTGGAAAGATATAAATGTGTATCGAGGTATCAGAAATAAGGTACGAATGAGTATTTTAGTGGAAAGATATACGAATGAGTATTTTAGTGGAAAGATATACGAATGAGTATTTTAGTGGAAAGCTATACGAATGAGTATTTTATTGGAAAGATATACGAATGGGTATTTTAGTTGAAAGAGATACGAATGAGTATTTTAGTGGAAAGAGATACGAACGAGTATTTTAGTGGACAGCTATACGAATTAGTATTTTAGTGGAAAGAGATACGAATTAGTCTTTTAGTAGAAAGTGATAAGAATCAGTATTTTAGTGGAAAGCGATACGAATCAGTATAATGTCTGAAAGAGACACAAGTATAATATTAGAAGGAGAAATATACGTGAAATCACCGTCGGTAAATTATCAAATGGAAAGGAATACTATGAGGCGCCGTAGCAGGCAAAATCTGGTCCAGTCAGAACGTTGCCGTTGAAATTTTAATGTCATATGTTCAGAATTCCAATTTCACATGTTGTGTCAAAAATACTTGTCCTTAAAGTTCCATTTTCTAGTTGGAAATTTGAGATTTTATTTATTGAATTAAACAGTACTGGTTGAAAGTTATATTTTCAATGTTGAGGTTTTAGATTGTGTCGTTTGAATTACCCGGCGGTAGTTGAAATTTAAATGTTATACGTCAATAATTCCTAATTTAATGTTGAGAATTTCGGTTTAACATGTTGAGTCACATTGATTGTGCTGAGAGTTCAATTTCGTATGTTAAGATTATAGACTGTATCTGTTGAGTTACACAGCGGTGGTTGGACATTTTCTTGTGCTTGTCAGATCTGTTATATTTATATAGTGAAATGATGTGTTGGTGTTAAAAGTAATATTACACAATGTCCACTTTAACAATTCAAAATAATATTGAGTATTAAAATACATAATTTATGTATTCAATTACGAGGCGCCATTACATTCCATGCATTTACAGTTTGAAAGTGAACATTCACAGGTCGAGAATTAATAAGATTTTTTTCGCTAGAGGTCGTTCTCGTCAATAGGCCGCGTTACTTTTAAACAAGGAGGCGGCTTCTCGTTGCTATGAAATTCAACAGATGAAATCTAAATACTCAAAATATAAAATGGAACTTTCATCACGAATAGTTACATACAACGAATTAGGGATTCTCGACATATGATATTGGAATTTCAACCACCGCTGTGTAATTAAAACTATACACTGTAAAACGTCGACATATGAAATAGAACCTTAAACCACCACTGTACAATTCAACATATACAATTTTAAATATCGACCAACAAAATGTAATTTTAAAGTTTAAGGACATGCAATTCGATCCAACACGTGATATTGGATTTCGACATCAAAATTTCAACTGCGACTTTCTCAATGGATCAGCTTTTGTCCGCTACGGCGCCTCTTAGAATACAGTCAGGTGTGTCGCCAGACAGAGAGAGAGAGAGAGAGAAACAAGTGAACATGATATCCATTCATGGATAACAGTCAAATGTGTCACGTGACATTGAAGCGTGTGAACGTGATATCAAATAACATATAACAAAATACATACATACATACATACATACATACATACATACATACATACATACATACATACATACGTACATTGGCTTAATATATGAGAAAATAAATATGACATCTAAATATACATAGGTACCGTTAGTGACTGAAAAAATGAAAATGAAGATTATATATAAGATAAAACGATATATAAGCCATCTAAGTGAGTTGACGTTGAGGAGATATTTGAAATGAATCTCGTAATTACTTTGGATTGACTTATTCGATAGGTCTCATTTAGTGATAATTTCGTGACTGCAACAACTACGAATTTAAAGACCCCGCCAAAAATAATCTACGTTGGAAAAAATAGAGAAAATACAAGACGCTCTATCAAGAGACATGTGCACTAATTTTCCCAACAACGAAACCAAACTGTAAAAGAGTGACAAAACAATTAAGCAACAAGATGAATTTATCTAAGGTGTTATTGATACAATGCCTTATTTATTTTAGCCTTGATCAGGAAGAAAAACAAACGTTTATGCAAGCTAACCACCGTCCCATGTTTTTTTTTTTTTTAAATTTTGTGCCGTTTTGTTTTAAATGCTTTGTACAAACGTAAAGCTTTTATAAGACCATATGATTCGCTGCGAAATCATGCAGTTCTTTGAACTATGCAATGACCAGTCGTTTCGGTTGCTGTATTTTACGATGTTTTCTTGTAAGCAGTACATTGGCAAACATTGCTCGGCTGAACATAAATACACTGCTACATTCCATACAGTTGACAAAAGAAATGTACACATGTACAACATAGATTGACAATCAGTGCATGTGTGATTCAAACAAATTCACAAAGTAACAAATTCAAAACAATGCTTCGTATCACCATTTATTCTTAAGTCAGTCATGTTCCCTAGTTGATCACTAAACCACATATACTCACTTTTAATGCGAGATCAATTGCAAAAGAACAGACCCAGATTTTCAGTCGCGAAATACACAGGCGGATCTGGGTATGTGCAGTTTGTTTAGAGCAATCAGGCAAACAAATATCATAGACCCTGATCTGCAGTTGCAGTATGATATGGCATATCAGAATATTTTTTGTTTGAAGTTGGAATTAAAAGCGAGTGCAGACGTATACACTAAAATAAAACAACGTAGCAAATCTTGTATCAAACATAATGTGTACTGCAACGGGCAACTGATTGAACTTTACGCTGGACACTGTATCAAGGGCAAAAAGCTTAATAACCAATTCATCATATTGTTATTTATCAAACCCATATTACATTCTGTTAAAAAAAGAAAAAAGAAAACATAAATATACTCTTCGTGTCTCGTTATGAACTATCGGTTTGATACACTTACTACGTGTACAAGTTGTATATGGAAATAACCTGGGCATTCTGTCAAATATTGTCAATCACATCCAGCTTGAACAGCGTCGGCGTAGATGTTTAAAAAAAAATTGAAAGGTTATCTATAATTGCTGGAACGCATAGTTATTTTCATCCATTCAGTTTCGCTACCTTTCAACAATATTTGGCAGTCGAAACCAAACCAATCGCATCAACATTATCATCTGAGTATCATCTGACAATTAAGGCTTTATCTGGAAACATGGTGATATTTTATTTCTATCGCGACATTGGCCTGGCCCATTCCCAAAATATGCTAACATATATGCTATGCATAATTTTGATGACAACTACGTCAAACATAGACAGAGACCGTCTCTATGATCAAACTCGCCCAATTTATACCAGGAACCAGTCGAACCAATAATCCAGCGTAAGCCAAATTACACGCTTTCAAGTTTCATGCATGCACCTAACAAGTGTAACTTGCCGACATGTCAACTTTCCATAGTAAAGTGGCTAGAATAAAGAAAAATATCGTAGGCGTACTGTATTATAGAATCTGGCGACACTTCTGTAAATACCATAGTAAACAAACAAGCCTTACTTGTAGATCAAGACTAGTCTGAAAACTCGAAATAATGGTTAAAAAATATATAATTAAAAACAGGGCCAAACGACCGATAGATGTCAGGAAAAGGAATTAAGTCGTAAATACCAAGCCATTTGCCGCTGAATCTGATCAAAATCATGCATATTGTATGAAAACGGCTAGTATGTGTTACTACCGCGATTGACACTTATTTTTGGCAATTTTAAAAATAAAACCTAATCTGCGTGATAAAAACTGGTGTGTTACTTGTATTTGTCTTGTGAAAGGTAGTGTGCATTCACACACACACACACACACACACACACACACACACACACACACACACATACATACATACATACATACATACATACATACATACATACATACATACATACATACATGTGTGTGTAATTATGATTTTTAACGTAGCTTTAACAATTTGTCAGTCAGGTCGCTACGACATCCGCAGACATGTAGCATGATGTCCCACCCAGTTACATTATCCTGACACCTAGCCGACCAGTCCTAAAACTAACCTTTTAATGCTGAGCGTTAAGCTATTAATACCATTTTTGTAAGTCTTTGGTATGACTCGGCCGGGGATTGAAACCACGACCTCCCGCTTCCGCGGCTCTAACCACTAAGCCATTGGAGCGGTACATACATACATACATACATACATACATACATACATACATACATACATACATACATACATACATACATACATATTGATCACAAAACGATGGCAAGGTGAAATGTCACTTGGGTGACGTCAAGTAAACAAGGATAATATTAATACGGACGAGATCAGGTAAAAAAAAATGGTATGGACGCAGGTTAATTTATATCATTAGCTAACGGGTCTGTAACTTAAAATATACAAGTGTTCGGCAAACCAAATTACATGTACAAACATATCTATATAACAATATAAATAAACTATAATACATAGAAAAGGGTTATTAACTTATCATGGAAATATTGTACATGTATGATGAACGTGAACCCTAAGTCAAAGTGGGTTGATCTAACACACACCATATGCGGTATATGCTGCCACAATAACACGACATAATTTACATCAGAAAAAATAACTGTAAGCCAGAAGTTATTGACTGAAATCCCGTTTTATGTGACTTTATCATACCTACACGTTATCCTGTGATCATCAGCAAAAAAAGGTCGACATGGATATGACACACGTTTATAAACAGACAAATTCATGTCGACATGAAAGAGGACGCTTATTGATTCATGTTATTATCTAACAATGTAATTACTGTACCTTTCCAAGTTAACAGTACATATAATTACTTCCACTTTTATAGGAATATGTTCAAGGTAACATTGACCATACTTCACAGGAAAAAGTTATTACAGGTGTATAGTATGACGACAGCAATCCTCAAAGTTTAAGTCGAATGACCAAATCCGGATTCCCCGATGTGCCAAAAGTTTCTTTTCTCGTTATAATAAACAAATCAAGCTACAAACTTATCTCGGATAGATGGTATACGACCATGGTGTTCAATCGTTAACACGGGACGAATTAACTCTATACACCTCATTGAACACGGAAGACTCAACAACTTTTTTTTTATCCAAATCCGTGACGAATTCATGGTTGGGTTGATATATATAAATACATTCTCGGCTTGCACAGAAAATCGAGGACAAATATCTGTATTTTTATCATCGTCGTCAACCCATGCATCGCCCTTATTCGTTCATTGATCCGTATTTATCGCTTGGAACCCTAAGGTTAGGCGAGCATTATAATTCATAAAATCCACGGCTTTAATATTCCGAAATATGTGTCAGAGAAAACTATTATAATATTTATCCCGATGTTGTTGGTTTTTTAAAAAAAAATGAATAATATATTTCAAAAGAATAAATTGTTTACAAGGAACCCGGGAAGGAAACAAAAAGCCTGAGTGAACCGAATGTCTTCTCTTACTGAAAACCATAGGCCCTAGTCTGTCTTTAAATTTATGGATAATTAATGAATAGTGACGTAAAACGATCACTTTTCTGTTATTCTACATTTATTTTTCTTCACTCGACCTTAGTGAGGTTGTCGAATTAAATCCATGGTTCATTGATGCAATAAAAATTCTTTCCATCCGCTTTAAATTTCATTACAAAAATCAAAACTATCCAAGGTTATTGTTGTAGGGTTTAACGCCATTTTTCAGCACACTATATAATAAATGTGGCGGCCAAAATTAATGGTCGAGGAAGAACCCGGTAAAACAACCGGAAAGAACCACCGACCCTAGAAAAAGTTACTGGCAAGCTTTCTTACATACCCACATTAGCCAAATCTGAGACTCGAACCCACGTAGACAGAGGTGAGATGGTAGTGATCCGTAACGGAAAACGCTTTAGACCACTAGGCCACTCGTGGCCATTGACCACTCGGCCACTCGTGATCATCTCTTCAAGGTTGAATAATGGGATAAGTACCTACCACCTGGTAATAGAAACCACTCTCACACACATTTTAGGTCTTATTCTTAACAGAAGCATACTAACCGGGGGTGGGGGGTGGCGGTTTCTCCGGGCGCCTGATGTTTGGGGTGTCAAAAACACGGGCTCCAGAGGTCATGAGGCGCCCAAACCCCTTTGGACCTTCACCGTCGCCTCGGGCGCAATTTACCAATAGTACGCCACAGAATCTTAAAATTTATTTAACTTATTAACATCATTGCTTGACTTTGTTTTTAAGTCTATCAATCGTCTGTCTGTCTGTCTGTCTGTATGTATGTATGTGTATGTATGTGAGCGTGCGTGCGTGCATCTGTGTGCGTGCGTGCATCTGTGGGTGTGCCACATATCCCATAATAACGAAAATGATAGGTTTAGTTATTATAAATTTAATCTCTTTTCTATAAAATTACATGTTTTATCTTGGGTGCGTAAGCAAATCAAAACATATCCCAGCAGAATGACTAAAATCATACACGATAAATTTATTACACATTCTTGCGATATAGTGAACCTATATAAATCAAACCAAAGATATATGTATTCACACATATATAAATCCGTGTAGATACACATAGTCACGAGCAAAAAGTTCATAAACCATCAAGCGTGGATTATATTCATAAATCCAACTTAACGTGACTATTTTACTTTACACATCACCGATGTTAACCTCTCTCTCTCTCTCTCTCTCTCTCTCTCTCTCTCTCTCTCTCTCACACACACACACAGAGACACACACACACGCACACACACAACCAAACTAGCGAGTTAGCCCTAAAAGGAATAATCATCTGAGAGAGAGAGAGAGAGAGAGAGAGAGAGAGAGAGAGAGAGAGAGAGAGAGAGAGAGAGAGAACCTACTGAGATTTCTACTTGCGTACGCCTATCCAGGTATTCCAGGTACAGAAACAAAACACTCAGGTGCAAACTTCTTGAGCTCTCCTATACCACCTGATCACTAGAACTGTCAGTATACCATTATCCCGAAATGTCACCCGGCTTTACTTTTTGCAGTAAATATTACAACTACCTGGTCTCCACCCGTATACAGTGGTTTACCCTTCCCTGATCGATGTACTTGCGGTTCGCATTAGCAGAGTGTGATAAATAACTTATATTTGGGTCATTTACGAAGACAGTTTTATGGCAGAATCTTTTAGAATTTCTGCTGACCCTTTCGCTCGACAATGTTCACAATTTTCAGTTGAAAGGCCATGTTGTTCTCGCCTAAAGTGCAACCAGAAAGGAAATCGAAACGCAACACGTCGTGACAAATACATCTTCTAGCAGCCGATTCATTAAATATACAAAGGTAGCTAGGACGTACCCTTGTTGATAACGCTTAAATAAACGTATGCATATTGTAACTGAGGATAGAGCGGATTTTAGGATTCCCTGACTGTGTATGAATTGTGAAGCGGTAAAGGCGATTTAACTCTTCAATGTTTCTTTCATTTTTCACGGAGAAAATGCCAAATGGAGATTATGGAGGTGTTTTTGAGTTAATGCCGGGTCGCCCTCCTACGTGAAAAGAAGCTAGCAGTGGATCTTCTTTGAGTATCAGTCTGGCAACCATGATCCTTCAAACAGCACATCCCGGCTGTATGATTTGATATACAAATGTGGAAACGGCAAGTCAAGCAAACTTTACAACACTTGACCGAATATCTCTGATTTTCCGCCTAAGTGAATGTATGTACGTAAAATAGTGTTTACACGACTGTTTGAGGAATGATTTAATATGATTATATGTTACCTAGATGGTTATTAAACACAGATTTTGAGACAGATATAATATGTATTTACAAAAAGATTCGATACTTTTGGATAAATGATGCATTTTATTCTGTATATTTTCTTTGTGTAGTTCTTAGCACAGGCAATGTCTGAATAAAAATGAAAAATATTTATAGTTTGGATTGATTAGAACTCCTGATGATTTTTATGCTGCTCTGTCAAAAACAATGTATGCTTACTGAATAATTCGAAACATAATCCAGAGTTCTGCATTGCAACCTGAAGAAGACGGCCACATCATATTGCACAGATTTCTATCATAGCAAACTGACGAAGACGATCGTATCATGTGGCACAGATTTCTATCATAAGAACCTGAATTAGGCGATCACATCATGTGGCCCAGATTTCTATCATAACAACCCGAAGAAGACGATCATATCATGTGGCACAAATTTTTATAACAACCCGAAGAAGGCGATCACGTCATGTTGCACAGTATTCTATCATAACATCCTGAAGAAGGCGATCGCATTATGTGGAACAGATTTCTATCACGCAATCTGAAGAAGACGATCAGATCATGTGGCACAGTATTCTATCATAACAACCCGAAGAAGACGATCATATCATGTGGCACAGATTTCTATAGCAACCCCAAGAAGGCGATCACATCATGTGGCACAGTATTCTATCATAACACCCTGAAGAAGGCGATCGTATTATGTGGAACAGATTTCTATCACGCAACCTCAAGAAGACGATCAGATCATGTGGCACAGTATTCTATCATAGCAACCTAAAGACAATCACATCATGTAGCATAGATTTATATTATGCAATCTGAAGAAGGCGATCATATCATATGGCACAGATTTCTATCATAGCAACCTGAAGAAGACTATCACATCATATGGCACAGATTTCTATCATAGCAACCAGGAGAAGACGATCACATTATGTGGCACATTATTCTATCATAACAACCTTAAGAAGACGGTCACATGGTGTGGCACATGATTATATTCATCAACACTCGAAAAAGACGTTCAAATCATGTGGCATAGTTCTAACATAACAACCTGAAGAAGACAGTCAGAATATGTAGGGCAGAGTTCTATCATAGAAACTAAATGCGATAGTCACATCAAGGGGCACTGTTTTCATTCTTAACAACCTAAAGAAGACTGGTCATGTGGAGCATTTCTACCCTAACAACCTAGGTCACATCATGTGCCACATTGTTCTGTCATAACCACCTATGCAACACAGCAACATCGTGTGGTATCAGAGTTCTATCGTGCAATTGATACAAGACGGTCACATCAAAGTTGAAGTGGGGCCCCGGGTGGTCCAGTGGTCAAAGGCGTTGGTCCTTTACCTATCACTGCATCTTACCTCTGTGTGTTCGAGTCTCGGGTTCAGATAACGTGGGTATGTGAGAAAGCATACCAGTAGCTCTCTGTGAGCCGGCGATTCTTCTCGGGTTCTTATACAATTATGTATAGCATACCATGTGATGGAAAATGGCGTTAAACTCCACAGAACCGACTCATTGCTGAAGCTTACTCAGCGCTTTCATTGTTTTGCTTAATTTGCTTTAGAACGTCCGATTTGAATGAATACATCATGACGTTTTATTTTTTGTGCTTCAAAAATAATGTCAAATATAATTCTGAAATGTTCTGTCGAATTATTGTGTGAGAGATTAATAAGACCTTATGATTAAACTGTTATGATTTCTTTGGCCTCACATTCAAAGCAAAATGCCTTAAAGACACTCCGATATTTTATTGATTGACGTTTTTTCATAGTCATGCCAGCTTCCGGTGTTATTTTCTTAATGTCCATTTTGGGGCCATTCGTTTCATTAGGCACGTGTGCATCTACATTTTAAAATTCAGAAAAACAAAAGATTTCACCCGAAACAGTTCTCCACTGGAACGACCGGTATCCTGTTTGGAACGCAGGCGTGAGAATGTGAAATGTGCCGCAGAAAAATAACGTTTCCACTTCATTTAAATCGAATCTCGAAGAAAATAATACTTTAATCCTTGCCTTATTCCTCCGTCCAAATTTGATGAAAAATGGCTTTTTAACTGTCTAGATCAGAGGGTGTATGTCTGCGGGCCCACGGGGTTTGATAATGCCCTCATTGACGGTTTCAAGTGCCCATTATCCCGCGTGAGTGGTATGTCAGGGCCTAGTCAAACACTCAACTCCGACCTCAAGTACAGAGACCTTGTCACGCCGTTAATACCGCTGTTACATTTATTTATTTATTTATTTATTTATTTATTTATTTATTTATTTATTTTTAAAACTAAATCATGTAGAGCAGTTGAAAACGTGATATTCCCATTAATTGAATAGCAAATAAACACTATTTTGTGTACTGAATTTGTTAATACAGTCTAAATTGCCCATAATAACTTATATTTTAGCACATCTTCTGAAAGATTGTGTTATATTTAATAAGGATGTTCTCGTGCAAGGATTATTTTGACACAGAGTTGGCCACATGAAAGATTTGTCAACGTTAATTCATCATAAGAGATCGAAAACAAATGGGTCTTTTAAAACAAAATAGAAATGACTTTTTGCGAAAGGATATTTACATGTCTGTGCATTTGATTTTAATGTCAGAAGGGAGAAAAATGGTAATTTTTCACGCAGATTTAAATAAAGAATTTGAACACAGTACGAATTAATACCGGTTAACTTTTCAAGTTATCTGGACTAACTGTTTTCGTTCAGATTAAAACGTCATCATTTTTTAGAAATTCAAGAATAAAAACGAGACCAAATGATTGTTGTTGTTGTGAAACAAGCAGACCTAACTTTCTATATATAAAATGGTCAGATTATATGATTTAGAAACAAACGTCAACTTCCTTAAATCTCGTTTGTAACACCATTGGTTGTGACAAATTCAAAACAATCGTTCTTCTTGGATTTTGTGCTCACGATTATCTAAGTTGAAAATATATATATTTCGATATTTACAACAAGAGAAGCAATGGTAATTATATCAACGCTTAAATGTGTGAAAGGCTGGGCGGACACTTGGGCTAAATCTTCGTGTCCAGTGTCACAGGATACTTGTAAATACCACTTGTATAATTAGCACGTACATCGGAAATAAGAAGCGGTGATTTCTATTTGATTCCTTTGACTCGTGAATTGTCAAGATTTGTCAATGCTAATTCATCATCAGAGATCGAAAACAAATGGGTCTTTTAAAACAAAATAGAAATAACGTCTCTCTCTCTCTCTCTCTCTCTCTCTCTCTCTCTCTCTCTCTCTCTCTCTCTCCATTAAGGATATGACGTAAAACGGACTTGGAACGAAGGCAGATATTGTTACCCAGTAGCAAGCGGCCATGAACGAATTCCGATCGCACGTATGCAATCAGAAGCTATCAGCACACGATTTACTTGTTGTCTATGCGTTGTTGTTATAATTATTGTTTGTTTTTGCTTGTCTTGTTTCCTTTTCAAAGAAAAGTGAAGTTTTAGGTAGTCTAGTCGTAACGGTAGCAGTAGTTATCATGAGAGAAATCAATATCCATGGAGATGACTCATGCTACGCCAATCACTCTAAATACAAGTAAAATATGATTATAAATACGTATTAGTGGAAGAGAGCACAGAAACAAGACATAAACATTTTCTATATCTCATTTCAAATTTAAGAACAAAAATTATTCGAAAGTAGTATAATATCTTAAATTGAAATATGTCTAACTTGTAAATTTTAATCTGCTAAACAAATTATGGAACGTGAAATAGACGATAATATGGGTTTAACGCCATTTTTGTGTGTGCACATGATATGCTGTACGTGGCGGTCTGTATATTTCGTGCAGGATACTGCTGGCAGCTTTCTTACATACCAATGTTCTCCAAGACTCGAACCCACTGGACATGGGTGAGTTATTAGTGATCTGTAAAAAAAATGTCTTGGACCACTCGGAAATCCTGGACCTTTCAGATATCCCGGTGAAACGGACGATAATATCATAAAATACCTCGTAAAGCAGACTATAATTTCATGGAATACCATTTGAATTTTTTTAAGGTACAATGTATATTATTGGAATGTCTCGTAAAAACTCACTCCTAACAAATAATAAATAAAACGAAACAAATAAACAAGAACGAAATTGATAAAATCGAAGACTAAATGATTTGCAAAAATAAATGTGGGCTTTTTTTTGCATGTTTAATTGTTTGAATAAAACATAAAATCGCGGAAAGGCAAATATGTAAGTCAGACTTGAATTTTTATTTGTAATGACGTGTATCGTTATGTAACGCGTGTGTATAACATAAGTAAAGTAGGAGGTGTTATTAAATTAATTTGTGGAAAAGCATCTCAAAAATACTCATTTTGTACAAACAAAAACAAAACTGCTCAATAATGCATTAAACCCCCAAAACTATTTTATATGTTTTTTTTTTAAAGAAAGGTATACATTCATTAAAAACACTCCACACTTTTTACGATGCATATTTTGTTGGAATTTCATTATTATGGCATACTATTTTATCTCACTTGTGACGTAAGTTAGCATCCATGTTCATCAATCAATAAATCTGCAATAATTCGTGACGTCATTATATATATGGTGTATACAAAATATACACCACTGATTATACAATTTATAATTTGTACGAATTACAAATTCTCCAACCAGTATGATAGTATTATTGTAATATTATATATATATATATATATATATATATATATCTATATATATATATATATATATATATATATATATAGATATATATATATATATATATATATATATATATATATATATAGATATATATATATATATATATATATATATATATATATATATATATATATATATATATATATATATATATATATATATATATATATATATATATATATATATATATATATATATTTCTTCCAAGATACATTCATCTATATGATGCGTTTGTTTTGTTTCAGTAACACCCCTCCCCCGATTTTATACTATATTCATATACTTAAGGACCTAAATTCCTGCATAATTGTTTTATTAGTAGATGTTTTATGTTTTTTTTTCAATGAAATTGTTGTTGTATTATCAGGTATCAGTGTAGACAGGATGCCTACTTCAAGCTATCATTTTGAGTATTATGATATACAAATTTCTGTCCGAGTATTATCATGGACATGTTTCTGTCTGAGTATTTTTATGGACAAGTTTCTGTCTAAGTATTTTCATGGACGAGTTTCTGTCTGAGTAATTTCATGGACAAGTTTCTGTCCGAGTATTATCATTGACAAGTTTCTGTCCGAGTATTATCATGGACATGTTTCTGTCTGAGTATTTTCATGGACAAGTTTCTGTCCGAGTATTATCATTGACAAGTTTTCTGTCCGAGTATTATCATGGACATGTTTCTGTCTGAGTATTTTCATGGACAAGTTTCTGTCTGAGTATTTTCGTGGACAAGTTTCAGTCCTAGTTTTATTAAATACAGGCTGATGTATGCGTATACACATAGTATGTCCGAGTATTATGCTATACAAGATTCTTTTTAGGTATCATGACAGACAAGTTTCTGTCGAAGTGTTATTATGGACAAATGGATAAATCTCATTTCTGGTATTATGACAGAAAAATATTTGTCCGGGTAGGCTGTACCATTTTTCAGTCTCCTTGATAGTTACGAAGAATAAATATTACCACTGGAAAGAGTTAAGAAAATTTGTTCTTGTCAGGTTACATTTTGCTTTTGGCGTGTAGTTATCAATTAAAAAAAGCAGGCATTTAGTTTAATAAATGCACCCTGTTATACAACTCTCTCTCTCTCTCTCTCTCTCTCTCTCTCTCTCTCTCTCTCTCTCTCTCTCTCTCTCTCTCTCTCTCTCTCTCATAGCTGGAATACCTTGGACTTGAATCACGTGGGTCTTTTTTCTTTTCTAAACAGCAGAACTTAATTATACCACAAATTATCACGACTTAATACAACTTAATAGGAGTAACAATTTAATGGAGAGTTTTAGGTATCATGTCGAGAGAAACATCGGCAATAAATAACGCTGTTAACAAAACCTCCCTCGCTCAGACTCGCTCTTGCCTCGCCCAGTTAATACACCCGTGGTTTTATGGACAACGGTCAAAGATGCGAGGACATAAACAGGAGAACGATGAAAATTGGCAAGCATTACTAAAACACTTGCGGACGATAATTACTTTCAATTTCGTATGCAAACCTTTTACACCTGCAAAATTTATGGAATAATTGTCTGGAAATTCATCGACAACATCATTAATATTATAAGCCAGTGAACCACCATTGTCCACGTATTTACGGCATTTTGCTTACGTTGATCTGCAGCACTCACCGTGTCGGAAATCACTAAAGAACCAAATTTATTGGCAAACGGCCATTTTTATTTCCATTTAAGTTTGCGGTGACATACTGGTATAAATCCTGATTAATACGGGAAATCGCGAGACATGTGTATGAGGAGACTGCATTAATACGGGAAATCGCGAGACTTGTGTATGAGGAGACTGCATTAAATGTTTGAAGGTAGGTAATAAAAAATACGTATTAAAATTTGTTTTTACTGTCAACGATTTCTGCAGAAATTAGATCTATTTCTCATTACGTAAAGAATGCGAGAAAATTGTGAGCACCGCTAAAACTGAAATATAGCCGTAGATGAGTCAGAGAGTTGATACGTATGTATTCAGCTAACATACATTTCCACAGCAGCAATGGTAAAGATCAAAGACACCATTTTCACATCACATAAATGAGTAAGACAGCTCATTAGCTACCGATAAAGCTCTCCCCACCCCTCAATCTCATGTTGCTAACATCAATACGTTCTAATGCGTTTTATATTTCCTTTTTAAACTGCCTGCGTACTTTGTAACATTAGACCTCCAGAGTCTTAACGCCTTTCTCTGTCTGTCTGTTGCATTATTAAAATAATAGTGTCTTGTACGAAAGGTGTTTATGAATATAAATAAATTGCTGTAGGTTACATGTATTTAGTAAGAGACTCAATGGACTACTACTACTACAATTACCGCAACAATATGTGTTACTACTATCTGAATTATTACCGCTATGTGGTTAGAACACCCGTCTCGGATGCGCGAGGTCGCAGGTTCGAACCCCAACCGAGTCATACGAAATGCTTTTAAAACAAAATGGTACTAGCAACATAAGAGGTTAGTGTTAGGACTGGTCGGTCTGGTGTCAGGATAATGTGGCTGTGGTGAACAGTGTGCAACATGTCTGCAGCATGATGCCCCAGTGCCAGACATCACTGTGAACTACTACGATTCAGACATCGTAGCGATATGACTGAAAAATTGTTAAAGCTACGTTAAAAATCCAAATCACGCACATACACTCACACAAACACACATAAATGTACTGTTATTCATTTTATCAGCAAGAAGATAAGCAACAACAATTTATATAACTATACTCTACTACGATTACCATTAAAACACCAACAGCAACATCAGCTATTACTGTTACTAATTTTACTACAATAACAAATCACATAAGACGAATACCAACGTATACATCAGTGATAATTTTTTACAAATAAAAATAAATAATTTGAGTAAAGTGAAACATCTATTATTCGAACACCACAGTATACATTGATTTCGTATGCCCAGTGATCGCCTCAATGAATGAGAATGAAAGAAAGACTATATTAATGGTCCAAAGGATAATACATTGGTTCTGATTAGTGGAAAATACTTATATTTGTTCTGTGCATAATATGCATATTACTGTTTAAAAATGTTCAGAACCATCCAGTTGAATCTTGTATACAGTGAGAAATTCGCTTTTCAACTTACCACCTATTTCCTCTCAAATAAGTCTTCACTATTTTGGATTTCTATGTACAGTTCCTTCATAGCACTATTAAATCTGTCCCGCCTCCCTCAGCGAAAGGGGTATACTAATGATCACGGAATTAAACAATATGTACTTCCTTTTCAAATGAAAAACACACACGGTTTTATATGTCAAATTATCTAAATTTGACAGGATGAATGAACGTTTTTACTTTTAGCTATATGATAGTGACAATGAGCTTGACATGAGGGCTAAGTTTTCAATAAAGCCATAATTTAACCTGAGACCACTCTAAATATGAACCCAAGAATCCCCAAATTCTACTTCACTCTTTGCAATGACTGGTTGTGGAACACATAGGCACTAGATGGAAATATGAAAGATCTTCATCCAGGAGATAAAGAAAAGACGCGCTTAAAATATGGCCTTTTAACCTGTAGACAAAATTAAGAAAACAGCGCATAAAAACATTAAAGTATGTTACACTGTCAGTTTTGGAGAAATCCCTGGGAACAGAAGGGGCAAAGCGTTTGTGTGGCGAGTGAAAAGAAAGAAATTCGGACAATAATAGAATACTATTTTTAATTTTCAACTTGAAACAAATCCCCTTAGGGTGAAACAGATACTGCTATTTTTTCTCTCAACTTGCCACACAAAATTTCGATATTCATATTTCATGCTGAATTCTTTCTAACAATACTAAAGAGAGACAAATTATAAACGGCTAACATCTAAATAAACAGTTCTCCACGCGACAATAGCCATTGTGGAACGTAATGCCTCAAGGACTCCCTCTCCAAATGCTGTTTGCAACCACAACACGGCTACCTACATATCATGAGGGACGTTGAGGACTAGAAAAAGATCACTTGAGAGTATCGAGTGTACACAATTACAGGCTAATATTCACAAATGCGGAGAACATTTTCGACGCGGTTTTGTATCGTCTAATATTCACGTCTCTATTTCGCAGAGGTCACGATCTTTTGCTTTCGTTTGGCCCAGAGCACAGAGTGCTGATGCTAAGTATTTCAGATAATTGTCTCTAATCATTTCCTTTGCTCTGGGCATTAAAATCAAACTATTAGTTTAAATATTCTCTTTTATTGGCTTCCTCGCAAAGACGCCATCAGAGTGGAAAGGTGGAGCTTCGCCGTTTGAGGCCCTGCAGAAGCAAGCCCTTCCCTGTTTTTGTTATCGTTGTGCTATATACAGTTGTGAACAGAAAGTGTTGCATTATATTGACCTTTCTTGCTGTATACTCAAAGAGCGAGCAATGCACGTACGAAAGTTTACCATTTTCCTCCCCAGTTAAATCAATTGCCGATTTATAAGTGCTAGGAAGATACTCCCAACATGCAATTACAAACGTCCCCGGATCATTTCGTTCCAAAAAAAGGTTTTGCCGCGTGGAAGACTGTTTGTTTAAATGTTATATTGGTGTTTTCTTTTCTTTGTTATTATTTTCTCTCACTTTATTCTTTTCTTTATCATCTTTATATTTTCCCCCTTAAGTTTCTTATTAAATAACTTCATGTCGTAATGTATGTGTACCACGAGTAAGCAGAATATGTGGTACAGAAGAAAAGTCAAAATTGCCCATATTTCCAACGCTAAATATTAAATTCTATGCTTTTTCCATTTTTTTCTGAATCGGTTTTTTAAATAATTCCTCTGATACAATTTGTGAATTAATTTGTCTGATAGAGTTTGTTAAATAATTTCACCAGTGTAATGATTACGTATAATATCGGCAACTGACAATTAATTAATTTCCCGTTCTGTTGTAATTTATATTATTTTATTTTATTCCTATTTTCTATTGCATTTATTTGATTTTGAAATTGTTTCGCCTTGTATATCGTGTCGCATCACTTTTGTGTAGTCGCCGTATCGAAATGACGATAGAAGTCTAGCTACTTTATGAACGCATCATAGTTGCCTACTCTCAATGTTCACTGTTGTTGGTTTTGTTATGAATACCCGTCACAAAACATACTAGTGACCAAATTTCTTAAAATATTTAAATATTGCAATTTTTCTTTTTCTCCTTTCATTGAGTGGACAATGTTAACCAATTTTATTCCATTTCGTACCATAGTTGTAAAGAATGATAAAAAAATTTTTTAAAAATGTTAACATTTTATTTTCAGTTATACAAAAAACTCACACATTTAATTCAGCTTCATAAATTACCCTATTGGAAATATATTTGCAATATAATTCAGTGCAATATAATACACTGGTAGTGTCAGTCTAGGCTAATTTACAAAGTCAAAGGATATACAATGCTGAGTTTATCACATTTTTCAATGAACATGCAATTCCAAGCTTATCCCAAAATAGCGCAGTCACTATTTTGATACGCAACTGCCATCACAGGTTGATATCTGTAAGAACTGCCCCGGAATTCGCAAAAAATGTTACGTAAAATATATACATGTATGGGATCGGGTCAGAAAATTTAGCATTGCCATTGTTAATATATCAATATGATAATTGAAATTCCAATTAGAGAAATAACCTCAGTAAAGACTGATATTGATGCTGACCTCATTGTCAAACGGTGTTTAGTGTTGACAGTATCGTTGTTTGCACTAGCGGCTTCGCATTGGTTGAATATCAACAATAATGCACTAGTACAATTCTAATAAGGGAAAAATCTCTACAAAGACCATGTTTAGATTTATCTGGATGTACCTTTGTCATCTCGCCGAAATCAGTTTTGTAGCCTTGTAATGTTACGCTTATTTGATTTAAGTCATTTATTTTTATTTTAATTGTTTGTTTGTCAGATTCAAATTTGACATTTTAAGTTTAAGATTCATTCATTGGGAGATGGCCTGTACTCTACAAATGAACACCAGATGTTGACCTTATTTCTGACCTGGCTTCAGAGTTGTAATCAAGCTTTTAAAATGATTGGTTGATTCCAAGGACATTATGGAGCTTTGTTATAAACATCTTTCTATTTTTAGTTCTTGAGAGTAAAAATAACTGATTCTCATCTGGGTCATACGGTGTGTACGAGATTTTTTGAACGTAAATTTGTTCTAAAAATTCTAGAAAATCATGTTACCCCTTTCTTGTTTACGTAAAAACAGGTATATAAATTATGTTTTGGAGCGAACTATTTAGTAGAAGTTGGGCTGTTAGAATACTAAGTTGTGTGTCGTTTTGAGTTATTTTAAATTTCCTTGTACTGGAAATTATTTCAATTCGTTTGGATCAAGAGGATTTATTTTGTTATTTATCTGGAAAATAATTGTGCTCATTGAATTTCATAAGACCAGAACTGACTTCATCACGTGACATCGTCTTCCATCTTGGATGCATCAGTAAGATTCGAATTGGGAATTATTAGGACATTTTATTACCAGGATTTTTGCAATTACACTAGTGGATTATATTTTGAATTATATTTGGATTAATTTTGGAATTGATTCTTAAAACCGTAAGTTTATTTTTCTTTTCTGGAAAATATTTGTGCTCAATAAATTGCTTATTAAGTTTTTACAAGCTTGTTATTTTCACTGTTTCTATGTTACTGTTTATTCGAGCCTAAGCACGTAACAGTAAAGACAGAACATCTTAATGTATCAAAAATGGCCACGAGATTCAACTAAACGGTTACACCAGTATATGATGGTCTCCCACTTTGGCATACATTAGTTATTCATTAGGCCGCAAGGACGTGCATTTTCAAACATCGCATATATGTAGTGTCATATGTAATAGATAGATAAATCTATATCAATGTCTCGATAGATGGATAGATAGATAGATAGATAGATAGATAGATAGATAGATAGATAGATAGATAGATAGATAGATAGATAGATAGATAGATGGATGGATGGATGGATGGATGGATGGATGGATGGATGGATGGATGGATGGATGGATGGATGGACGGACGGACGGACGGACGGACGGACGGACGGACAGACAGACAGACAGACAGACATACAGACATACAGACAGATAGATAGATAGATAGATAGATAGATAGATAGATAAGGGCGCGGATAAAATAGATTTAAGGACACGAAAATGGGTATGGGAAAAAGTGTTTATTAGATCTAATGTGTACCTATCAAGATGTTTTGTATCTTATATGTTTTCAGCTTGTTTGTATGTTTTCCAATTTCATTGTTTGTGTCATTTGTTGTTCTGTAGTGTAGTCATATCATTATTGATGGTGTAAAGCGCTTAGAGCTTCGAAAGATTAGGCGCTATACAAAGTCCTTTATTATTATTATTATTATTATTATTATTATTATTATTATTATTATGCTGCAGTTCCTCCTGTCATACACCCTCGTTCTACGACTTGGTTTCTTTAAAACATTTTTTCAGTATCTTACTTTTTTTTTTACTTCATGATAGTTATTTAAGTAGTTTTCTAAGTTTACACGAAAATGCAGTATTGTTGCGAGACAGCGTGCAGTTTAAATCTTTACTCTTGCAGAATACACGAAAATCTCGTGCACGTTTGATTATAAATTATGGCAATAAAGTATAATGCTTTCCCTAGCTGGTTTCGTATCTATTTACGATCTCATCCAAGCATAGCATATTTCATTCACAGCTACACATATCTTTGAAATTACGTTGCTGTGAATGAAATGGGTTATGCTTCTACAGTTCAAAGTTATGTTTACTTATGCTTATACACAAGAAAAGATATCAACAAGCATTAAGAGAGGCGTTTTCAATGGAAGATTTACCGCGAAATTATAATTGAATTTCAATGTTTTCTCCTTTGAAACTCACTGAAAGATAAAATCAGATTTTCCTCCTCTAAAGCAGAAAATAATCATTTGATGCAGGACTTTTCTTTTCTGCAGAATTCGTGTGTAAGCACGTCTTTTCCAAAAACACATTCACGCGTAGTTCTGTGTAAAACTTGCTATGGCTTCATTCCACCGCCTCAATAAGGCATTGTCTGATAATATTAGCCAATTCAGGCTGATTCAAATTCTGAGAAGAGAAGGTCTTGCGGGGCCAATATCAATATAAAAAATGTCATAAGATCACTTGTTTGACAAGATGCAATGCTAAATCTCTAGTTACAGTGATGGCGTTGCTTGTGAGATCAAAGGAGGCGGGGCGAACATCCGGGCACCGCGCAACCAGGCGGACTAATCCACTCACCGCATCACAAAGAACACAGGTGCTCACTTGCGCTCAAGAAAAAGCTTGTCTCCGCTTGAGCGTCAACAGAGGTTCCTCAAGAAATTGAATATATAAAAAATAAAACGTTAAGAAAGGTATTGAACCCGTCCAAATAACTGATAAAGGCAAATTTGCAGGTGTTTGTATTCGGGCTAACAGATTTTGTGCATTAGAAAATCATCTCATCTAGCGGAAAATAATGAAGTCTGGCGGAATGTGTCCCCATGCAGACATAATTTTAGCGTCATAACTTAAATCTGTATACTATTCCCTTGTTATATGTTGAAATAGCCATAGACTCACAAATGGACAACCTCTTTCATTCATTCTGCAATCTGATTAAACAAAAAAAGCCTAAAACTTCCACACGGGAAGTATATATTTAAAGAAAATTACAATTAACTTCTCTTTCCGAAAAATAAGAAATCTTACTCTTAATATCAACTTTTCAGATGACCGACCTTTTCCAAATTAATTACTTCCAAATTAAAATCCCTAAACGATATATTTCCAAGAGTATTTGACACAACTTTCACACCTATTGTTAATTTTCAAGATAATATTCCTTTCTATGTCAGGAACTTGAAACATGTCAATTTTTCCTCTACAATATAAATATAAACTTCTCATACATGTTGCATTGTACAAATCCTGTATCAAAGTCTTAAAGTGGTAATATATCCCGATCACACGGAACATGGACGTCACCAGTTATCACGAGAACTATCCGTTAATTAAACAATTCCTATGATAAATCTATATGCATATGCCAAATAAAAGCGTCAGTCGATCTCATCGACTGCTGATAGTGTTCTTTCTGGCAGCTGTATCACTGGCATCGACAAACACTTTATTTGTGTATTATTCCAATGTACGTTGATAATGTTGCAATGTACGTTGATAATAAAGCATTACACAATGTAACGATAACTCCTCTAACAACTAGAACTGATTCACAAACCTGGCAGTCATCTGGTTTTTACTGTTATACGGTAAAACCAATTTTCGGCAACAACGATGCTAATATGTCAGATGGAGTTTAATAGTTTAGCTGAAGTCAATTGAGAGTTAGTATTGTTCTTATATATATATATATATATATATATATATATATATATATATATATATATATATATATATATATATATATATATATATATATATATATATGTATATATATATATGTATATATATATATATATATATATATATATATATATATATATATATATATATATATATATATATATATATATATATATATATATATATATATATATATATATATATATATATATTCCCAGAATCTTTTCCGATATATGACATGTGACTATTGGGGTTAAATATTGTATTTGGTGTTTGTAAATCATCAGGTCCACTATTTTCTGATTTTAAAAGATTGGAGTCCAAGACTCTTTAGTTATGAAATGTGTGACACGCAAAAGAATCATCAAGCACGTGACTTGAAAGTTAAATTCAATACAAATCCGTTGCTAATACGATTTGAATACGTATTCTTTTTGGACTTGGGTGAAGTTTAGTTTGACGTATTCTGTAAGTATTTTTCTGTGTGATAGAATAAATATTTGTAAGAAGAAAAAGTATCGCTTTCCATTGTTCAATACACAAGAGAGAGTTTATCGTTTCAAAGCAGACGACATGAATTATGGGCAAACATTTATGATTGTAATGACGGTCTTTCCGCGTGCCCGAGCGACGAGACAATTTCATGCACGTGGAGGTAACACGCGTTTGAAACTCTTGACGTTTGCACTTTTGTTCTGCGTTTCTGTTTCAAATACAGAATCCCCGATAACACTTCTTTCATTCAAAGCAGAGAAGCATTCAAAATTAGAACCCATATTATCAAAGAACTATCGATCAACGACGAGCGCAAGATGGACTTACTGACATTTCTTGGCGACTTCTTGGATGAGCATTCTCATACGATTCACTGTGTATGGAATGTTTAAAGTAATTACTCATCAGAGGTATCGAATTTTCTTTGGTTGGCAACGTTCAACGTGTACAAAAAACGTTCTTAAAAATGCTTCCTAAATTTAAAAATATATACTTCTGATGTTGCTGCATACTGTGAACTTGGGAAGCGATGGGTATTTATTTTTTACGGCACATTTAGTATGATAATGACTATATACCACCGAAAAAATGAGACATTAGTGACATTTACAAAGAGATGCTAAAACAGCCTAAGCTAACTGGCGTGGGCGAGTATCGAATCCACGACCCTGGTATTACGATGCAAGCACTACTAAATGAGCTACTACCACCAGTGAACATGGAAGAATTCTACTTAAATACACATGTCTAGTTAAGTTAACTAAGTATTAGTTTAGAATTAAAATTTCTAAAACTATTCTATTGAGTACTGCATATAGATAGCTATTTATGGAAAGTGAATGAAATAATAATATTTTCTGAATTACATTGCTTGAAAATACTTTAAATTGATTAGAGTTGGGTGAAAAATGAGCTTTTCTTCATTCTAGAAATTTTAAATTGATTCAAAGATTTGAACAACGACTGGAATAGTAAAATTACAAAATTCTGTGTGTAAAATATTCAGACGTTTGTCTCGAATATTATTTTATATCCTGTGTAATCATAAACATATATCACAGTGTTACTTGAAAGTGGACGATATCGAAGCAATGCAATCGATATAGCTAAACGGGTGGGGTGGGGTGAGTGGTATCGAAACAGTACAATCGATATAAACAATCTTGGCGATATCAAGGCAGTGTAATCAACAGAAATGACTTGTACCACGTGATAGTCATTATAATACGAATATCGTTTTCAATATATATATATATATATATATATATATATATATATATATATATATATATATATATATATATATATATATATATATATATATATATATATATATATATTATATATATATATATATATATATATATATATATATATATTGAAAAAAGAGATCGAGTGTTATAATTAAAGGAGTTTGTCAGAAAGACTGCTTATGTTTGTCGTTCCGCTTCTCTCCAGCTTTTGTTAATTAAATAGTTTCGAGTTTTTATTTATAGGTATATGTGTAACTTAGTAACTATGGAATATTCATAAATTAATACTCCTTATGTAGGTACATTCTTAAAGTTGTAAGTATAACCTTGTATTACCATGCATTGTTTGTCACATGTTCTATAACTGGGTACATGCTTTGAAAAATGAGTTATTGAAGTGCACTCTAAAGTTTGTCTCATCTCTTGATAAAATTTGTCTTAATTGCTAGCACCTTATGACCTTTTTTCCTTTTCTTTAAAGAAAAGCTATGTAATCAGACTTTGCACGTAGTATTAAATAAATAAATAAATAAATAAATAAATAAATAAATAAATAAATAAATAAATGATAGAAGACATTGATATAGAAAATTATCTGTTGGAAGAGGTTTTGCTTGCTATTATTTATGTTTTTCAGGTCGTCCCTACCATTAGATCGCAAATTTACTCACAGATACACCAATTACAATGTATAGAAAGACAAGCTTAAAATTCAACCATGATTGACTCCTTCAAGTACTGTCACACACTCATGCAATCACACTCATGCAATGACGATAACACTGACAACAAAAATACTAATACACAGCAAGCAATAGAAAGCAAATGTAACCACGTGACACATAAGGAGAGACCCAAGAGAACGCACACAAATAATCACATATATAATGTTTACTTACCCTGTGGGTAATAGACACCGAAAGGCTGAGGGTAGTAAATGTCCGTCTCCATACACGTTTGGTGGACGCGCATGCGAAGGATGGCAGTAGGATGGGGTAGGGCGGTGATCGCGTCTCTTTAGTCCATTATATTTCTGTTGTTCTTGGAAAGGACAATTGCTTATGGTTCTGACTTTATTTCTAGAACCTACCAAAATACATAAAAAGGGGAAAGTGTTAAAAATATTTTAAAAAGATCAATGTAGCTGTACAACTCTATATAGAAGAGAATAATAAAGACTGTGAGAAATTGTATTATCTACGAAATGCTCTGTGACACCTAGTCAGTCTCAAAAGATTTTGGTATCACTAAGGTACAACATTATGATTATGCAGACATAAATATTTCCTTCTTCATATATTACTATAAAGTCACTATGTTTGCTGTTGTTGCTGTTTTTTTAAATATATTTTTGTTGTCTTAATTGATAAATCAATAAAGCTTTATTGTCCGTTTGTTTGTGACTGTTTGGATGTTCGCTTGGGTTCCTCGTGGACAGATCGCTCCGGTGGCCTAGTGGTTAGAGCGTCTGCCCAGGAAGCGGGAGATCGTGGGTTCGATCTCCAGCCGAGTATACCAAAGAATTATAAAAATGGTACTAACAGCTGCCTCGCTAGGGCTCAGCTTTAAGCAGTTAGTGTTAGGCCTGGTCGGCCTGGTCTCAGGATAATGTGACTGGGTGAGACATAATGATACATGTCTGCTTCAGGATGTCCCAGTGCTAGACATCGTAGCGATATGATTGAAAAATTGTTAAAGCTACATTAAAAGTCTAAATGATACACACACACTCATTGTGCATGTGTATACAATGATATACATGTAATTAAAGTTAGACATGCTGAACAATAGCGCAAATCTGTTTTAATTATCATCAATTCGTAATTTTACATGAGATCGTACCAAATTAAAGTCAAAACATATTGTTTTGATTTGTAGAATAATTGCGTCAATTGTTTAATGAAACTATTATTTTACGGATTATTTTCAATGTAGTTGACCCTCACATAACTCATTCATTCATTGCCTTACACGTGCACATGTGTTACAGTAGTTACTGGTTTGTTCTTTTATTAGACCTATAAATTTACGATGCAGTAACCGAAGAGATTCGCTTTATCTCCGATCTCATCAACATTATTGTAAATTTCTCAACATCAGAAATGTTAGAATTTTTTTAAAATTGAGCTTAGAAAATATTGGAAATAAAATGTTTCATGCGTTTCAGTATATACAAAAGTAGCGTTGTTTCGGTGCTATATTTGGCACCAAAGTGGCTGGAATATAAGGGATAAACACATTTTCAAATGAAAGAAACTTGCAAAAAGCCGTCTAATCTCTGAGGATGAATTTGTAATCAACGTCACAGCCTGTACAGATGGTTTTACCCTTGGACATTCTCGTCTTTTGAGTTGTCATTTCAGTTTGAAGTTTGACCACTAAAAGCTGCTTCGTTAACAATAATAGCGAGAGATTTGGCTCAAATCTTCAAATCTGTAATTTTTCTGTTACGTTTTGAAAGCTCCCATACACAATGTAGAATTTAAAAATAAAACAACAACAGGTGTTTGGGCAAGACAGATGAAGAAATCAAATTGTGGTGGCTGTGACGTTTCAAGAGAAGCAAGAGCGCCACCGGTGAAGCATTTTAAGAACAATGGTTTGTCGTTAGAAATAATGCTGTTAATGTGACTGTGTTAATATATTACTAATATTTTAAACTTCCACATGTCTTCATCTTTATCTTCGGAATAGTTTCTGTTTATTGCATATTATGACATCGTGTTTGCGTCCGCATATTACCATGCTAATTTTCAAAGCCAGTGAGTCATCGTCATTGAATACTTATATAACACTATTTATTTAATTCCCCATTCACCATCAAGGTTTGGTCTTCAGATAACATTTTTTATTTATTTCTCATGTGTCATTGTTGTGTTTATATGACAGATATGACATGTAATTTCAATTCAGTATCCACGTTACATCATCTTCAAGTCCTCGTATGAGAACATTTTCTTTCAACCTTCATACCATTATCTTCGAACACATACTTATCACAGTGTTTGTATGAAGCTTTATGTGACGTCATGACAACATTTATCTATACTCATCAATTAAGTCTTAATATATCAACATTTATTTTAGTATCTATCTGTCATCTGCTGGGTATTAATATGTCAATATTTATTTCAATCTCTAGTTGTCATCAAGTAAGTCTTAATATAACAACATTTTTTTCATTATTTCAATCTCCAAACGTCTTCAATTAAATCTTAATATTGCAACGTTGACTTCAATATGTATCTGTCATCAATTTAGTCCTTATATCACATTTATTTAAATCTCCATCTGTCATCAAATAAGTCTTAATATGAAAACATTTATTTCAATCTCCATCTGACACCAATTTAGTCTTAATATGAAAACATTTATTTCAATCTCCATCTGTCATCAAGTAAGTCTTAATATGAAAACATTTATTTCAATCTCCATCTGACACCGATTTAGTCTTAATATGAAAACATTTATTTCAATCTCCATCTGTCATCAAGTAAGTCTTAATATCAAAACATTTATTTCAATCTCCATCTGACACCAATTTAGTCTTAATATGAAAACATTTATTTCAATCTCCATCTGTCATAAAGTAAGTCTTAATATGAAAACATTTATTTCAATCTCCATCTGTCATCAAGTAAGTCTTAATATGAAAACATTTCAATCTCCATCTGACACCAATTTAGTCTTAATATGAAAACATTTATTTCAATCTCCATCTGGCATCAAGTAATTCTTAATATGAAAACATTTACTTCAATCTCCATCTGGCATCAAGTAAGTCTTAATATGAAAACATTTATTTCAATCTCCATCTGACACCAATTTAGTCTTAATATGAAAACATTTATTTCAATCTCCATCTGTCATCAAGTAAGTCTTAATATGAAAACATTTATTTCAATCTCCATCTGTCATCAAGTAAGTCTTAACATGAAAACATTTCAATCTCCATCTGACACCAATTTAGTCTTAATATGAAAACATTTATTTCAATCTCCATCTGTCATCAAGTAAGTCTTAATATGAAAACATTTATTTCAATCTCCATCTGTCATCAAGTAAGTCTTAATATGAAAACATTTCAATCTCCATCTGACACCAATTTAGTCTTATTATGAAAACTTTTATTTCAATCTCCATCTGACACCAATTTAGTCTTAATATGAAAACATTTATTTCAATCTCCATCTGTCATCAAGTAAGTCTTAATATGAAAACATTTATTTCAATCTCCATCTGTCATCAAGTAAGTCTTAATATGAAAACATTTCAATCTCCATCTGACACCAATTTAGTCTTAATATGAAAACATTTATTTCAATCTCCATCTGTCATCAAGTAAGTCTTAATATGAAAACATTTATTTCAATCTCCATCTGACACCAATTTAGTCTTAATATGAAAACATTTATTTCAATCTCCATCTGACACCAATTTAGTCTTAATATGAAAACATTTATTTCAATCTCCATCTGTCATCAAGTAAGTCTTAATATGAAAACATTTATTTCAATCTCCATCTGTCATCAAGTAAGTCTTAATATGAAAACATTTCAATCTCTATCTGACACCAATTTAGTCTTAATATGAAAACATTTATTTCAATCTCCATCTGTCATCAAGTAAGTCTTAATATGAAAACATTTATTTCAATCTCCATCTGTCATCAAGTAAGTCTTAATATGAAAACATTTCAATCTCCATCTGACACCAATTTAGTCTTAATATGAAAACATTTATTTCAATCTCCATCTGTCATCAAGTAAGTCTTAATATGAAAACATTTATTTCAATCTCCATCTGACACCAATTTAGTCTTAATATGAAAACATTTATTTCAATCTCCATCTGACACCAATTTAGTCTTAATATGAAAACATTTATTTCAATCTCCATCTGTCATCAAGTAAGTCTTAATATGAAAACATTTATTTCAATCTCCATCTGTCATCAAGTAAGTCTTAATATGAAAACATTTAAATCTCCATCTGACACCAATTTAGTCTTAATATGAAAACATTTATTTCAATCTCCATCTGTCATCAAGTAAGTCTTAATATGAAAACATTTATTTCAATCTCCATCTGTCATCAAGTAAGTCTTAATATGAAAACATTTCAATCTCCATCTGACACCAATTTAGTCTTAATATGAAAACATTTATTTCAATCTCCATCTGTCATCAAGTAAGTCTTAATATGAAAACATTTATTTCAATCTCCATCTGTCATCAAGTAAGTCTTAATATGAAAACATTTCAATCTCCATCTGACACCAATTTAGTCTTAATATGAAAACATTTATTTCAATCTCCATCTGTCATCAAGTAAGTCTTAATATGAAAACATTTCAATCTCCATCTGACACCAATTTAGTCTTAATATGAAAACATTTATTTCAATCTCCATCTGTCATCAAGTAAGTCTTAATATGAAAACATTTCAATCTCCATTTGTCATCAATTTAGTCTTTTATGACAACATTGATTTCAATCTCCATCGTCATCAATCAAGTCCTAATATGACAACATTTATTTTAATCTACAAACCCCACCAACATTTACTTCAATCTCCAAACATCATCAATCAAGTCTTAATATGGCAATATTTGTGTATATGACCACATTTATTTCAATCTCCATGTCATCAATTAAATCTTAATATGACAACATTTATTTACATCTCCAAACGACATAAATGAAGTCCTAATATGATAACATTTGTTTCAATATTCAAACGACATTAATTAAGTCGGAATATGAAAACATTTTTTTTCAATTTCCATCTGAAGCTAATTAGGTCTTAAGATGACAACATTTATTTCATTTTTCATCTGTCATAAATTAAGTCTAAAGATGACAATATATATTTCAGTCTTTATTTGTCATCTATTAAGTATAATATGACAACATTGATTTCAATCTCCAAACGTCATCAACATTTGTTTCAATCTCCAAACGTCATCAATTGAGTCTAAACAAGACAACATTTATTTCAATCTTCATTTGTCATCAATTGAGTCTTATATGACAACATTAATTTCAATCTCCAAACGCATTCAACATTTATTTCAATCTCTAAACATCATCAGTTAAGTCTTAATATGATATTTGTTTTAATCTCCAAACGTCATCAATTAAGTCTAAACATGACAACATTTATTTTAATCTTCATTTGTCATCAACTGAGTCTTATATGACAACATTAATTTCAATCTCCAAACGCCATCAATTAAGTCTTAATATGACAACATTTATTTAAATCTCCAAACATCATCAATTAAGTCTTAATATGACAACATTTATTTCATTCTCCAAACATTATCAATTAAGTCTTAATATGACAACATTTATTTCAATCTCCATGTCATCAATTAAGTCTTAATATGACAACGTTTATTTCAATCTCCATATTTTGTCAACTTTGAGGTCTCATATTGCAACATTTATTTCCATAACCGAATTCTTTAAATATTACTTCGTAAGTTTTCATTAATTAATCAAACTTGTAGAACTGTTTTTGAAATGAAATAAGTATCTTTTAAATACAGCACTAAGTCTTTACTATAGGAGGGACTGTTTTGCATATTTCATAGTGAGTTTTAAAAACATTTATTGTTGCAGATTTACTGCATAACTGGGTGCAAATTAAAATATTAAATCTCATTCGAGTATCTTGAATGAATTACGCTTCAATTATTTTAAACTATACAAGCAAGCGAACACCACATTGCCACATTTCTATTTTAATAACATTAAAACTTAAGATCAAGGAAATATTTATTGTGTAGTTAGTGTTTATTTTTATTTTGATAGTATGTTTTTGTGTGTGTGTGCATGTTATTAAAAGGTGAATTCATTGTCAAAAACTAGTTGAAGCTATTTAAAGGATGGCTTAATTCTTTAGTTCTCTTATGATTGGATACGATTTTCTGGAAATAACAGCGACTCTGGGTTAAATATACGAATGAGCTTTGTCTAAACTATTTATTAGAAGCCGCGGTGGCACAGTGTCAGACGTACAATCACAATCAAGGAGACGCTTTATCCAATTGCACATAGACCAAATAGTGTTGTAGCTTCTGATGTGCCATTAAATAACAATCATTTAATGACCTTTGTATTTATGCTGTACACTTTTACGTAAGTTATCTGTAACTCAAGTCAATTAATGACCAAGGTGTGGTTGCTGTAAACTTCCACGTAATTTATATGTAACCTAATGTAGTCATTCATGGGAACATGTAACATACACTAGTATGTATGTTCAATTATCTTTTAATTCCTGTCATTTACTTCTTTTTCTTTGTGGTAATCTCTCTCTCTCTCTCTCTCTCTCTCTCTCTCTCTCTCTCTCTCTCTCTCTCTCTCTCTCTCTCTCTCTCTCTCTGAGGGTCAATGATCTAAACGTTTGATACAAGAATCATCACTATACAAAGTAAGGCAGTGATTCCCAACCTTATTTTAGCCTCGAATCTGTCCACAAAAAAATAATCTTAGCATGACGACCCCGTTTATATTTTTTAAAATTTAGTTTTGCCACAAGAAAACAAACTTCTAACCACCCTCCGCGATCCCCGGAACGTCCCCGCGACCCTGTTTTGGGTCGCGACCTGGGGGCAGGGAACCGTTGTACTAATGATTACCAAAGGTCCAGCTGCTTCGTAACTTAGTAATCATTAACTCTCCTCGTAAAACTTAAAAAGCCATTCACACCGCCAGTTACGTGTATGATGTGTGTACACATACCACTAGTCCGACGAATGTAGAATGTGACTTGTATTACGATGCTTAGTGACTTGCAGTTTGTTATTCACCTTTATTCTAGATTTTGTTAGCAAAATCATTGCAACAACTGAAGCTAGATTTTGTTTGCACTTTATCATTGCAACAACTGAAGCTGAGATTTTGTTTGCACTCTATCGTTGCAACAACTGAAGCTGAGATTTTGTTTGCACTCTATCATTGCAACATGTGAAGCTGAGTATAAACTATTATCAGCAAGCGAAACCACACAAAATTATTTGGGTGCAACACACAGCAGTATGGTAAAGTTGACTTAATCGCGAAAACCACCTCTCAGTGGAAAGATATTGCTGTTTCGTGGTCGTACAACTCATAAATACAGATGAAAGTTAGTTCTTTGTTTCATTTTTCTTCCCAGAAGAAATTAAAAGAAATCCTTTCCTGCATAAATGCTCAGACTATTGTATATTAATTACTTACTACAGACTAATTACCGACGAATTAAAAGTAAATTATGGCGGTTTTATATTATTAATCCCAAACTCAGATTTGTATTTCATACTAACAAATCACTACAACTACTAGTCTGCACATTATTGTAATTTCTTCCTGTTTTTCACCTTTCTTGCAATTAAAAATCAATAAAAGAAGAAGAAAAAAGATTGCGGTCCATCATTTAGCACAAAGATCTGTTAAAATCCCGTACATGCTCGATCCCAAACATGCTAAAACTAAATAGAACGTTTATGTATCAGTTCAATTACACATTTTTGAAACTGTTTTCGTGCATTTTCCGCATCCATAAACTGACATGAAATCTTACTTTTTGTATTAAGTACATCCATTTAATAAGTCGCACATTCATCGATTTGGCGGCTGACATGTACTTGTTCACTATTTACTGGGCGTATAAAGAAAGAATGAATCCAGTTACTCATGTCTGTCGTCGTGTAATTGATGTAGTGTGGGTGTGTGTCTGTGATAAACATGACTTAAAATTTTAGAATTTGAATATAAATATATGTTTAATCATATTTATTAACTAACTTTTTGTGGATATTATTACATACCATTACGTGATTGTTGAGACTTTTTGGAAGAACGTAGTTGTTGTATCTAACGACGAAGGTTTCATAAACGAATAGAAAGTAGAAGAAGAAACGAAACACAATAGTAGTATCTCAAATTATGTTCCAGTTTTAATATGTATTTCATTGTAACTGGCTTGAAATATTTTGTATTGAGCAAGTCCATATTATGATTCGTACATTCATCCATTTGGCGGCTGACATGTACTGATCACTAAGTACAGGGCGTAAAAAAATAATTCAGTGAATCATGTCTGTGGTCGTATTATTGATGTACAGTGCGTGCGTGTGCGTGCGCGCGCGCGCGTGCGTGTTTGTAAAGAAGACTAAGAATTTCAATAGACGTACGTATTTAATCGTAATTTTTAGCTGGCTGTTTGTGAATTTTATTGATAATTTCGACGTACTCTGTATGACAGGCTTGACGCCTGGTTGCTGAATGTGTAAACATTTGGATACTTAGGGCTTATCGTTCATCTTGAATTACAAGTGTCTAATTTCATCATCATAGATCTTTTTCAAAATGAATCTTGCAAAATATTGGGGATA